>RJWH01000431.1:201512-608672 GCA_004363575.1 Solenodon paradoxus
CTCTCTCTCTCTCTCTCTCTCTCTCTCTCTCTCTCTCTCTCTCTCTCTCTCTCTCTCTCTCTCTCTCTCTCTCTCTCTCTCTCTCTCTCTCTCTCTCTCTCTCTCTCTCTCTCTCTCTCTCTCTCTCTCTCTCTCTCTCTCTGTCTCTCTCTCTCTCTCTCTCTCTCTCTCTCTCTCTCTCTCTCTCTCTCTCTCTCTCATAACACTCTAACACCACTAAGTTTAGGGTTGATTTTTGATCCATTAATATTCTAACGATTGGTTCTTTCTCTAGCCACTTGTGAGAAGTGAAATTTTATTTAAGTTAGATCTCTTCATTCTTCAGAAATAGAGAAATTTACTTAGTCTCGGGGTGTGCGTTTCTGCTAGAAGCTTCAGAAATGTCAGAGGATGTTCAATATATTTTAAAAGGAGATACTGACAAATTGAAGTACATCCAAGAGAAGGTGACCAGAATCATGAAATGTCTAGAAACTTGTCATATGAGGAATGTGCCTGTCATTTTGTGTTCAAGGAAGTGGTGATACTGAGTCTGAAAGATGTTCCATATCCCTGCGGGCAATGATAACTTCCTGCAATTATTTGAAGAGCTGCCATGTGAAACTAGGACTCCATATTTTGTGAACAGCTCTAGAGGGCAAAATTTGTACCAATGTGTGACAGGTGCAAGAAGACTGACTTTGACTGTTTATAAATATTTTTATCTGGTAGTTGGAGTTGTTTTAGCTCTCTTGTTGATCCCAATGGACCTGCATTGTGGCCCCTTATAAACAAAAGTCAGTATCCCCATATTGAGTGGGAGATAACCAGAATGACTAGAGTCACTTATGATTTGAAAATTATGTGATTGTCATTAAACTATATGCACACCTCACCCAGAATTCTTATCACACTCAAGTGAAGAACATTTTAGGAAGGATCATGTTATTTTTTAAAAACCACCGTTGACACTGAAACTTCTTAATTGACTGTAGATAGAGCATAACTTACTCTGTTGAAGTAGTTCTCTTCTTCCCTACCTGACTTACCAGAATTGGAAGACTTCTTTAAGTGAAGCAATATATTCTTTAGGAAGCCATCTGCCTTGAGCTTCATGAGGGAACACATTTAAATAAATCTTTGTTCCCCCAATCTTTTTAGGTTAACAGTAGAAATTCGGGTGGCTTATATGAAACAAGTGTAATTTAATGAACTACAGTTTTGAATATGTTAGTAAATGAATCAAACTGTAAATGTGCCTGGTTTTAAAATAAATAAGTCATAGCTCAGTGTATATGAAATAATGTTTACAGTGAGGCAGCATACATAATATGAATATTCTTTCACTTCTCACCTTGATTAGAATAGAAAGTGTAAATTTAGCAGTTGTCTTGAGGTCTGAATGTGACTCAAACTACCATTCTAGTTATAGTTTGTCTTTTATCTTTTCTTTTCTCACTAAAGCAGCAGTCAAAGCTCATATTTAGTTTAATCCAGATTTCATTGAACACATGAGTTCTATGATAGAACTCATTTTATTAGACCCTGCACTTAATACAAAACATCAATTGCAGAGGGTCATGCCGCATCTTTCTAGTTGTCACACCAATATCTTGCTGAGTGCTATCTGCAATGTCTCAGGTTCTTTATTTATACTGGAACTCATTTAGTTTGATCTGAGAGCTATTTCCAAAATGCCAACAGTACACAAAAAAGCACTTTATCAACAGATACTCCATTGCTTTGGAGATAGGAATAACAGCAAGCGTCTCTGGGGGTGGTGTAGACAAATGATGATAATACGCTTAGGAGAAACACTTTTAATTCTAAGAAAAGTTGCTTTATATTAAATGAATATACCCTTCCTAAACTTGTATACAAAAATGAGATTTGGATGCTTTACAACTTTTTGGTTTTGAAATACAAAGCCAATATTTGAAGCTCGTTAATTCTTCTTGTAATTTAGGTAGCTACCACGGGTGATAGAGATGTCTTAGAATAGAGAGGTAATAATCTGGGTAGAAATTCTTTCATGATCTATGTATAATGTACCCTCAAACCTCTAATGGGTCTTCACTCTCAGTCCAATGCTTCACTGCTTTTACCAAACAGAAGTGGCAGTGGTCCTGTTTCCTCATTTATTTTATAGATGCCATACACAGGCATTGAGCCAAAGTGACTGCAAAGATGAACCAAAATATGAACCTGCCCCAGTAGGAAACATATAAATGAACAAAATAAATAGATGGGACATGAGTAACTTTTAAAATGACAGTAAATAAAAGTATTATAAGAAATGTACAATAATAGCTTTTACAGAGAAGGGAGAAGACATCTCCAACTGAAAGTAAAAGGAGCATTTGATTGAGGCCTTGAAAGATGATAAATATATGGGAATAAAGAATATGATTGGAATGATCTTTTAAACAGCCATAAAGACATAGGGCTCAGGAGATTAAATAAGATTTTCAAAAAAAAGTAATTGTGTAATTTGTAGGACAATTCATTTTTTGGACAGGCGTGATTTCTGGAGATAGAAGATTCAAACCCATTGTCTACTACTTATTAGTTTAACTAAAGACAGTGTAGTTACAATATCTCTGTGTCTCAATTGGTTCATTACAAAATGCAGATAATAATTATTATTTCACAGATTTAATCTAAGAATGAAATTACTAATAGTTGTGAAGATTTCATAGTTTGCAATGTACTTTTTACATTTGCACCTAGAAAAATGTGTCTGAAAATGCAGATTAAAAGACAGTTTATATTTTCAAGAAAAGGCTAAGGAGATAGATCTATTCTGCCAATTTCCCCCACATTCTGTTGGGAATGAGAAGTCTTTTGAAAAAGGATTGGCAGGATTCTGACTTTTATGTCAAGAATTTAAATTGGTCAATGACTTGGTGTTGGAAAAGGAGGCAAGACTATTGTTACTGAGTAGGTGACTCAGTGAAGAATTTTGCAGTGAGAAGCAAGAGGAAATGGGAGTCATATATAAAGGAAAGTACCAATATCTGGCATTTCTTTAGGAAAATTCCATCTTCCTTTTTTCAAATTGTAGATTATAGAAGAATATTGAAGTCTGATATGAAAATTTGGATACAAAATATTAAAATTGGGAAATATGGAAACATTTTAGGAATAGATTGAACAGGGAAGAGGCTGAAATCTAAGAATAACTTAACAAGTGGTCAGATATACCAGTAAGATATTAATCCAGGTATATTAAGATTCATGAATTCTGTCGCCTCGCAATACTTTCTGTGTCAATACTGAACTGGTTTACCCCCTCAAAACACAACTTTCCATACATAATTTCTTTTTTCTCTTTGCTGCTGTTGTGATGTTTATCTAAACTATTGTCTGTACTGCCATATTGAGTTTTCCTAAACATTTTCCTCTCTGCTTTTAAAAAGACTAAACTTGTCAGAATAATTGACTTGGAAACAAATCAGAGTTAAGATGCTTTATATTGTGAAGCACTTGAGTATTTCTTTACAAAGGATTTGACGATATCATTGGAAAACGCAGACAAAGGAAATGGTAGGTTGACTATCAAAAGTAATGAAATAAAATGAAAATTGACCAATTCTTGCTAAACTTCTTCCAAGGAGGAGCTATACAAATCTTGAGAATACACTCTACTTGTACTATGTTGTTTAAAATTCTTGATTTGGTATTGGATCAAAGTAAACCCATTATTACTCTACAATTATTATCAATTCCTGGGAAATTTAAATGAAACATGAAATCATAGAAGTTTGTGATTTATCAAACTAGACAAGAGTTGTTTATTATGGGGGTTGAAATTCTGTTTTGGAAGTGCTCCTATTTATTCTAAAATGATGTGTTAGAGTCATAATTCAAAAAATTTCTCTATAATTCATGTGTGTGTGTTTATATAAGATGGTTATGATAGTTAAGACATGGTTTGATAATGATATTCATAATGGGAGAAATAGTGATTGTAAATATGACCAGTGGTGACATTTTAATTAATTAATTTATTTTCTGGAACTCAAGCAATGCTTTTGAAAATTTGACTGAAAATGTCAGATATCAAATAGCTTTGCTTTATGGGTCCACCAATCTTAAAATTTTTTTAAATTTAAATAACTAATTATTTTTATTCTTTCCTTTTAACAGTAATGAAAACCTATGCTTTCAAAAAAGTCTTTACTAGCAATAAATCCTAGTAATATTTAACAATGAAAAGATTTTTTTGCTGAATTTTAGAAATAAGGACTAGAATCAGTGTTCTGTAGAATTTATCAAAATTTTCCTGTGCTTTTTCAAATAATTCTTATTTTGCCATCAGTAGTTTACTATAATAAACTTTAAAATGTATAAGTTGAGTCCTACATTTTCTTTTGTAATAGTATTAGCTGGCTAAACTATCTTGCATGAAGGAACATATTTACTAGACTCTTCAAAAATATTAATTTTCCATTGATTATAAAATAGGTTTAACATACCTGAATTTAAATCTCAGCTTTGTCACTTTTAAGCCATATAACCTGAACTAATTCCTCCACCAATAGACTCAGAATATTAATGGTTATTTTTTAATGAGGATTAAATGAATAATATATACAAAGCATTAATATACTACCTGGTTATTAACAAGTGCCTAAAAATAAGATAATTGCTGTTGATAGTGACTTTATACATTTTTCAGTTATGTTAAGTAAGACATTAAATTATACAAACAATTACCATCTTGTGTGATTTAAATGGTAACATTACCGAAGTAAAAGATTTTCAAAATATGGATAAAGTTAAAAGAAGGCAAAAGTCACCAAAAACTTACCAGCCAATAACAAATATCAATCTTTTATTTATTCTATTATGTTGTTAAATTCAAGGGAGGCTATAGTAGGTGACATCAAGATATACAATTAATTTCAAAGCAAGAATATTTAGAGTTATTGATAGATTGCAAAGTAAATGAGAATAGGAATATGTATGATTTGTTGTTTATTTAGTATTGGTGACTTCACAGATACAAAATTTTTTTGAAAAAGGCAAAGTTTTAAAAGGCTTCATTAGTTGTAGAAGCACTTTTGCACATTTTATAAATTATTCAAAGTATTATCTTTAAATTATCTGGAATTGCTGTCTATTATCATATTTCTTGTTGCTCAAAGTGTGGTCAGTGGATCGGCACCATCAGCACCATCAGCATATTCTAAGGTTCTGATAAATACAAACTCTTAAACCTTGCCTTAGAACCACTGAATAAAACACCTGTACTTTATTAATGTGAATGTATCATGTAATTTATATACATTTTAAATTTGAGAAATGATGTTTAAAAAAAAACCTAAAAAAATAAATAAATAAAACTTTTATTGGTGCTAGAAATGTTTTAATGGAATTGTTCAGATAAAAAATTTTATTAGACTATTCTATTAGATTCTAATAGAATCTTTAAATGTTATTGTTTGTGTGAACACAATCAAAATATATACCCTGTAATAATAATGCTGGTACCTCACTGTGTAAGCTCATTCAAGTGCTGTTCAACTATTCTGGATTCCTGTTTGTCTTGTTACTGGTCAGAGCTACTGGTAGAATTAACACATGTGAGTTATAGGTCTCTAAATAGTTGACAAAAAACTCATGTTTAATTCAAAATGAATAATACATGTATATCATGATCTATGAATATCAGTGCCATAATGAGAGTGTTAGAGCTAGGATGCTTTCAGAAAATAATATAAACTAAAGGATATAGCTCTGTTCTTACCTGTACTTCTTAAGAAAAATCCATGAATTAATCCATTTTATTTTATTCATACTGAAAATTGTTTTAATATCTCAAAAAAGCAAGCATATATGAAGGACCATAATTTTTTTATGG
Organism: Solenodon paradoxus; assembly: GCA_004363575.1. NCBI lineage: Eukaryota > Metazoa > Chordata > Mammalia > Eulipotyphla > Solenodontidae > Solenodon > Solenodon paradoxus. Next base: position 207,358 of record RJWH01000431.1, read on the forward strand.
TTTTAAGTTTGCCAATTCCTTAAAGCAAGATTTCCTTATTTTAGTAAAAATAAGGAAGAATAATAGTAGAATATACTTTACATCTATCCATTCATCCACATATCCGTTAAGCAGGACCACCAACTAATGCCTGCGTCCCTATCCACATGGAGTCCATGTTTCAGAGGAGAAGAGAGTTTATAATTGATGAATTTTGAATATGAATATAAGTTGTGATGGGAGGTATATACTTTACCTTATCAAGAAAAGCCTCTTTGAGAAAGTGACTTTTCAACTGAGACCTGAGGCATGAAAATAATTCAAATGGAGAATGTTCTAGGCTAGATTTGTTGAAAAGTAAATTTCTTAGATGCTGAACATCATGGTCTTTCAGGGTAGGAGTATGCAGGAGCTCAGTAAAAATGAGGGAGAACTGAATAAGATAATATTTGAGAGGCAGGCTGTAGCAGTTCATGTCAGAACTTGTTGGTCACGACGTAATAATTGGTTTTACCCAAGTGCGGTAGAAAGCCATCGAAGAATTTTAAGTAGGATTGTAAAATGATTTACTGTATAAAAAGTATCCCCTTTCAGATTGTGAGCATTGCACTTAAGAAACATCACCAGAGGAATCAGTGAGGATACATGAAAGGTTTCTGCTGTATTCTAGTGATAGATGATTGTTACAACTGAAATGAAAAAGCTGTATGGATTCTAGCTATATTTAGGGTGCTTAATTATCATGGGAAAATGAGTTATTAAGGAATATCCCTATATTTCTGACTTTAGCATGACACAGATATCAGTTTCCCAGGATGTGTGGCTAGACAGAGGGAAGTATATGGAGAAAATCAAGAGTATCAGATTAGATTAAATTTGAAAGGCAGTAGATATTTTGGAGTATGAAAGAACAGACTTTGGTAAAACCTCAAATCTTATTCTGTTTTTACTACCGTGGTTATTGAAACCTTTTTTAAATTGTGCTTCAGTTTTCTCATCTTTAAAAATGAGATGATAATAATAGCTACCTTACAGGGGTGTCGTAAATTTTAAATTAGATAATATATATAAAATAATAAGAGCAGTTCATGATTCCATATAAGCAACAAAATATTTATCACCATTATTTTTGTTTACAAAATATTAGTATCAAGTAAGAAATCTGATATATAAGTATAAGATTTGAAAGGGTATGATTAACAATTATTTTAAGAAAGTATTTCACCTCATTACACTTGTTTTGACATAGTGAAAACTATCCTAGAGTAGTTTATATGTTTGTGTTTTTTTTGTCTATTTATGTTTATCTTTCTTCTGTATCTCTCTTTGTGTGACTTGTAGAAGAGAGTTGGGGTAGTTAGGAAGTAGCATAAGAAAGAAGAATCATCAGAACGATGGAAGATTTGTGTTCTAATTCTAAAACAGAAAACTTAATTTCTCCTTTTTGCTTTACAATTATTCTAAAGGTAGATTCAAGCTTTTACTTATTTGCATTTTCTGCATAAATAGATCATAACTATTGTATAATAATTTTCAGATTCGTCCAATTGAATATTGAAACTACAAGAAATAATCTATAATTTACTTATAAATTTCATTGTCAAAAAATTTCACCTTTGGAATTGCAGATTTATTGAACAAAAACTTTTTTTTTTATCTTCAGATCTGCTGCTCTATAAGCAGCTACATTGTAATAAAATATCATTTTGCTTTCTGGAGTTTATGACTGGAAATCTTTAAATATATGAATGTATTTGAACATGGATTCATTCACTCATCTCTCTAATAAAAAAAGAAAGTAATTTACTAATAGTTGGGTTGTAGATACTTTGTCATATTCTGATGATCTCAAGATAAATATGACAATATAGTTGCTTCAAGCATATTAGATAATACTTTATAAAGTGGATTAACAACTTCATGATGCTATGTAGATTGGAACTATTATTATTGTTATTCCTACATGGAGACCATTCTAGAAGTAAGTAGCAGTTTTTCATTTTACATTTTATTTTTGGCAGCCCTGAAAAAGAGTTATGAGAAGATGTTAGGAACAGAACTCTGAAAGGAGCCATCACCAGCATGAATTCAACAAGTCAGACTGGTAAGTAGAAAAAAGTGATCCATAGGTATCCTTTTCTATGTGTCATTAAATCTGTTGATATTGTTTCTTATGCAAATATAATTTACGAACTAAATAATAGTACTTAGAAAAGTAACCTATGACATTTTTTTCTGATTATTTAAAATACATTAGGGAGGTTGTATTCTATGGGAAAAGTCACCAATTTCGTTATAGACAAACATGGATAAAAAGTAATTATATAAATTTGTGAAAGTTGCTTAATTCTTGAGTCTTGGTTCACCTCATATAAGATGGAGTTTACAGGCACGCCCTGGTAGAATAGTGACCAGACATAGTCCAATAGTTTTATTAGTTTAGAAAAAGCTTAAAGATATAAAACACATTTATTAACAACTTTCCACATACCAAGCACTTTACTGCATTATTTTATTGAATACTAACAATGACACTTAAAGTTAGAAGCTATAATTTCTCTCATTTTACAAATGAAGAAACTGCTCTTGAAAGTTTTTGACTTGCCTTTAAACCACATAGTGTTTGCTCAGACTCCTGTTTAAGTACATTTTTGTCTGATGCCCGAGTTTCTGCTCTTGCATTTATTTATGAAGTCAACAAATATTTATTTATGTCAAATAAATGACAAGCTTCTCTTAGCTGAAAGATCTTGCTATTTCCCCCATGATTATAACTTAGAACATAACTTTATATTTATATTAGACATTTTGGATTATAAATAATGTATGAATAAATAATTTTGTTTATTTCTTGTAGCTATTCAATGAAAGACCATGTAGGGATAATTACTTTTATTTTTACAGATAGAGTATTTAAGGTCCTGAGAAATTAACTGCCTCAATAGATGTTTTATAGCTCAGTGCTTATCAGATTCCATGGTTAAGGGTCAGTTTATTTTTAATTCATTGTATTCTGAATGTTTTTGTTAACCTACTAAAAATTACTAAAGAAATGAAATTATTTAAAGGAGGACATGAAATACACAGTCCACATTTTTATCACTATTTGTAATTATTATACAGATACAATCTTATGCTATAAATTTTCTAATGTGGTCTCTTAAATTCCACACCCCTCATAATTCAGATAAGTTAACATTTGCATGCTGACATTCACCTATAAACCAGTCAGTAAATTATATAGCACTGGTAAACGAATATAAGGTAAATCTAATAGTCATTATTACTAGGAGATTTCCATCTTCTACTCAAAGTTTTTCCATATGAGTCCACAGTCCCTCACTGTAGAGCAAGAAACTTGTTTTATATCTAAGGATAACAAGATTGAAATCCCAGTTGTTCAAATGGAATAGGTGCAAGAAAGATGACAATGACAAAATATCTTAATGAATTGTATGAAACAATTGATATTGAAAAGGTAAAAAAACACAATTGAAAGTTTATAGAGCTGGGTTATTTTTAAATGATTTTAAAATTATGTATTAAAAATTGATATATGATAGAAATATTGTTGAAAGTCTTTCTCAGGATTTTTTTTCTCTTTTTTCATTCCACTTATTCTTTGAAAAGAGAAGTTAATTTGTATTTAAGATTCAACCTGTCAATTTCTAAGTAGTAGAAAGTCTTACATAATTCTAAGAGATAAAAGTGGATCTTGGACAGCTATAAAATTAATATGAACTCATAGTCCCACTATACTGAAAGAGTCTGGAAATAATTGTTACTTTTTTATTTCAAAAACTACCAAATAAAAAACTTAAGCGCAAAATATAAAATGCACATTGAGTCGGTGATGAGAATTTACTATGTAAGATGGTTTTGTGACTTTCTCAGTTCTGCTGAAATGGATCCAAATATTTACATGTGCTATTTTATTAATAACTGTTTGGCAATCTGTGTAAAAGTAATATTACACAGATGTTCAGGAATAAATTTTGGTTGTGAGTAAATATTAGAGGAAGATTGAATTTTTCTCCAAATGATGCTGATGAAATGTTTTTGTTATTTGGTTTTTTTGATCATAGTTTAAAATGTCAGAAATATTTGTAGTCGTTGTTTTAAAGTTCTACCAGCTTAAGTGTTTGATGAAGGTTAAAATGACTGTAAGGGCATAGAGAAAGATGAAAACTTAAGAATACATTAGAAACTGAGACTTGCAGCCTGTATTTTATTAGCTTATGGGAAGATTATATTTCTAAATTGAAATTCACAATCTGAAATTGAACTAAACTACGGCCTAAATAATATAGGCTTTGTTATCCTCATTCACTTTCTGCCCTCTGTTTCAGAGGCCCACGATGTGTATCTTTCAAAAAGTTGAGCAGTCATACCTGGGTACCTCTCCTCAATCAATATCTTCCTATCTATGTTCATTTGGGATTATTTCTTTTGATCCCTCTGAAAAAAAACAGAAAGGAAGGGCTTGGAGAAATTCATTGCATCCCAGTAAAGAGAGATATAGTTTTAATAGGCACTGCAGGTGTGGAAATAATGGAAACAGAGACAGTAGTACTGCGTGTGTATATGTGTGCATGCAGGCAAGCACGCACACACACACACACACACATATGTACACACTCCAGATCATGATCAGGGACAACAGAGTGTTGAGAGATGATCCATCAACATTCTTTTAGAGTTGCTTTACTCTAATTGTCTGTCTGCTGCTCATTGGAATTTGGATCTGAGGTTGTTTACAAATTCTCTTCAACTGTGAATCTTAAGCAGTGTTTGTCAAAAACCAAGTCATCCATCGCACCAAGGGTTAATGATCAAGTTTATGACTTTGACTTGTCCGTTGGAAAACATCCTTCGGTAGACTTTATCACATTCTCATATGAGTAAGCAAGCAAGAGCAACAATACCATCAAAGTCAAAAAGACCTGGATTATTTGATATAGAAAACACAAGCTTCAGAGGTCAGGAAATGTAGGATGACTCAATACGTAAACCAGAAAAAATATTTTAGAAAATTGTTTTGTCATCCTGCATGGATATTAATTGACTTAGAAATAAAAGCCATAGAGATTTAAGAAGTGTAAATGCAAAGGATTGAAAGGAAATGGAACATGTAACAGAAGAATTAAATTTGCTTTGAAGAAACAGTTATATAAACAAATTTGTAGAAAGAAAATTGAAAAAGTACTATAAGAATGCAGAGGATAGACAGAATGTGAGGGGAAAAAATGACCAACATGGAACCAAAAGTCAAACATTTAAGAATAATTAAAAAAGGAATAAATACAAAAGAAGAGCCAGTCAATGAATCACAAGGGGCAAAAACTGGATCAGGAAAGAAAAGAAATGGGTTTATAGCATGCTAGAATTTATTTGTTAAGATCTGATTATATAATTATATTGCCTGGGGATTTCCTATTTATTAAAAGCTAGAGAAATCTACCGGCGAGTATGACAAACATTAGTTTAGATCATATAGTTCCATTGTTGTTTTAGTGGTCTATACTTCTGTAGTTCTTGATCTATTCAGTTTTTCTTGTTTCCTTTAGTCAATTTTGATAACTTGTGTTTAGAAAAATCTATCAGTGTTGAGTAATTGCTCATGGGTGAACTGCATTTAGGAAAAAGTCTTAGAAGTCTCTGAGCATTATTTGAATGATTAAGTAATTTTTATTTTTATATTGTAATCTGTTTTGTGACCTAAAATAATCATTTATTTTGATTAGATATTTTTATTGAAAAATATAATCAAAAGCAGTGCAAAAATCGTAAGTAAGCCACTCGATAATCACAAAGACCAAAAACTTGTGTAAAAAGATTAGGAAATACCACACAATCGACATAATTGAATGTGTTGTATTTTCTAAGTCATACATTCTGATCATCCAGTAATGAAATCACTTTCCTAAATCTAATGCTATGGTTTGTTTTTCCTTTTTTGAGTTTTAGTAAATGTAATATTCAATTTTGTGTTTGTTTTGTTGTGTGGTCTTTTTCTCAATATTATGTATGTCAGAGCTCTTTTTGTAATAGTAATTAGAATTTTAAAGTTATATATACTATTATATCACAGCCAGTTTGTGCTTATTAACATTTTTATACGTGTCTTTTGGGATCTGTGTGTATATATTTCTGTTGGATGCATAATTATTTTTAATTTTTAGTAGATACTGCCTATTTTCCAAAATGATATGCTAATTTGCACTTCCTTTGGCAGAGTATGAGTTCTAGTTCTTTAATAGCTTTACTAAACTTGATAATTATCAGTTGTTTTGATATTAGCAATTCTTTAGGTGTGTTGTGGTATCTCATATGTTTTAATTAATATTTCCATAATGACTGATAAAGATGGTATTGCTACCCCAAATCAACGATTTCCTAAATAACTCAGATTAACAGAAAAATGGAAATTTAGAGAAGGTATTAAGAAAGGCAGTAGCTATATTCATCTCCACTTAAATCCAATAGGACTTAAAGTTTCCTTTTATATAGGAAATAAAAAATCAAACCTGATAATTCCATCAACTTAAAATTTAACTGATTAATTTTGTTCTACTTTTACTTTCCTATTAGATAATTAATGCATTATAATCTAGCAATTTTGTCTTGTTTCATTGGGGACCAACCAATCTTACACACTAGAATCACAGCTAATGAGAATGATTAAAATTTGTTGCAAAAGAGCAACTGTACATTCCATTTCTATGTTGGGAAATCTAATTATTTGCTCAACCATTTGAAACTAGGGATGGTACACAGGCAATAGGCATGAAAATGATCCAGGAGAGCAGCATGAGTTTGACAGAGGGCCTAGGGCTCTCACCCATACAGCAAGTGTGACAGCTCCATCAATTTCTTAGGCATTTCCTCTGGTGGACTGTGTAATGGTACATTTACTTCCAATACTATTAATTTCAAACAGTGTGAGAGCTTGGCTGATTTGTTATACAGAAAATTTGGATGTACATAATCTGATACTATGTTGTTAAATGGCATGTTTTTTAATGAAGCCATGATATTAGAAATTAGCTAGATACAGTGAATTTTTCTATTTTTACTGTAGTTATATATATAAAATATAAAATTGACCTTCTTAAGAATTTTAAGTTGTTGTCATTAAATACATGTATGTTAAGCAACATTCACCACCATCCATCTCCATAATGTTCCCATATGTTAGCCTCTATCATATAAAAATACTTTGTTATTGATATCACACACTGCCTCTTTATATAATGTGTACCCAATAACATAGATATAGAATAATTTGTAGTATTTTTTGGTTTAGATTCTGTAGAAATAAGAAGTAAATTCACAATGCAGAATTCTATTGTTACTGTTATTCATACTTGTTTTTTTATTTATTTTACCAGAGAACTTTGTATTTTGTTATGACTTTGAGTTACTGTAAAGCATCTTTTCATTTCAGTTTAAAGAACTCTTTTTAACCTTTCTCTTAAGGATGATCTGGAGGTAATGAACTCTCTTGACCTTTTTCTGGGTATGTCTTAATTTTTCATCATTTTTAAGGATAGTTTTTTCAATTACAGTAATCTAGGTTGATAGTTTTTTAAAATTTTCTTTCAGGACTTCAAATACATGATCTTACTGAATTCTGTTCTGCAACATTTCTGCTTAAATATATGCTGGTACTTTTATAAGAATCCCTTTTATGTGTCGAATTATTTTTCTGTTGATTCTTTCAAAATTCTCATTTTGGCTTTCAACTGATACAACACAAGAAATGCATCATTTGAGAATTTTGTGATTGTGAAAACATTATATAGTATAATTACACAAATTGAGATGCTGTAGCCTATTAGACATCCAAGCTATTTGGTATAATCTATTGGAAACCACCATTGTGTAGGTGGTTTGTCCTTTATTATCCCTAAGTGACTATAATGTTCCTGAGAATGAATCTGTTTAGGTTAACTTACAAAAAATTTATTGAGCTTATTGAATTTTTAGATCTTTATTTTTCCTCAAATTTGGGAAGGTTTCAGTCATTATTTCTTCAAAGAATTAATTTGCACCTTCTCTTATCCTTTGAAGATTTTCATAGTGTGCATATATTGATCTGCTTAATAGTGTCTAATAAGTCCTTTAGACTATTCAGAATTCCTCATTATTTTTGTTTGTTTCTCAGGCTTGATTATTTAAAATAACCTTTCATTTCACTGGTCCTTTCTGCTTATCTATTTATGGCTGCTGTTGAACCCCATGAGTGAATTTTTAAATTGTTACTACAATTTACAGTTTCAAAATAGCTGATCAATTTTTATGTTATATCATTTTAAAAATATTCTTATTCTTTTTGTATGTAATTCTTCTGATTTCCTTGAATTGCTTGTTCATGTTTTCTTTCCTATAGCTCCTTGAGCATATTTATGACAATAGCTGTAAAGTTTCATCTAGTAAGTCTGATGCAAGGGACAGTTTGGGAGATTTATTTTGCTCTTTACAGTGGGTCAGATTTCCATTTCTTTTAAATACCTTCATATCTAATGCTGAAAATGGGGCATCCTAAAAAGCAATCATGGATCAAATTCCAGATGGTGACCCGACCGGACACACTTTCAGGTCGCTCCCCACAGACACCAAAAAAAAAAAAAAAAAAAAAAAAAAACCCACCGAAAAAATAACCTATTTTCCTGAGACAAACACTAAGAAACAGCAGGCACTTCAGCTGGAGATGGATGGACTGATGACTAATGGTGGATGAGGGCATCTGTCGTGGTTCTCAGCTAAACTGCTGATTTAGATTTTGGACAGAGCTTGGGACTCTCTGGACACATGGTGTGGCAGAGGCTAGGAATTTCAGGACCAGCTGCAGAGGCAGCGAATTGCAGGCCCAGTGGGGCTGAGATAAAGAATCATGAAGGGTTGACTTGGGAGGGGGTGAAAGGAAAGCCAGCGCACCTTGAGCTGAACTGGAGCCCACATGATGAAATTGCACTGGGCGCAGCTCTAAGCAGAAATCAGAGAGCTCAAAGCCCAACCACAACCATTTCAAGTCAGAGCTTAGGGTTCACTGAGTGAAAAATCCCACCCACTGCATAGTCAACCACTGGAAATCCGGCCCTTGGGTGCCCAACCCCCTGGAATACAGAGAAGGCAGTCTCAGCCTCAGTGCTACCCACTATTACCACCTTGTGGGTAGAGGAGAAAATGCAGGCCTATTGCCAATCCTGGGCAAGTCAGACCTACTCAACTCCAGGGAAACCGAACCCTCAGAAATATTAAAGAACACAGAATAGAGCAAGCAAAGGCACAGAGAAATATGCATGAAATGATGGATCCAATAAAAAACCCAGATTATCTGAATACAGCAGATATATGTAAATTACCTGAAGAGGAATTTAGGGTAACAGTGATTAACATACTCATGGGAATCCAGTAGAAGCAGTAAACAATGTCAGGAAGCAATGGAAAGGATTAAAACGACATCAAACAGGTAAGAGACATGATGGCTAAAGTAAAGAACTCAATAGAGGGGCTCAACAATAAGAGAGTTGAAGCTTCCAATAGAATCAGTGATCTGGAAGATACAACAGAGGAATTCAATCAAGCAAACCAGCAAAGATATTAAAAAAAAAAAATTCAAAGAATCGAAGACAGCATTCAAGACCTTAACATCAAAAGGAACAATATCTGCATCATAGGCGTCCCAGAGGAAGAGAGAGAAAAGGGCACAGAAACCATATTTGAAGAAATAATAGATGAGAACTTCCCCAATCTGAAGATGAAGCAAGTCTCCAGATCCAGGAAGCTCAAAGAGTTCCTAATAAAAGAAACCCAAACAGAAATACACCTAGATACATCGTCATTAAAAATGTCAAAAATACAAGATAAAGAAAGTCTATTAAAAAGAGCCAGAGAAAAATGTGTCACATACAGAGGAGCCCCCATAAGATTGTCAGCAGAATTCTCAAACTCTACAGACCAGAAGGGAATGGCACAATATATTCAAAGTGCTGAAGGAAAAGGAGTTTCAACCTAGGATACTATATACAGCAAGATTATCACTCAGAACTGAAGGAATGATAAAAACCTTTTCTGACAAGCAAGTAAAAGGAGTTTATCATTACAAAACCAGCAAGAAATATTAAAGGATGCTCTGTAGAGCTTAAAGAAGTCACACAGAAGAACAGTATGACAGCAAATTTAGAAGCTGAGAGGAAGAGAACAAAAATGTGGATAGTTAGACTGCGAGGAAGACTAATATGCTTTCAAATAAAATTAGATAGTAAATATAGAACTGTGAATGCTTACTTCAGGGTAACCTCAAAATACATACCCAGGGAGAAAGTGAAAACAAAAGATGAAATCAATCAAAATATAACTGCACCAATCCAACCTAAAAAAAGAAAGAGAAAGTCATCATCTAGAGCAACATACAAAAGACAAACTAGAAAATGACACTAAACAGCAATATATCCATAATCACCCTAAATGTTAATAGACTGAACTCACCAATCAAATGGCAGAGTGATTGAATGGGTTAAAAAGCATAACCCAATCTTTTACTACATTCAGGAAACCCAACTTCTTTCAAAAGACAAAGTTTCAAAGTCAGTGGCTGGAAGATAATCCTACAGTCGAATGGCAACCACAAAAGAACAGGAACAACTATACTCACATCAGATAAAACAGACTTCCACCTAAAAATTATGACAAAAGACAGAGATGGACACTATATGATGATTAAAGGATCAATCCAACAAGAAGACATAATGCTTATTAACATATATGCACCAAATGAAGGAGCATCAGAATATATCTAGCAAGTATTATCAGACCTGAGGGAGCCACTGATCAGCAACACAATAATAGTGCGGGACTTCAACACCGCCACACTTACAACAATGGTCAGATCAACCAGGCAGAAAATTAACAGGGAAGCAGCCAATTGAAATAACCATATGGAACAGATAAGTGTAATAGACATATACCAATCATTTCACCCACTTTCTTCTCAAGTGCTCATGGAACAGTCTCAAAGATAGATCATATGCTGGGACACAAAATATCTCTCAACAAATTTACAAAGATTGAAGTCATACCAAGCACGTTCTCTGACTACGATGACCTAAAACTGGAAATCAACCACAAAAAGAAAGCTGGAAGACCCTAAATCAATTGGAGACTCAGCAATATGCTCCTGAAGGACTCTTGGGTAAAACAGGAACTTAAAAAAAAAATACTTAGAGACAAATAAGAATGAGGAACCAGCTACCAGAATCTATGGGATGCAGCAAAAGCAATACTGAGGGGAAAGTTCATCGCAATCCAGGCCTATCTCAAGAAACAAGAAAAATTGCAAATAACAGCTTAACTCTACATTTAAAACAACTAGAGAAAGAAGAACAGTTAAGGCCAAAAATCATCAGAAGAAAGGAAATAATTAAAATTTGAGTAGAAATAAATGAAATAGAAAACAAAAAGTTAGTCTACAAGATCAATGAAACCAAAAGTTGGTTCTTTGAAAAAATAAAATTGACAAGGCACTGGCTAGACTCACAAAGGAAAAAAAGGGGAGAAAACTCTCATAACTAGAATCATAAATTAAAGAGAAGTTACAACAGATACTACAGAAATTCAAAACATCATAAGGGACTACTATGAACAGCTCTACACTACCAAAATGGACAACCTCGAGGTCCTGGACAGATTTCTAGAAAAATATAGTCTACCAAGACTGAACTTGGAAGAATTGGAAAACCTGAACAGAACAATCTCAAGCAAAGAAATTGAAGAAGTAATCAAGGGCCTCCCCAAAAATAAAAGCCCGGGATCAGATGACTTCTCCAATGAGTTCTACCAAATCTTCAGAGAAGAATTAACAAATATTCTTCTCAAGCTCTTCCAAAATATTGAAGAACAGGGAGCTCTCCCAAATACTTTTTAATGAGGCTAACATTACACTGATACTAAAAGCCAACCGAGATGTCACCAAGAAAGAAAATTACAGACCAATGTATCTAATGAATATAGATGAAAATATTTTCAACAAAATATTAGTATACCAAATTCAACAGTGCATCAAAAAGATTATCCATCATGACCAAGTGGGATTCACCCCAGGAGTGTAAGGGTGGTTCAACATATGTAAATCTATCAATATCATATACCGTATCAACAAGAGCAAAGAGAACACATGATCATATCAGTAGATGCAGAGAAAGCTTTTGACAATATCCAACACCCTTTTATGATAAAAACTCTCCATAAAATGGGAATAGAAGGTTTACATCTCAACATAATAAAGGCCATATATGAAAAACCCACAGCCAACATCATAGTCTATGGCAAAAAATCAAAAGCATTTCTTTTTAGGTCAGGAACAAGGCAAGGTTGTCCACTCTCACCACTGCTATTTAACAGATGGCCAATAGGCACACGAAATTATGTTTCTCCTCGCTGGCTATCAGGGAAATGCAAATTAAAACAACAATGAGATACCATGTTACACCTGAAAAGTCTGGCTATTATCCTAAAGTCTGGAAATAACAAATGTTGGTGAGGACATGGAGAAAAGGGAACACTTGTGCACTGTTGGTGGGAGTGCAAATTGGAACAACCCTTATGGAGAACACTTTGAAGATTCCTCAAAAAACTGAAGATGGAAATCCCATATGATCCTGTCATTCCACTTGGCATCTACCCAAAAGATACAAAAGCATGCATCTACAGAGATGTATGTATCCCCATGTTTATTGTGGCCTTACTCACAATAGCTAAGAACTGGAAATTACCTAACTGCCCAACATCAGATGAATGAAAGAAGATGTGGTACATAAATACTACACAGCCCTTAGAAGAGATGAAGCCCTGTCATTCGAATCAACATACATGGAACTAGAAGGGATTATGCTAAGTGAAACAAGTCAAGAGAAGAAAGACAGATACCACATGACCTCACTCAGGTGGAATGTGAATAGGTAAAACAAAGGAACAGATGAAACATAACCAACCCTGAAACATTTGCAAAAGAACTGAGGTGACCAAAAGAGAATGTGGTGGGTGGGGGCAAATGGCGGTGGAGCCCACTGGACAATGGGGAGGAACACTTGGTGATCTGGTGGAGGGTATGGTGTGTTGAAATATATCTAAGAAATGGGGAATTTATACATAGGAAATTAATTTTTAGATAATTATTACAAGAAAAAATAAGCAATCATGTCTTCCAATCTTTGAGACTGATACCTTGTATGGAAAGATAGCACTCATCAGCCTAGCAGAAAGTCTGTAAGTCTTCTCAGACTTTTTCTGGCTTGTGCCATGTGTAGGCACATATTTGTATTTCCAGACCTTGTAACAGTCCAAACAGCATAGATTTTGACTTGTTCGCAGAGATCCCAGAAAAATTATCTGTTGTTCACTTAATGTTTCTATGGAGAAATGAAAGTACGGAGCCCATCATGCTGATGTTATCCAATTCTTTTCATGTCTTAATTTTCCAAAGACTCTTACCCTAACAGTGCATCATGTATGCCACTGTATTTTTCTTCTCCTTTCCTCTTTCAGTCTTCCAGGGATTTGCAATGCTCCTGCAACATTAATATGCCTTCCATTGCTTTATGTGATTTTCAGCTTGAGGTATAAACTGCTGCTTTTCTCCTGTCAGAACTCTGTATTAAGTGAGGCAGAAACCAATTACATGGCAGCACATAGACAGGTTAGATCATTGCAGATATCTTCGGTACTGTTCTTCCTGGCTTGAGGGAGTGAACACTTCTTCAGAATGAACACTTCTTCCTGACTGTGTAGCACTGTACAGGCAATGGAACAAGGATAAGTAAAACACCTCATTTTCTACAATTTTGAATATACTCTTTCTTGAATGTGGGTGTGTTTGATTGCTATAGACCATTAACTGGTTTCCAGGGCTCCTATACATTCTTTTAAATCAATACATTTTGTGTGTGTGTGTGTGTGTGTGTGTGTGTGTGTCTGTCTGTCTGTCTGTCTGTCTGTCTGTCTGTCTGTCCCTGTTTGGGAAGAAGCATGTGGGTTTTCAAGTCTACCAACTTCTTGATTTTTTTTAAGTTTGTAGCCACATATTATTAAATACAATATTGCCATTTTAAATAGACTAATTTACCATGTGATTTTATATTTTATTATGTCAGTACTCAAATTAACTTTTAGAAACAGTTTCTACTAACAAAATGAATAATATTATAAAATGTATAGTATTTAATTCAATTCCACTCTAGTTTGATAACTTTAATCCGTTCCTTGTTCAAATATGATACAATTTTATAAACTCACTTGTGAAGGAGAGGGTATGCATTATGTTATTTAAGGAGTTGTGGTTTGTTTTGTATCTGACTGTAGCATTGACAGAATTCCAATGACAGAAAAATATGAAATAAATCTGGCATCACAGAGAGGCATAATCAGTAAGGTTCATGTCCCTACTACATTGTTTTCTACTCTTGTATATGACTTAAAGAGCTCAGACTAAAAGTCAACAAATTTAAAGTTATTTTTTTTTGTAGATCAAATCCACTTACTTTGTCCCTGTGTCTCAGCATCAGAGTTAGTATGAAATTAATGTAGAAGAAATAATTGTAGTAATTTTTCATCAATGTGTAGCACCATTTCTATAGTTGAAAAATATTTTTGTGACACAGAAGTATTTGGGTAATTTTATTTATGCCATTTGTTAGTTTGAATAAAAATCAAAGTTTCATTCAAGTAGCAATTGTAGTGCAAGTAATGCTCTGCTAAATATATTAGATAGTATGCTATCCAGTCCCTTAGCCTAATAATAAGCTGATGATGATCTTAATCCATGATTTCTAAAAGACATTATTTAACAAGGTAAAAAGAACTGAGAAAATACATGGGGATTATGATTTGTTTATTGAGGCATGTATATTTTTCCCAAGATTATATCCCATGTGTCATTTATAGATTTCTTCTACAAATATGATCTTCAAAACAGAAACACTTATAATTAGTTTTACATAAAACAAAGTGTATGTTTAACATAAGTTTTAGGGATGAAAACACTGGACATAATGGTCACGTAAAGCAAATGAGAAAATTCATTAGTGGGAGGTATTGAAAAGAGATATAAATTTTTATTCATCCAAGCAAATATAAGAAACTTTTTATTAGTGTATGTTTATTCTTTAAGAAAATTGAATATAATAGAATTCTTCTGATTGTATTATTGCTATTATTATTATTATTTTCCTGGTAGAAAAAAGGAATAAGAGAAGTTTGGTATTGCAGACTTTATACCAATTTAGTTTCTATGATAAATAGAATTCCTTTGCTTCTGTATTTACAGAGAACATATCTAAGAACTATGTTATGATATAAAGATTCATGGAATAGACTAAAAGGATTATGAGGTAAAATAAGTTTTTCTGGACAGAATACAACTTCTTCCAAATCCTAAGTGCTGGAGAAATATCTTGATGAATTCTGCAGATTACTCAGTAGGATATTGATCTAGAAAATTCATAGCAATATTCTTTATACTATATCACTAATGGATTCTTTTCTTGTAGATGCATAATGTGAGTACATTAAGATGAAAATAAGCTAATTTCCTATAACTTTAAATAAGCAAAAAATAATCATCTTTATATGACAGAAAGAAGTGAATATAAGGTGTGTTAAGTGTGTAAGTTCTATTGAGATTAGTTCCTTGCCAATTTAAACAGCTGACATAGCCTTACTACCATTTAATTAAATTACCGTGTATTTCCTTCATTTTATTTGTTATTGTATTATAAGACTCTGTTACTGGATCTTGACTTCCTCCCCTCTATGAAGCCATATCAAGTGAGTGTTTTCTCACAAAACCACACACACAAAAGTATATACACATATATCATTGTCAGTGTAAATTAAAGTAAAATTCTAAGATGTTTCATTTACAGAAATTCCAATGAAATTTCTTAGAGCCATTTTTGTCACACTTTCAGATCTAACTACCTTTATTTGAGTCACACAACTGGATTATTTTCATGATAGAAATGGAAAGTACTTGTAGACCTATAACTCAGACTATCCATAGGCAGAAATGGATGATGCGTGAAATTTTCCTGTTTCATATTTTATTTTCTTTTTCAGTGTTATTTTATATTATGCTTCATTGTCCTTTTGCTCTGCATTTTGATTCCTCAATAAATAAATTGTATTTTAGGTGTCAGATAAATTGGTAAATTACTTCACACTAATTTGAAAGTAATGGCCAAACCTTCCTTTAAGAAGGAATATTGAATATCTAGGCAAGGAATTATAGATCTGTATGATAAATCCTACAGGTAATATTTACTTACCCTGCAATTTGTGTAATCATAAAATTTGTTATTTAAACCAAGAAATCTTTGATAGTGAGAAGGGCACTATTACTAATTTTCATGGAGATAATAGTGTAAGAGGACTGTCCCTGGAAAAGTGGAGCAAATCATTCCTTGATCTGAAATGGCATTGTCTAAACCTATATGTCTCTATCCAAAGTATCTAGCCTTTCATGTGGTCCCCATAATTTTGAGACATTTCCTATTTTACAATACTTAGGGTCAAAACAAAATTGATGACATTTCTTTGTTAAAGTGTACCTTATGGCTTATAAATCCTAGAATATACAACTTTCCATTTATTTTAGTACAGAATGATGATACCTTGCAAACTTGATTTCTGCTCCTCAAAAGCCATGTTACTTGATGAATCCACATTAAGCTTCTACTTCCTTGTCTATAGATAGTAGAGGAAGTAGAAAAGATGTCTAATGATACTTAAAACACTAATATTCTATGATTCTAAGCAAGAATCCTGATAAACTTTCATGCTTTCAATAAATAACAGCACTAATTTAAAGTCATTGTATATAGTTGATGATAATTTTCAGATCTCTCCAATAATGGTTGAAGAGAAAGGTGACATAAACCTTCAAATTCATTTTTCCTGTGTTATCTTTGTTCATGTACCATGTGTGCTTAATCTCTGTTAAGTTAGATACCATTGAACATTCAGGTATAAGAACTTTTTGGACAGAACATGATATATGTTAATATACTATGTAACCCCTTTTGTTGATTATGAAACAAAAATAAACATGCTAGATTTTTAAATTATTATTTAAAACATTATTTAAATAATTTTATCTATACTAATTCTGTATTCTTATTCTGAAAGGTCACCCTGGTGTCCTGAATTAGTTTCTGATAATAATAAAGACAGCTGTAATCTATTCCCTCTCTGCCTATGGCACAGTGAACAGATCTTAGGTTCTCTGGGAAATCCACTCAATTTTTCTAATCTGTGATAATGAGATAGTATGGGTTAGAACTAAGGATAAATAAAGATAAATAAAAAAATAGTACTAAGATTAAATTGGAAGCAAATTAATTCAGATTTTATAGCAGACAGATCATACCTCAAGTATTGGCTCCACCAGCATTGGTTTTAGAACTTTAGACCAAATTATTTGCTCTCTTTGAGTCACATTTGTGAAACGGACTGTTGACATCTGCCTGACAGAAATAGAGAAAATTAAATAAAACAAGTAGAACTCTGTCACTGTAATGTCACAGACCACATACCATTTACTTTTTCTTGCCTGAGAATATTAAGCTCATGTAATTATGAACTACTTCACCCACTTGCCTTTGGATCTAGTTTTGTCCCTAATATTTTTAATCAAGACAAAGTATATGCTCCCATCTTAATTCATGAGTGCTCTATTTGATGCAAAATGTGTTGCTATCTTTGATGAAATCAATAAAAATATAAGATTCCCCTACAAAAACGAAACACACAATTTTCTAGAAATCTCCCAAATAGCTGACCATAAGGGATGAATGACAGGGGGAGAACACTTAGGTTTTGAAAAGACTGTTTGTATAGCACTTTAGGCTCCTACTGAGGCAGATAGAGAATTGTCTTATTATCTCGATATTGTGTAATATGTTTCCAAACACCCGTCTGGAGCATTATTTTGATTTGTATTCCTGTAAAATCAACTTCAGTTTCCAATACTGTCTTCTATCATTTTATGCTATTATAAAAGTGAATCAAATGTTTATGGCAGACTGTAGATTTCTCTTGGTTTTAGGAGGTGAGGAAGAAGGAAAACACAGATGATGAGTAAGAGAAAGGAAACCAAATGAAACTGTTAGGATCTTGTTGTAATTACTATCACATCTAGATACTTCTACCCTTTGGGCATTATTTTTTTTTGATTCATTTTTTAAATTTATTTTAAACAAAATTGGCAAGATGAAAGAGACATGGGAATCTAGACATTTTTAATATATTCGTATCATAAAACTGTGTTCTTGCTCACTTATTTTTTAACATCCCCCACATGTCCTACAGGAAAGGTGAACTATATTACCGTGGAATATTATCCATTTAAAACTACCCTTCCCAAGTACCTATATATTAAAGGGATGGATTCCCAATGGGATAAGCAAAATTTCCTGCCATAAATGCACTGTAATTGACATAGTCTCTTCTTAATGAAAGAGCAGTTTTCTAACTACATGGCAAGACTTTGTTTCCCCATTTTCTCCTACCCTATGTGTTACATGCAGCTCTTTTTTTCTTTCTTTTTCTGTACTGCACCCTATTCTTACATATAATCCTAATAACATCCTTCATTTTAGGCAAGCGTCCTATAATTCAGACTTTACAAATTGCTTACACTACAAGATTGAGTTTTCAATTTGGAGAAATAAATTTAAGTTAACATAGGCTATATCTTTCTAATTGTTCTTAGATTGTTTTGCAAACACACTAGTCTTTCACCTTTCCAAAGATCTTTTATTTTGCTACTGCAACCATCAAGAACACAGCTAAGATGCTAAAAGTACTCTGAGATTTAAGAACGGATAGCACATCTCATTTGGGCTTTTGCACATATTGTGTTTGCAGTTATATTAAGCATAATTTCAACCAGTTCTATTATTGGGTTTTCCAGACTACAGAGATTTAGAAAGAGGTAAAAATATGTGGAAATCAGATGTATTGGCAGTTTCAAAAGGAGACAGCTGACAGGATAGCAGTAGATAAAATAAAAGACACCTCAAATGTACAGGTTAGAAAATATTCAAAAATAAAATTATTTTGATATTGAAATAAATGTCTTAGACACAGAAAAAGAAATATATGTTCAATTATTATGTTCAAGAAATACATGAGTACTTGATATCCCTTTTAAAGGAATTTATTTTTCAAGTCAGCCTCTGGTTTCAGTTGGACATATTGCTTATGTTTTAAGTTATGTTATGTGACTACATATTTTCTTTAGTAGTAACAATGTAAAAAAATGCTGGCATCATCTCAAATTACAAAGTACTTTAAAAAGTATGATGATAATTTAGAAACTTTATGAATTCTAAGTTTTCTAGGTATTCCTCTTTTAAGAATGCTAGATCGTTTATTTATTTATTAAATACAGTATTCCTGAGAATCTTAAATGAACCAGGAACATACATAGTCTGGTGATATGCGTATAACTATGAATAAGACATTATTCCTCAGCAGGAGAAACAAAGTCTGTATTTGACCTTGGATTAATACAGAATGTCCCATCACCTACTTAAATTCTTTAGATGAAGTAGCATGAATGGACATTTGTGGCATAATAGGAGCGGTTCAGTCAGTGTTTCTTGATACAGATTCAACTCAGTGTTCCATTTACTCCTCACAAAATAACTAACGTATGTGGTTGCTGTGACGATTCAAAAATAAATTGCCTGTGAAATGCGAAGTACATAGTTGTATTTGCATGTTCTCCTTCCTATCCTTTTAAATGCTTGTTTTCAGAGGAACAGATGAGTCAAAATGTCATGGTGGAATATGCATTGTTTACATTATGGAGTTCATTGTGTTATTATTCACAGAATTTAAGCATCCTTTGCTATTTTGAAATCTAATGTAAATTTGTCCTGTAATATTGGAAGTATCTATATATAAATATCTACATATAAATATAAATATATAGAACATATATTTAGTGGTGACAGAATTTCATTTTCTGGATGATTCTTAATAAGTACATGCTGCTGGACTGGAATTCTATAATGCTGAGTCATAATTCACTTTGGGACCATATCTTATGAACAGCTTGTTACAATACCCCAAATCCCCTATAAATAGGCATATGCCAATTTAGACTCTTACTGGTTTTTTTTACCTTTTGCTTTTCTCCAATTTTTAGAGTTTCTAATTTGGAAACAAAGAAGTGTAAACAGGGAAGACCTTTTAGAATGGGTAACTGATCTAGGAAACTTCAGGAATAGAATGGAGGAGAGTTGGAGGGTATGTCTAAGAAGACTTAGGTGAGCCTGGCGGTAGACATCAAACAGATATCTGCAGGGTAGCAAAACAAGTAACAAGAACCCACCTAATAGCCAAGTGAGTTTTGGAGAGTTATCTTTAGGTCCTGAGAGAATCAATTGTAGTAAGACTATTTTCATTCCAAAGCCTCTTGAATACTTGGTTATATTTCTATGTATGAAAAATAAAAAGTCTCAAATACATTGAGTGATTTGGTTAATATAACTGAAATGCAAAGTGTTCATGTTGATGAGTAAGACAAATTTGATGAAGAGAGGTGAAAATTGTCATGGGGAAACATAACAAGGATAAAATGGAAACAATAGGATATTTAATTGATCAGTAAGTAGTTTTTGATTTAGGACATGTATCTCACATATTAGCCATAGGGAGGTCTAAAAATATAGTTGAATATTGATAGAACCTTCAAAATGTATAATCCAGTTGCATAAATATCATTTTTCATTATAGAGTAATGAAATAACATATAAACTTTGTATTATTATTTGTGACAAATCATTTGTTCCTGAGTTATATTACATCTGGTACATTATGTGAACTAAGACAAAAAGAAAAATTTGTTTTTCATCTCTTAAAAGTAATTTTGCCAATTCATAAATTCACATCAAGTCAAATTTCCCAAAAGTTTAATACTTATATACTACAAGCCTGAACAATATTGAGAGAAACTGATAATTATAGTCTCCTTTGTAATTTGCCTTGTAAAATATTCTCATTAAGATTCATTTGGTAGTACCCTGTCTGGATTGCTAATTTTTTTCAATGGGAATGCTTTAGCTGAATTGTGTTATTAATCAAATTTATGCCTCCCAGCAACTTTTTTCCATGAGAGGCAGACAAAGTAGTGATGACAGGAGAAAAAAGGGAACTATTAATGTGAAATTTGTATACAATGTTGCTCTTTTTCCCCCCCTCCTGAGAAAGATAGGTTTATTCTCCTGGAACTGATATTTACATGAAAACTTTCTTTATGACTTTGTGAGAATACTGTGGCTATAAATTATGCTCTATAATATAATCTCATTAATATATCTTAAGGCTTCACTGTGCTTTGCCAGCATTTCAGTCAGTCTTTGAAAAGCCTTCCTTTTATTTTACTCTGTAGTGAGATGTATAACTGGTCCTGTACAAGATGAGAGGTTCTGTACTTATGCAAGAGGGCTCATACACAGAGACTGTGAGCACTTTTTTAAACCAGTGTGTCAGATCAAGATATCTCTCTCATTGCCCTAGCTATATACATTTTATGCACTACTTGCTTATTTTGCTTCTGAAATTAGCCCTACTCATTTACTTAAGTAGGGGGCTACTTAACAGCACTTTTCAACATTTCAGAGATGTGATATCTCCTCATAGATTGTAGAAAATTGTTCTTACTTGCGTAGTTCTAGAAGCTCCCAAACTAAGGTTGTAGTGTGGAAAAGCCATTTAGAGTAGAAAGAACCAAACATTATTTTGAATAAATGTCCTTAAGAAATGAATACACAATCATTCATAGGATATGTGTATCTGTGGTAAAACCAGGGATCCTTCAGAATGGAAGAAATATTTTCCTCCCAAAGAATTCTCATTCTAAATCATGTCTTGCATCTTTACAGGCATTTCATATGTCCAGTTTGTGTCATGCATAAAAATTAAAAAAAGAATCTTATGGGTCTCCAAGGTGATAGTTTGAGATGGATGGTGATATTTGGATGTATATATAGATAGGTAGATACATAGATAGATAGATAGATAGTATATATATATATATATATATATATATATATGTATATACATATATATCCATCCTGAGCAGTTTCCTACAGAACTTCTAAAGCAGTCATTTGAATTCTGACAAGTGAGTAGTCAGAATAGAACAAAATTATGGCATAAAAAAAGACTTCAAAAAATCCAAATTTGTCTTATGATCTTTTGGTGCCCTCTACACATTTTTGTATTATTTTTTCTTGTTCTTAATAATGAAAGTCTTTATTCATCTGGAAGAAATATACTGTTGTGCCTACAAGGCAGAAGACCTGGAGAGAATGAAGTCTTGCAGAAAAATCTGGTGAGGCTGTAAGTGATGTAACCCAGGATAGAAGCATTTCTTTGATTAGAGGCAAAAGTAAACGAATATGCTGAGGAGCAGGACCAGCCTCTGTATCACACTGGAGTTTAATCTTGGTCTTAGCATTAATCACCAGGATTTCAACAGGTCTTATTACCTTACTCTTCTGAAAAATAGCAGTGTTAATAATGCTTTCCTTAACAAAGCTGATTGAATAGCATAAGACTTGTAAAATACCTCACATAAAATGACCACTCAAAAATTACTAGCCATTATCACATGTATGAAATAAACTAACAAATGCTAGATGTTTGTTTGAGAAACAAGAAGTCTGAGGATAAAAGCAAAAGTGAAGTAAATGCATGGGAAGTATCAAATATGAAAACAATAAGCTGAATTATCTTCAAAAGTGACTGTGTTTCTCTGAAATGCAGGATTATAAGACTTTCAATATACACTGGTCATCATGAACAAAGAGATTAGCACATGAGTAAAACATTCCATAATAAAGGCTGGAAACTATGTAAGAGTACTGCAAGAGTTTTCTCTGCAAGGCACAAATGGAGCATAGGAGTTGTGATTTCAAACTAGGTAAATACAGACTGTCTCATTAAGACCTTAGTATTTTATATGTGCTTTACACATGTACCTATGGACAGAAGAATATCAATGACCAGTTATAATGAAGCATGTAACATGGCCTAGTCTTCCAGACTATTATCAGAACTTAAATTTGAATGATTAAATTTATTATTCATGGGATAATCCCTTTGTAAACCCCCTTTCTTCTTTGGTACCAGACTTTCCTTGTATCCTGCACTTACTCATTTTTTCTGATTGTGTGTCTTGGTTGTTTGTCATTTAACAACAGACCTGCTTTAGCTGTTTATTACGTAATTGTCCTGTAAGCACAGTAGAGGGAGAGTAGATTTGACCTCATTGTCATCATACAAGCATTTAGATAGGAAGTCATGTTAATACTCAAATTACTTTGTTAATCAGACTTTTTTCTTATGAAATATATTGAATTTAAATTTTAAAAGGTACCCAGTTGTACCAATAGAATTTATCAGGTAGGACAAAGATACAAATACTTTAATAATACAATATACAGCCACAGTCATGAAATACTTTTATTTCTGGGGAAAAATGTTAATTCAGAGCTACTTCAAAGAGTAAAGTTGATTTTCCATAAACCAGTGCATCCCACCCTAACTCTCCTATGATTCATGTTTTCTCTCTGTGGATAGCATAATGATTCTGTACATGCTACACAGAAGGGGAATTTGATTTAAACCTCAGGAAGTGGAAACGCAAGAGAGAAAATTAGTGAAGATGTCAGAAAATATACTAGAAATACCAAGGGTAAGAACAGAGTGATTTTGGGAAATAGCACTTCTTCTTAATACTAATGGCTGCTTTCTGAATTTCAGCTAAGGCGGTTGAGAGGTGTTGAAAATGTTTCATATTGTGTTATAGCAGATGGTTAAGTTGTAATTTTTCTGTAATCCATTCATCTAAAGTTCTTTTATCTGTATTAAAATTGTCCCAAAGGAAAAAAGGAGTTTCAGAAATGCTTATGATTCCTTATTTTGGGGGAGAAATCCATTTTCTATGATTTCTGTCAAGTGCAAAACCTATTTAAAGGAATTAGCTGTGATAATTCACTTCTTTGAATTGATTCTTTTTGCAGTATTGCTTCCCACACTTTCATTTTATTTCATTTGAGTGTCTTTATCTTGAAGTTTTAAGATCAAATATCCATATAAGGTATCTCCCTCTAAATGATATAATATATGTACACATACATGTATGTGTGTTTACATACACATACACTATTTGTATAAGTGTTGAGTACCAAAAATCACTCGATCTTTTTTCTGCAGATTTTTGTATCAACTCTTGCCCCAATTTCGTTTGAGTTCACTATTTGAAGGAGGTATATGTGTGTGTGCACATGCTTTTTTTTTTCAGGGGGAAGGGTAATAAGTACTGCTTAAGAATAAGTATGAAACTTGAAAAACTATTTTAGCAAAGTATCACAAAAGGAAACTAACAAATATGAGGAAAAGAGAGTTGATTTGTGTTTTTACACACAAGATTTATTGAGAAATGAGAGTTAATGTATAATAAGACTAATATCTTAAACAAATTTGTGCATCCCACCGTCTTTGTTCTAAGTAACCTCTGTAAGAGGTTGTCTTTCACTTCCAATGGCACTCTTATTACTCAAGACTGATTTTGACATATTTCATTAAGAGGTTATTTCCAAACCCTTGGTCCATTTTAGTCCTTTGAGTTCTCTAACTTCACCAATCCAACCATGAATGCAGACAAACTTCAGGACAGTTGAAGCAAAATGTAAAAGTCTGGGTCAATATTCAGTATCTGTGTATTTCAAAAGAGCCATCTGAAGGATTACAAAAATGGCACTTATCAGGAAAATAGGTCATGTGGGACTGACATTCAACACAGTATAATATGCCATGAGTTCTGAAGATGGGTTCTAAAAATATCTTGTACAAAAGGAGCATTAATGAAATAAAAGACTCAACACATATTTGGTGCCTATATTATATATAGTGTTAGCAAGAAAACTGATACGGTTTTCTAAGAGTGTGAATGGAACCACTTCTTTAAAAAAATTTTCAGAGATTCCATATGTTCTATGTAGAGATTTTAAACTTTAAAAAAAAGATAAACATGAAATGTGTCCTATAATTAAAAATGCATCTGCGTGTTTCATTCATTTCATAATTTAAAAGAATATATTAAAAATTTTGCAAACAGATATATTAACCAAAAATTGCATCATATTTTTTATATTTTAATGACACACTGATATTACCTCCAACATTCATCTATTCATCCATTTCACACATTCAAAATATATTAGTTGAATACCTGTTGTGTCCTATGGGGCATTACATGAGGCTTAATACAGAGTAATATATATAACACAATATTTTTTCTGTTTTTATAAGTATGTCTTTCAATAAATTGAATTTCTTGAGAGAAAGGACTCTTTTATTCACTTTCATATCCCCAGTGACTAAGCATTGTGTTTAGAAAATAGAAGATGCTAAAAAAACATTGAATAAATAAAAATATTTGTTAATAGCCACTTACAGTTTGTAGTACATTTTATAGTTGCCTTTGAGTTATTGTTCTCAAATCTATATGTGTTTTTTTATGTGTTGTTGATTTTAAATACAAATTAAAACTATGCTTAGATATATATTTAGCTTTTTAACTTTCGCACAATAAAATTTAAAAGGCCATGTCTTACACGTGAGACATGTAAGATCTGTGATGCTATTATGCCTTTTCTTCAGTTTGAAGTTCTACTGCTCCCTCTCACCCAATGCTGATCCGTTTTATTTCACAACTCCGAGCATTTACACCTGCTCTTATATTTGGCCCAGAATTTACTTCTCTATTAGGTTTAGACATTTCTACTCATTTTTTTCAAAACCCAACCCAACTTTTATATGTTTCTAAATGCTTTCTTGTAGGATGTAACCACTTTATATTGTATGTAGTCGTTTTGCTTAATTTTTATTTCTGTTGTATACCCACCACATAATGTTCCCAGGTGACTACTTCTGTAGCATTACTGCAGTGGAAAAAGGGAGTAGGGACTATCTTCTAGTTAAAATAAATGAAGAAATTATGTGTTAAATAAAAATAAGCAGGTGTTTTTACTCCAGGAATAAGTACAGTCTTTTTGGTACTCATGTTCACTATGAATCTTCAAGATTCACATGATAGATTCCTCTATGGAGCTCATTTTACAGACAGTAATGAACATACCATGGGACTCAAGTATTCTACTAATTGTAGTATGTGAACTGTTCTGTTGTTATACTTATAATGCTTTGGTCCTGTGGGCACCTTGAGGTCAGGACCTATAAACTGCTTGCATTTTTTACTCTTAATAAACTGTGAATGATTGTTTGAATACAGACTTATAAGTAAATTTTCTAGCCACATGCTCATATAGGATAAGTATAAGTTGTCCTCCATTTCACTTGTGATTGTATTTTACATAGTACCTATAAACATTGGATAAATTAGTAATTAAGTGAGGCAGATAAATAAGATATGAATAATAAATATAAGTAACTGGTTGAAAACAGAGGAAGATCTTTACTACTTATTATCAACCCAAATGGTAGCAAGTTAAAGGTTTTAGTTAAAAAAAAATTCACACAACAAAATTGATAATGTCTGGTGAATATTAATTGAGTTGGAGA
This sequence comes from Solenodon paradoxus, assembly GCA_004363575.1. Classification (NCBI taxonomy): domain Eukaryota; kingdom Metazoa; phylum Chordata; class Mammalia; order Eulipotyphla; family Solenodontidae; genus Solenodon; species Solenodon paradoxus. The sequence goes on from RJWH01000431.1 coordinate 233,995, forward strand.
AATTTCTCTGGTTTTTATTGTATTCACTAGTTAATTCAATTAAAAGAAATAAAAATTTGTCATTTCCATTCTGTCCCACCTTTTAAAAAATATATTTTCAATGTTAAGATTTTAGTCTGAGAATTCAGACAAGCATTCAATTATAATTTCTCTTCTATTTTTCACTCTGTAGTATGATTCATTTCTTATTTTAAATTTTTTAAATTTGGGGGAGAAAATATTTTTGAGATATTTATCCTTTACACATAATACTTAACACCTTTATTGTTTAATGACCATTTGTATTTCTTATATTGTGAATTGCCTGTTTATTATATTGCCCACTTGTTCTAAGGGAGCATTTGTATTTTTCGTATTAATTTTTATGAGCCAATTCTATAAAAGATGAGAATCCTTTGTACTCTATATATTTTACATATTTGAGTAGACTACATGCAGTTTGGGCATGTTTGGGATAGAAAAATTACTCTGATTTTGCTAAAAATCTGAAATTACAAGCATGATCAACAGAAAAAAAGATGAAAAAAGTTAATTAGTGACCCTTTCATATATATGATGCACGTTCATCATTTGAATTGCTGTAAATTTTATAGCAACCAAATATCTTTTCTTTTTAATTGAGATAATTTTGACTTATAAAATATAATAACTATAGATGTTTGCTCTTCATCAAATCTATGATAACATCACCATGAAAACCACCAAATTTCTAATAATCCTCCACCACAAGTCTATTGGACCCCCAGTACTCTGATACCACCCTAACCCCTTCCTCTCTGGCAACCTCAGTTCTGTCATCCATGGTCTAGGCTTAACCTTTGTTTTATCTGTTTACTTTGTTTCTCTATAGTCTACATATGAGTGAGATTATCCAGTCTCTTTCTGACTTATTTCACTTAGCATAATCACCTGTATCCATCCATGTTTTTATGAAAGTTCTGAGTGTGCTACCTCCAGTTTTTTTCTTTATTCGTAATGACTTGGGCTACTCACTGTCTTTTGTGATTTTTAGACAAATTTAAACATTTTTTGTTTTATTACCTTGAAAAATGCCAATGGGATTTTCATGTATAAAATGACCATTGTAACAATGTTAATTCTTCCCAAACACAAACATGAAATATCTTTCTCTCTAGTTGTAGCTTCTTATATTTTACCTAACAGTGTCTTTCAGTTTTCATTGCATGGTTCTTTCACAATCTTTGTTAAGTTTATTCCATGGTACTGAATTATTTTTGTTTTAATTCTTAACGGTATTTTAAAAAATATTCTTCTTCTAGCTCATGGTTTGCATATAAAAATGTAAGAGATTTTTACATATTAATTTATAGTCCAAACTGCATATAGTCTACCCAAATATATGTAGGATATATAGAGAATACAAAGAATTTTAATCTTTAATATAGAATTGGCTCATAAAATTAATAACAAAAATACAATTTAGTCTTGCATTTTAATGTATACTTACTCATTTATTAATTTTAAACTTTTTTGGTGGAATCATTAGAGTTTTCTACATATATTATCATGGCATTTTAAAATAGTGATAATTTTATTTCTTCTTTTTCAATGTGGATTTATTTTATTTCTTCTTGCCTAATTGCTATGGTTAGGACCTTCAGTATAATGCTGACTACCAGTGGTGAGAGTAGACACCCTTTCTTGTTCCTGATATTATAAGACGCAGTTCCAATTTTTCACAATTGAGTGTGATGTTCGCTATAAATTTGTCATTTGTATTGTTGAGGTATTTTCTTCTATCCCTATTTTATGGAGTTTTTTTTATTAATCATAAATAAGTGCAGAATCTTGTCAAATGCTTTCTCTACATCTATTGATAGTGATCATATTTTATTTTTTCTCCCTTTTGTTGTTGTAGTTTATTATTTTAGAAAATGTGTGTATGTTGAGCCTTCCTTGCATCCCTGCAGTAAGTATCTCTTGGTCATGGTAGATGATACTTTTAATGTATTATTGAATTTGATTTGTTACTATTTCGTTGAGAATTTTAACATCTATGTTCATCAGAGATTTTGGTCTGTAATTTTCTTTTTTGTAATGTCCTTGTCTTCTTTTTCTGTCTGTGTTATACTGGCTTTATAGAAGGTATTTGGAAGTGTTCATGTTTATTATTATTATTATTATTATTATTATTATTATTTGTTGAAGAGTTTGAAAAAAATAAAAAAATTAATTATTCTCTGAAAACTTGATAAGTTACTAGTAAAGTCATCAGGCCTTCACTATTTTTTTTCAGGATTTTGTGATTATTCCTTCAATTTCCTTTCTTGTGATAAGTCTGTTCAGTTTTTTTTTATTTCTTCCTGATTCAGTCTTGGTAAGCCATATGAGTCTAAGGATTGGTCTGTGTCCACTAGGTTGTCTAATTAATTGGGACATAACTGCTAATAGTAGTCTTTTATGATGTTTTATATATCTGAAATACCTGTTGCAACCTCTCCTCCTTCATTTTAGAAATTTCTCTTTTTTTTCCTTAATGATCCTAATCAAATCTTTGTCAATTTTGTGTTTCTTTAAAAAAAAAAGTTTGGGTTTCACTTATCATCTGCATTGTCCATTTCATTTATTTCTGTTTGTTTTTTAATTATTTCTTTCCTTCTGAATTTTCGCTTTAATTGTTCTTCTTTTTCTAGATGTTTTAGGTGTATGATTAGATTGTTTTTCTGCAATTTTCCTTTTTATTGAGGTAGACCTGAATTGCTGCTATAAATTTCCTTCTTAACACTGCTTTTGTTGCATCCCCTAAGTTATGGTGGCTTGTGTCTTTATTCTCGTTCATCTCCAAGTACTTTTTCTGTTTCACTTTTGATTTTCTCCTTTACATGAAAGTCATTCAGAAGATACGGTTTTGCCTCCACAAATTTTGTAATTTTACAGCTTTATTTAAATGTTGTTGATTTCTGGTTTTATGCCATTTAAATGGAAGAAGATACATGGTATGATTTCCATCTTTAAAAATTTTGTGACACATTTTCTCAACATGGTCTATCCTTGAGAATGTTCCATGAGCACTGGAGAAAAATGTGACTTCTACAAATTGTTGGGTAAAGTGTTTTTCACCTTTTAACTGTTCAGGTTTAATTTGTCATTTAAGGCTGTTGTTTTCCTGATAATGTTTTCTTGGTTGATCTGTTCATTATTTTAAGTGAGGTGTGCTTAATCATGTAATATTCAAGCCTGTTTTCTATTACCTCCTTCAGTTGGAAGTAAGTGAATTTTATCTGATATTTGTGTGGTTTTTCTCTGCCTTTTTTTTTTTTTTTTTGGTTGTCATTTGATTGTAGCATTGTCTCCCAACCTTTGACTTCGAGTCAGTTTGTCTGAGAATTTAGATGGGCTTCCTTTATGCATCAGTTGGGTCTTGCTTTTTAATCCATTCAGCTACTCTATATCTTTCAATTGCTAAATTCAGTCCATTAACATTTATTAGAGTGATTACTGATATGAAACTACTGCTATTTTGCTATTTTTTCTGTACATTGCTACAGACTTTTGCTGTAACTTTGTTCTCTTATTCTATAATCTATGCTTTGAAAAATTTTGTGTTGTGTTTGGTTTCCCTTTTCATTTTCTTCTTCATGATATATTCATTCCCTTTTTATTCTGTGTATTTATGTTTTGAAGGTATTTTGGGGTTTATTCATAGGTTTCTATGCTTATAATATTTTTTAACTTGAAGATAAGTTAGTCTATAGCTCATTCTAATAGTCCACATTTTACTCTTCTCTGCCCCATATTTTGTATTTTTGATATTATGTTGCTTCTAAGTGGAAAATGCATTAATTTTATAGAAATTACTGTAGTATTTCTTACAAGGCTCATTTTGTTGTCATGAATTCCTTGAACATTTATTTGTCTGTGAAGCTCTTTATCACCTTCAATTCTTAGTAATAACCTAGCAGAGTAGAATAGTCTTAGCTGGAAAATCTTTTCCTTCAGAACTTTGAATATATCATGACATTACTTTCTGGTCTGTAAAATTCCTGCTGAGAAATGCATAGTTTTATGGGAACTCCCTTGTATGTGACTAATTTTTATGTAGCTGCTTTTAAGGTTCTGTGTTTATCTTAGATTTTTGTCAATTTTATGACAGTGTTTCTTGATATTTGTCTATTTGTCTGGGTTTCTTTTGTTTGGAACTCTTTGGATTCCTCGAACTAAATGTCTGTTTCCTTCCTCAGGTAAGGTAATTTTTTGCTTATTGTTTCTTCAAAAGAGGTTTCCCTCCCCTGCCACCTCTCCCTTCTCCTTCCTGAACTCCGTGATATGAATGTTATTCTTAACTCTTGGTGTTATCCCATAAGTCTTGTATGCTGTATTCGTTTCTTTTCATTCTTTATTCCTTTTGCTGTTCTTCTTGGGTGTATTCCACTGCTCTGTCTTTTAGCTCTCAATTGGAGATGTCTTCCATTCTACAGTTGAACTCCTCTATTGTGTTTTTTAGTTCCAATAATGTTTTCTTTAGCTCAGTGAATTCTTTGGTAACATCTTCATATTTTCTCTTTGTTAAACCTCTCTTTTAGTTCTTTCATTGTTCTTCTAAGTTCAGTGAGTATCATTAGGACTGCTTATTGTAAAATTTTCTTCTGGTAATCTACTTAATTTTGGCACATTCAATATTTTTTTTTTATCTGGGATTTATCTTTAGTCCATCATCTGGGGTGTATTGCTATGTTTCTTCATTCTATTTTGTACTCTGTGTTTTTTCCATGACTTTTTTTCACTGACCTTATGTAATGGTTTGTGTTAGGATATCAGCTTGCAGGCCTGGGGTTTGGGTCAGGAATACTGGTCTTTCTGTTGTCATGTGATCACACCAGTCAAAATGACTGGAGCTCTAGAGCCAGTACTTTTTTGAGGTCCAAGAAATCAGCCTTCAGACCTGGAGCTGGGGCAGGGAAAACAGAAGTTTCCCCAGAATCACAGGCATGAATAACAAGGAACAAGGAGAGGTATCCAGGAGGTTCAGAGCCATGGCACAGCAGGCCACACTCCCAAAAGAAACCACTGATGTCCATGGTTCTTTGGAGCCAGTCATAGCAGAGCAAATAGTCATTTTTATAGCTGAGATGCATCCCCTGCTGGAAGCTACATGCAACAAGCTCTGTGGTCATGGGATGGGAGCTAGAAGGTGAAAAGCGGATATTCAAATCTATTTAGCAGTATCCCTAGTCTGCTGTTTTGCTGGTATCTCACTAATGATTCCCTCTATGAGAGTTGCTGAACTCTTTTTGTGGGAAATCACTCAGCTGTCTCTATTGGGGATGCAGACCTGGCCACCTGTCCCTTCCCCAGATAGGAAATCACTTCCCTGGCAGCCCAGAGAATCATTAATGTGCTGATGACAGAGGAGCAGGGTGCTTCACTCTAAGGACCTTGTTAAATAAAGTACTGATGTATCGTTATTGCTTGGTTACATGAATCTATCCTTTGGTTAAGCAGTTTGACAGAAGTACCACACCTCTATTTAAAAAAATGTACCTCTTTTTTCTTTGAAATTATAGTTGTTGTTCCCTGAACTAATTTGTTGATATCCTATTTAATACATGAGAATTGCATAAGGCTTTTTTTGAAAACAAAGGAGAAGACTTTGGCTTATTCATACTATTCACCTCAATTAAATAATAAAATCAATGATAGAATGGGCCATTTAAATAAAGTATTAATCATTCATTTTGACAACTTTTTCTTATAACAAAAAACTATAAAATAAAAAGTGTCTTCCAACAGAGTTCATATCACTTTTAAAAATTTATGAAAATGTTGAAATGTCTTTCATAGTAGCACTTCAACTGATGTTGAGAATGTCTTACCCACATAATAAATAAATTTATTACAGCAAAAAATAATGTTCTTGAAAAGGCAGATAAATGGACAAGGATACATGAAAAAATGCTCAATATCACAAATAAAAACCAAAAAACACTACCTCATGGACAGTTCGTAAAAATTTCTTATCTTAAAACTTTTAGACAAATGTATTTTATTAGAAAATACAACTTTGATGATCATTTGGGGTCTGCCGAGGCAAATCTCAGCAACAAACTTGAATACATGTCTTCAGAAAGTTGTCCTCCTTTGAGTGCATCAGATCCTTTAGTTAATGTTAATGTACTTTGTGTATTCCTATTATCCTGTAATTTTATTTTAAGTGATATTTTTCTGCATTGGCAGTTTTCCACTCATAACATTCTTCTTTTCTTTTCCATTCCTCTCTATATCTCATTCCTTAATTTTGTTATTTTAATATCATCAATATAACTAGTCATCAGTATGTAAATGTACTCTATAGGTTTGAACCTTTATTTGTTGTGGTTTAAGATAACAGATATTGTAGCCCATTTGAATTATCCCTACTCTTATTCTGTTAGCTTCTGGAGTTCTATAGAATGCAATATATTTTAGTGTGCTCCATATGCACATATAATTTCAATTGCCCAAAATATTCTTAATATGCCATTTATTATCCTCTACTACTAGTGATAGAGTGGTATTGTTTTTTTTTTTTTCTTTGTTTCCTTGCTATTCCCCTTGATTTTCCCTTTTAGTCATTCAGTAGGATAATTCACCATTCCCAAACTCACAGTGGTTATTGTGAGTATACTTTTTCACACTTTTGTGTCTCTTGTATTATTTCCCCATACAACTAAGCCTGACAATTATTAAAGACCTCACTTAAATGTTTCCTCTATCTGGAAGCTGCCTTCATTTTATGATCAGATGGCAAGTGAATCTCCTTTCTCATTTTCACATCACTTTTAACATTACCTAATTTTGCAGTCCTTTAATTTTTTTAAATTTCTGTTGTGGTTGTCTCCATTCAAATCCTCTCCTTTTTGAAGTCATAAGTTCCATGGCACTTATATATTTTCCTTCTTGAAATTCCCCTTTTCATATATATTTATACATATAAGAAGTATGCAAGATACTTTTTAAATGGATGTCCTCTTCTGTGTACATTTGGGCTTATTAAAAACTTTTAAATGTGAGACTTGAAATTTAGGAGGAAAATTTTTTTGACTCTATACATGATCACATTTCTATTAATAAAATCAAGAATTACATTATAATAGTTGTAAATTACTTTTTGTGTCTTCCATTAACTTGTATTGCTAGTCACATAAATGACCATTAAAAACTGTAGGTTTTTTTTAAACCACCTTCTGTTTATCTGGGAAATGCTCCCTTATTTTTTATTTGAGCAATTTTCAAACCCATGCAGCACTGTAATGCTGTGTTTTCCCTTTATTCTATTATTTCAGGATATTTTGGATCTTGATTTAAGTATACCAGTAAATACACTAGCTATCTCTCTCCCAACCCCCACGTACTCATTCTTAGCTCTGAGTAATACACTGCCTGGGGAGCTTAGCTTTTTAGTCTTTAAGCAACTTATCAATAAAAATGAATATGACAGGTACAATTATAGAGAATTCTTTTCTGATAGTCCTCAGCTGAAATCAGCATATTCTGAATGTTCCAATGTGACAATAATTCGCCATCTATCCACAAAGTTTTCAGGAGAGACATTTTACTATCTTACTGAAATAAACATATATTCTTTTCATTTTCCCAATATATCCATTACATCACAATAAGAGGTGATTTCCTACATTAATCAAAAAACATAAAGCTCTGTGTTATAAACTAGTTTATATATCTTAGCAATTTACATAGTTCTCCAGTGTTAACTGTGCATTTATTTTCTAATTGATGCTGACATAGAAGACTTTATTAATCCTTTCAAAACAGTAAAAATTAATAGTTTTGATCTAATACATTAGGTTTATACCAAATAAGGAATTGGCTTCTGAAAGTTTAAAGTGATTATATTATTCTCTTTGGTTTATATTTGTATTTTAATATTATCTTAAAAAGTAACAATAAATAACTAAATAATTTAGCAGGTAAATGTAAATAACACTCTCACAGGAATTGACTAATGTTTAAAATTGTGTTTTTTTAAAGCTAGCAATTTAGAATGCATACTGTGTAGAAACCACTCTGCTCAGTGCTTTAGGCATGATTCCTCTTCAATCTTCAGCACAATCTTATGAAACAAACATTATTATGATTACCCTATTCTACAAAAGAAAACCTGGGCTTGAGAATCCACTCAGTTATTTAACAATGTTTTATAAACTACCTGTTATGGATTTTTGCACAGAGTTGACCCTATTTAATACTGTCCTTTAGTCCCTTGAATTTGTTTTGGATGAAGGTAGAGTTTCCTTCAACGCCTTAGAAAAATCCCAAATGACTAACTGGATAATCCATAGGTTGAAATTATTTAAAATGCTACAGAGAAATCCAAAAGAGTATAAAATTATATAATATAAAACCTATTCTGTTGGATCAGGAAAGTTTTCTGAGTTCTAAGGAATAAGAGTTAGACACCAAAAACAAGTTTGACAGTAGGGTAGGAAGGATGAGGGCATATTATTTGAGGCAATAAGAGGAGTAACTGCAAAGTCCTGAAATTGGATTCTGGAACTTTTTAGGACAAAAATAATGGAATCTGATGTGATTGCAGTGCAGAAAGTGTGAAGGTGCTAAAAAGGAGACTTTGGACCATGTAGGTGTTCATCTAAAGTGAATGGGAATATGGAATGCTTATTTGCTTATTTGTATTTTGCTTGTTTATCTTAATAGGAACTTAAAGGTAAACAGCAGAAAGATCATTCTGGGTACTCTTAGGAAATGAACGAGAAAACAGCACCAATGGTGAAGAAACACCAGTTAGGGGACTTGTAGGGTGAATGAGAAAAATAACAGTGCCTTGGAGTAGGTAATGACAAAATATAGAGAGATAAATGAATGTAGTTAAGAGAAGTTTAGGAAATAGAATTGGTAAGACTTAGTAATTGATTGAATAAGGTGATGAGTAAAAATATCTAGAAGAGAGGTCATCCAACTAGGTAGATGTTAATGAAATAGTTTACCAAGGACAAACAGCTGAAAAGTGCTAGAAATTTCATCAGAATATTTCATTATGATTCAGAATTTTAACATTATGCTTCTCTGCAACAGAGCTTAAAATGGTCAAGTGTTTTAAGTATATGAAATTGTACAATATAAATGTTTAGACATGTGCGATGTAAAATGGACTATGGACACCATGCAAATTCAATCATTCAAAATCTGCTAAAGTTATTATACAAATTAGCTATGAAATATAGTTTTTTTTTAATTTGTGTCATTCTATAACTTGGTGGTAGTAATAATAATCATAATTAAGTAATTAAAGATAAAATGAATGGTAAACATTTCCTCAGATACATAGATGAAAGAAAAACTTGTTCCCAAATCACAGAATTATACATTCTCTCTCTTACTGAATAATACTAAAATTTTGTTGTGTCTTTTCAAATAGTATCTAACTATTTGTGTAAATCACAGGAATTAATAACATCTGAGATCAAGTAGAATATTTTCTTTTTTGAGTGCAAATACCCTTAGTAATATGAAGAATTAAATCATAATCCATAATCATACTCTTTTTCCTATGGATTAAAAGATAATCATGAAAATTATTAAAGCAAGGATTTCATCTTTTTTAAAAGTTGCCACAAAAAGGTAACTTTGTCCCTAGGCAGAAGCTGGTGTATTCCACCCCCATTACATCCTTAATTTTTAAAGTGTTCCTTCCAAAGTGTGTAATTTCAAGTTTCTTCCACAACTTTTAATACTTTTTCATATGCAATGTATTTATTAGATGGAATTTCACATGGACTCTTAATACTTTATTGAAATAAAAAGGGAATAATAAAGTATGTGTAAGTATTTTAAATATTATAGAGCAATATGATGGTGACATACATCTATATCCTTCCTAAGCCTACTATTGTGTACATAGTTATTTCTGCATTTTATTCCTTTTTCAACATAGGCAATTCAAAACAATGCCGATTATGTTGTATCTGTCGAGGACGAGCTAGAACTCTGGCTTTCCTTGCAATCTTAAATATGATTAGGCTGGCATACAGGGACTATGTAACTCTATCTCTGTGAAATACTGAGAGTAACATGATTACAAATATCAAGTGAGAATAAGTTGTTTAACAGAATAGAAAATTCATCACCCCTAAGGACAAGGAGAGCAGAAATGAATGAATCAAGAGTGACTGATAAATTGTGAAAGTAGAGGCTAAAAAAAAAAGCATTTTAAGAACATATATTAACAACATTATCATGGTGGAGTGATTAAGAGCACTTGCTCTAGACCATGGTTTCCATTGTACCATCTCTTACTAGTTCTGTGGCCTTGTCCAAATCCATAGACTTAAGTAAGGTAACTATAGTTTGTCGAAAGCCATAAATCTCTCCGTACAGTTTTTGGTACGTGGTTAGCACTGGAGAAGTGTTAGCTATTATTATTTTAGTACTATTGCTCTAATATACTTAGAACATTTAATAAGCACAATAATAGAGACAGAAGAAGCAGAGAAATTGGTATAAGAACAAGTTTTTTTTAATTCTAGTTTTACTGTTTCCCTTCACTTTCACATAAACACCTATTGTCTATTTGACTTATTAACACACTAGTCTTTCCTCTACTATTTATGCACATACCATAGTCTATGCAAATTATAACTGAGGACATACATGATGGTCTCATGGTTTAAAGCAGGCACAATCCACATACATTCCAAGGTGCTTGGTTCAAGATTTGGTACCGGGGAAAAAACCAATTATTAAAAACCGAATAAAATAGTTTCTTCCTCCTCTCTCTTCCTTTCTGCCTGCCTGCCTACCTATCTACCCACTTTCATTTTTGCATGCACCTTTTCTTTAAAAAAATATAGGAATGGGGATGTGTGTGTGTACAAATACACAAATGCATGTGCATAGATAGATAGATAGATAGATGATAGATAAACCGAGGCAGTTCTTACCTTAGTTTTCAGTATATGCATGTAGCGTTCTCACTTTTAGAAATTCTCATTTTGTTAAAAAATTGTTTAGGTTAATATTTTTAGTATTACATATATTGAAAGTCTTTACTCTGTATCAAATTATAACAAAGGAAGCAAATTCTCAACCACAAGATTCATATTCTTTCATAGTCATGAGATTATGATCTTAAGTAATGAAAGACCATGGACTATAATGAGAATAGATATAACCGACACAAGAATACACCAAACCCTGATAATGTTCAAGACTGTAAAGAAATGTAGACAAGCCTATTACTCATCAGAGGACCTGGCTCTCTTGAACATAATTTTTGGTTGCCTTTGAAATGAGTCTGTTTAAAGAAAGAAAAGAATGTGGATGTATCTATGAAACATTTGGTGCATTTACTTTAAACAAAAAGAGCTGGTAAGGATATGGAGAAAAGAGAGAACAATTTTGTATACATTTGGTGGTAAATTAGTAAAGCCATGAGGGAAAATAGTACTGAAATTCATCATAAACTAAAAAATAGAACTACCATATAAACAGCAATTCTACTTCAGGGCATGTATTTAAAGGAAATGAAGTAACTATTTAAAGACATATCTGCATTATCATATTCATTGCAGTATTATTGATAATTACCAAGACAGAAGCAACCTATGTGTACAACATATGAATAAAAAATGTGATACATTTATATTTACAGAATATATATGATATAATGTAATTCTAATATCTTTATATATGTATATGCATGTATACAGAACATTATTCAGCCATACAAAGAAAGGAACCCTGCCTTTTGCATAAAGTAGAAGGTCCTTAAGGGAATTATGCTAAATGAAGCAAGTCAGAGAGAGTAAAACAAATATTGAATGATCTCATTTATATATAGAACCTAAAAATGTTTTACTCATAGGGAGAATAGATTGTCAACATGAGCTAGGGAGTGGGGAAAATGGTATATAAATCAAAGGGTACAAAGTGTACAAAGGTTCAGTTAAAAATTGAATTAGTTCCAAGCATCTTATGTTCAGCAGGGTAACTATAGTTAACAATACTGTGTTGTATACTTGAAGGTTCCTAAGAAAATAGATCTTAACTATTATCATGTTAATAATATTTCTCCAAAATATTAATTATGTAATTGAACGATGTGTTAAATAACCTTTTGTGGTCAACATTTCACAATATATGCATGTGTAAAAATCATAGCAGTTACATACTTTAAACTCACATGATATTGTATGTCAGCTGTATCTATATAACCCCAGCAATAGCAGCAACAACACAGGGAGCGTAGCATAAAGGAACAGGTGATAAGTACTAAAGAAGGAAACAGGTAAACAAGAAAAAATAACAGGTTACAAAAGCATTGATTGGTCTCTTTATTTTTCCAGTCACATGTACTCTCAGCCTGACTTTTTTAAAATATGGAAACCAATGATAGCAGGATTTTGGGGTGGTCATTATTTATGCATATTTTCCTATTTTCCAATTATTTTAATATGAATTTCTTATCCCTAAGAAGAAATAAACAGAAATGCAAGGTAAGCTTGCCAAAGGTAATTACTAGGGTCCATTTAATTTTATAATCTGTTTTTATGTTCATGAAGTATGGGAAATGTCTTAGAGATCCAGGGAAAAGGAGAGAGCCCGTAGAATTCAAATAAGTCAAAAAGAAAAAGATACAGTTAGAAAGGCATTGGCAGTGACAGAAAAGGTTTTACAAAACAATAATAAGATGGTCTAATCAATGTAAAATTTAAAGAGCATTCTCAGTAGAAGAAAGTGAATGAAGTTGGGGTTGCATGAGTTCAAGGAAGTCAGAGACAAACAATCAAAGAAAATAAGTTATAATAATCTATTTTTTTTGCAACTAGAGGCACTTCTAGAGAGTTTATTTGCTTGCAATAAATCTCATCTAATAAGTGACTTGAATAATAAATGGTTCACTCGCTTAATAAAAAATGAGTAGTCTGCTCTTCATCAGGGAAAGTAAATCAATAGGATAATGGGTTCTCTTCTCCTGTGTTGTTAGAGAAGAGGGTGGGTTGTGAAAAGCATGGAAACTGTAAATTCATGGTAAATATGGAGAAAATCAATGTGCAGTGCCTTGATAAGACGTCAAGTTCCCTGTCCTGGGCAGTGTTTCTCAATGAGTAGTGACTAGCCCACTTGGCCTAAGAAATGACCTGTGAAATCTGGCCTTTGACCAATGAATCAAACTCTTTGAAGTCACAAAGGAATCTGCATTTTCAATAAGTGTTCAAGGCAAATCTCATATGCACTGTAGTTTGAGAATATCTAATGTGAACTGTGGGGTAGAAAAAAAATTATTGATTAGCAAAGTGATAGATTTCACACTTCCCTTGAAGCAAGGGGCTATTTAACCTGAAATTAGCTTAACATGTGATCTTTTTGATGAAAAGGATTAAATAATAGGCCACAAAATGGTCAATGAGTTTATAACGATATGCTGTACACAGACATCTTTTTAGATATGCCTCGAGGTCATTTTTATTCAAATCGTTTTATATATTCTGAATTAATATGTGACCTGGGAAAACCTTAAAATACCTTGTTCTCATTTGCATAAGTAATAGAAATAAAATATTCTTGTTAATCACTGAGGCATATGTAGTATGTTTCAGCTGATTAATTTTATTTTAATATGATTCCTATTTTTCTCCAATCCATAGAGTAGTCATGGCTGAAACAGATGAGCCTTGTCTGAGATAGTTGTTCCTTTAGCTATTATATCTAAAGGTACTTCTTTTCAGAGTTTTTTTCTTTTGTGTTTTCCTCCAGTGTTATTTCTAAGAGGTATAATATCAGCTTAAAAAGCCCTAGTTTAAGAAGCCAAAAGAAAGGAGATCAATATATGGAAATATCAGAAGTAATCTTCCAGCCTCAAAATTCAGGAGTTCATTTTTTCAGAAGGGGAATATTTTCAAATTCCTCTGAGGAGCTGAGACATTTTTCTCCAAATATACATTTAGAAATGTCCTGGTGTGTTTTGTGAAATTATGCCTGTTACTTTATATGACTGCACCAGTAACATTTCCTCTTTTGTACTTTTAACATAAAATATAAGTCACCTAATTATGCATATTTAATATTTCAGAAATTTATTGAGTCCTCCCTCTATATCCCAAATAACTCAGTTTATAAATTGCACATTCTCCTGAGTATGTTTTTGCTCATTAAAAACAAAATAATAAAAATAAATAATAAAATAATAATAATAATAAATAATAAAAATAATAATAAAAATTAGGGTTCTGAAAAAAACAATATCACTGTGGAGAATGTATCAGTTGTAGAAATTAGTCCTCTGAAGACTATCAGTGAAAATAGCCTGTTATGCCACAGTAACATGAAAAATAATACCAAATTTCAGATTCTGAAAACAACTGCTTGATTAGAAGTCACTATTTAGAATATTACTAGGCCTCATGGCAAGGAAAAGGAAATAACAGTGTGAATCATGCACTGGTATCATCAAGTTTCCTCACAGAAACTTAAATCATCACTATTTTCAATAGCTGATTTGAGAGAGACAAAGACCAACTGGGTGAAACCATTTTCAACAGATTTAGAGGTCAATATCATGAGGGAGGAAATTTTCCAGAGTCCTAGACCTTTGGTAGAATGAAAAAAGGAAAACATTAAATGTTGGAATCAAAGTCAGCATGTCCAACTTAAAAATTTTCACCATATTCTCAAATCATATATCTTATAATTCTTGTATGAAAAGAAAACCTTTTCATGGTATTAAATTATTTAGAAGAGGAGATCATAGCTTACTGTACCATGTTAGGAATGGAAATTAAAACAGAAATAATATAAAGAAAAATGAGTTAATATTGACTGGCAAGGTTTTTTGAAAGGGTCTTCGGTGCCAAATACGTTATGCTTGTCCATCAGACCCCCTTTAGTCCTTCTTTTCCTTTCTATTAGCCCTGCAAGGTCAGCATTGGTAGTTCCCTCAACTTTGACGTTTTGAGTTTAGACAATGGAGGCACCAATGAGAGATGAGAAAGGGAAGAGTAAAGTAGGGATATTTAATTCCTAGCTCATTCTGGCAGTTCTTCACAGGATGACCCTGTTCCTTCACTAAAGGCTGCAGCTCCTGTCGAGTGACCCTGTTCATGAAGTCTTACTTTCAAGGTCCCAGTAACCATTACTTAACTTTTCACTGTTGCTTTACTGAAAACCTCTTGCTCTTATTAGCAGAGTATTGCAATTCCTTGTTTGTTTCTTACTCCTTTATAAAAATTCTACCTTATTCATTTCTCCCACCCAGATTGATCCAACCACTATCTCCAGGTGTTATGACATATATATATATATATATATATATATATATATATATCATTCCAATAATCAAAACTAATAGGTCATAAAGGTCTTGACAGAAATTAAGTTTCATTTAGATTTCATATTTTATGTTCCTGAAACTATTCGCTATTACATAATGAATAGCCTAACTTTATCACATTAAAAAAAAGAAGTTCGAAATCTTTGTAGTTGCTTGTTGCTATGGATAATTTATTCAAAAGCTTCTGAGATTCCATACATACTGTATAGTGGTATATTATATATTATGTATTATTATGTCAAGAATAGAAAGAGGGATTGAGTATCAATAAAACTTGTTAAGAATCTGGGTAACTGATCTCCATTGTGGATCACTGCTGGCAGGCAGAAGTAGGAGACATAAGAATGAAATAACTGGCAAGGATATTAACCACACTGTCAATCAGTCAGTAAGCATTTACTCCTCTAAAACCTCACATGCTCCCAGTCCATTATTGGGCATTGAATTTCATGGTCCATTCTCTAGAACCTTTGTGGGCAACTCCTGCTTTATTCAGGATGACATTCAACATTTCTTTAGCTTTGGAAGATGATGCATCAAAGCTTTTGCTAATTTAGAAGTTTGCTTGACAGAAGAGTACAATGTGTTTTTCTCTTATGCATAATAATGTATATCACAGATGCAATACATGTGATTCTTACATCAAACAGTTCTAAGACATCTAGACTATCAAATTATAAAATGTTGAAATATATGATAAACAAGAATGGAATTACCTTACAATCAAGTTTAAAATATTTTCCTGTAATTCATAACCTTTTGTACTTATTCACTATAGAACTTGGTCTCCAGTGCCTAACTCTTTCCTTTAGTAACTTTGTTTTAATATTCATGCATTGAATGCTCACTCAATGTTCTTTACTGTAAAGAAGAAGAAAAAAAAAAAAGCTACTGGTGATATGCTCTTTTTTCTCAAAAGTTAAATCTGCCAGAGGAAAAAGGTGGAGTTATTTTTAAAGGGGGTGCTACTTTTAAAAGTAAATGTCAAAGCACAAGAAAAGGAAAATATAGAGATTATATTGGCTCAAGAGAGAGCATGGTGATGTCTGGGTTATTCATAGAATGTTAAATATAAGCTTTGTAAGTTATACCAATGTTTCTTTTTCCACTTTTCACTTCTTATACAAATGTTCTTTTATTGAGATATAATTGACATACATTACATTAGCTTCAGGTTTATAACATAATGACTTGATATTTGTATGTATATATATATATATATTCAAATTATCACCACATAAGTCTAGTTAATATCTGTCACCATATAGTTACCTTTTTTATTCTTGTCATGAGAAGTTTTTAAGATTTACTCTTAGCAACTTTCAAAAAGACAATACAGTATTATTAACTACAGCAAGTGTTCTGTTCTTGACAAAACATTTGCATTAAAAAAACCAATAACATTTCAAAAGGGACAAGGAATGGATCTCCAAGAGAATGGAGAAAAAAAATTGGATTCAAACAATGGCCTAGAAAGGAAGGAAAAAGAAATATTCCTATATGTTTTAACGTTCTCATTTAAAGAATATTCAATGACAATTTTATACCAGAGATTAGAAAAGAATAAGGTATTTGTGGAAAATGTAGAAACAGAAGATCTCCAATTAGAAGCCAAATGCAAGAAGGAAAAATAAAAAGACATTTCTCAAATTCCTTATTTAGTCTCTAATCAAGATTTCATTTACCTTTAGAACTATTTGTTAAATCTGGTCCCTCCTTTCCCTAAGTACAACTCTAGGCCTATAACACCTCTTGCTAGGTCATAAGAACTTAAGTAGAGAACCTACTTTTTTTAAATATCTGCTTTTCTGATTCAGTAAAATACATGACACATATTTGCAAATGATTCCGTGGAAAGAATAAGGAAAGAGCTTTAGAGACTATGTCTCAGTGACTGAATTTTTCCATTTATACAGATATGGAAGGTGGCAGCTGAGAGGGGAGGGGATGGATGATTGACTTGAATATTTTGATATTGGAAGTCTGTCCACAGAATCACATATCATCTATTTTTCTAATTCTGGATTTTTGCAATGATGCCTTTTCACCAAACCATCTCACCTTTTAACTATTCTCTCTCTTTGTAACCTACTACTTTTTCAGAGAAATGGTAGCAATTTTGAATGCTAAAACATGGTAATTAAATTGTTATGTAGAATCTTTCTTGAAACCAGACTTTTTCAGAACACAAGATAGAATTCTAAAAAACGGCATAGTATTGTTTGGTCATATACTGTCATTTTCCATCTGTTCTAACTCTCTCTAGAAATTAAAACAATACTTCATAGCTATTTGTTTTCTATAAATGGGATTATGATTAATCTTCAGTATATTTGACTGATAAAACTATAGTTATGCTGAAGTTAACATCTTTTTTATCTTCAAAGTTCTTTTAGAAAATTAATCAGAATTAAATACAAACAACAGAATACTGTATCCTAAAAGTGCAACTATAGTTAAAATAAATCTTCTAACAGCATTTTTATATTCTAATTTCATGATTATTGTCACCATAAATGCAAAGAAAATAGAGACAAAATTCATGTCTGAAAGGTTCCGACTATCCTTTATTAATTCTGAAGTGAAAATCTAATTAACTCCTGTGAATGAATTTATTGTTTGTACATATAAATTGCCACAAAATCAATCACAGTTAAGTTGAATTGGAAACTCTTATAGTCACTTCTCTGGGCAGTGACAGGGAAAGTTTTCTTTGTGATTCTTCCATTATTGGTTCCTTTTCTTTTCCTTGAAATTGCTTTTTAAATGTTCATATTGTATGTTTAATAATAATTTTTTTTTCAATTTCACAAATTAAATTTATGTCAATTAGAATAGAATAATTTATTAAGATCCAATAAACTTCAATTCAAATAAAGCCTTTTAATGACAAAGTGAGCTTTTAGTGAAATTCTGTAAGTTTCAAGAATTTTGACCCATAACTACGTTATTTTTCTGTTATTGTGCATTTCTTTTAAAGAAGATGACAAACTATTCTATATCTTCTTTCTCATCATTAAAGGTCAATATGTCTTACTGGTGTGACCCTCTGACCTCCCAGGCAGAACAAATCACCCTTTTCCTATGGTGCTACAATAGGTTGTATATTATACTCACAGTATATGATAGTCATTTCATGTTGTAGTACATTCCCATTATATTATGGTTATTTGATTGCATGCTCATCTGGATGTACCTATTGGATTCTAAGAGCAAAACCCGGATGTTAATCACTTATTTTTTCTTTTTACCTACTTGTTTAAGGAGAAAGGGAAGGACTGTGAGAGCTATATTTTAAAAATATATATTATATAAGTATTTTCAAACAAAAGACTGGAGACTTTTCCATTTTGTGTTTGAGGAGAGATCAGCATAAATTAGAATTCACTTCAGAATAAAACATTAAGATAGCCCATTTAGATAATTGAACTGCTTATTACATCAAACTGCATACATAAATGTCAGTGTTTAGGTCACAAGGCATTTTGGAATAGTCACAATACACACTGCAAGAAGTTTCCATGAACTGGGAGAATGAACACAATTGTTCTTTTTATTTCTATCTTCAGTGATTCTTTCCAGACCTGTATAGTAGTTGCTAAGCTTACATTTCTTTTGCTGTTAAATGTCATAATCAGGGTCCCTACATATTCTATGTAATTCCAATTGACTAAAATATTAAAATTGTTTTATTTCTTCCATACTGTAAGTTTTGTATTAGATTGGTTATTTCCAAGTTGTTAGATTTAATTTACAATCTGGCTTTGATGACTCTTACTTTTTTTTCTCTTTTTTTTTTTAAGATTTAATGTCTCATAAACTAGTCAGATGATAAAGTACAGCGATTTATTTTGCCTTCAGTTCAGTTAGCAAAAATGCTATACATTGTAAGCCAACTCTTAGTTGATATCCAATGATTCATGCTCTTGTGTAATCTCTTCTCCATAAGTATAGGTTGAACTTACTGACTTGCTTTCTAATGAATATGGTGTGACAGATATGATGGGATGTCACTTCTGAGATTAGATTATTGAAAAGATAGTAACATTAGCCTTAAGATTTCTCTTTTTACTTGGATCACATACTGAGGCAAGTGAGTTGCCATGTTGTGAGAAGCTCAGTGGAAAGGCTCACTGTCATAGTAAAGAACTAAAGCCCTCAGTACAATTGCTACAAGAACCTGAGGCCTGATAACAACCATGTGAATAAGCTTTAGAGTGAATCCTTCAACTCCCACAAAGTCTTGAAATGATTAACATTTTAAGTGCAACCTGATCAGAGACCTTGGTCTAGAACCATCAACAGAGCCAATCCTGGGTGAAGAATAGTTAAAGGAAGGTGAATCAATCATTCACCAAAGAGAGAATGACGTGTCTTGATACAATTTTTGCATGTGATTCATAACTCAAGGAAGTATCTTTGGGATTAACTCATTGCCCTAAATCCATAGTGGGGAGAACAAAGGATTTTATTATTACTCTAGCACATTTTGGTCTAACATTGAAATCTCCTATGAAGTTTTGGGGAGAAAAAGTTCAAGGTATACAATGTATTCTTATGCTTAGTGCCTTTTCATTGTGTTCTGCAAGCTTGCAGAGGCAGGATAAAGGATTTTATTATTACTCTAGC
Source organism: Solenodon paradoxus (assembly GCA_004363575.1). NCBI lineage: Eukaryota > Metazoa > Chordata > Mammalia > Eulipotyphla > Solenodontidae > Solenodon > Solenodon paradoxus. The sequence goes on from RJWH01000431.1 coordinate 253,928, forward strand.
ACATTTTGGTCTAACATTGAAATCTCTTATGAAGTTTTGGGGAGAAAAAGTTCAAGGTATACAATGTATTCTTATGCTTAGTGCCTTTTCATTGTGTTCTGCAAGCTTGCAGAGGCAGGATAATAGCAGAACTCTTTATTTCTATGTCATTTTTCTTTAAACAGATAAAAGTACTAAGCCACCTTAAAAACTTACTGATCTGTTAAGATGATTTATTAGAATAGCTCTGTTTCCATTTTCCACTGTTAGGATACAATTGTCAAAAAAATTATATATGTAAACATTGTGCTCTATTTTCGGTCAAAGTTATTTAGCAAGTTAGACAGATAGTTAATGTAAGATAAAGAATCATGTTTTCTGCAGTTACCTGTTTATATTAGTAGGATTACATTTTGATTACAAGTAGAATAGAACTAGCAAGTACTAATAGTTTGCAACTTAATGCTATTTTACATTCTTCATATATCAGTAAATATCAAATTTATTATTATAAAAATGAGAAGACATATGCTTGAAACAGTCAAGTAAACTGTTAAAAGTCATTTGTAAATGGCAGAGGTGGTTTCAAATCCACATCTGATTCCAGAACTTGTGCTCATTCTACTGTAACTAGTGGCAACTACATTTGGGTCTACCCTGACCCTAATGAAAAGCAGAGTCAAGCTTTATAATAGCCTCACTGCTCTGATTAAAGCCAAATAAATCACCTATTTTTGAGTCAATTGAGGTTGATGACTGAAAACCCCACTGCACTGCCAAGTAGTTGAAAAGGTCTAGTTGTTTGATCAGATGACTTTCCCAGCAATTAACCATTCTGATGAACCAGGGAATTGATTAGACATGAAAATAATCTACTTTTGGAAAATGAAAACAGTATGAAACAAGCTCATGGTTCCCCTTCTCTAAGGAGAAGCAGCTGTTCTGCTTTATCAGCCAGAGGGTGAAGTCAGACAATATCCCCTATTCCTCCTTTGCTTATTATTCACATTGTGATTTTCTTAAACACTTTTCTCAGTGATTGCCCAAAATATCCTCTCAACTATCAAAAAGCCTTGTTTCTGATCCTGATATAAAATATTAAAACTGAATAGGTGGCCATTTTGTTTATTGTTCTGTGAAATTACATTATTAGGAAAAGGATCATTTTAAATTAGGAAGTGATGCATGGCTATAACTGGTTTCAACCCATTACCTTTTTATGGTTAAGAAATATTTTGCCATGTAAAAAATCCTGGGGAAATAAATGTCCATGTTTTATGCTGTTCCTATGCTGAGTATATGCTAGTTGGTATAAAGGAAGCACAGAGATGGTATTATTTGAAGAAATACAGAATAAATTCTAGAATATTTATCATAATATTTATCCTAGACTTAGTTTGAGAGTCACTTAAAAATCTGTGGAATAGGATCATGATATACTTGGCAGGTATGTAATTTTAGCATAAAAATTCAAAATCTAGGCTTTCAGAATGATACAGTCCTTTACCGAATCCATTTTGTCATATTTAGTTATAGGAATTTAATGAGTACCCCAATTAATAATAGTATTTTTGTGCTTGAATGGTAAAGGGAACTTAGTATAAACACCTGTCTACATATTTCTTATGAAGAAACATATATGGTATCAGGTACTGTTGATAACTTTCAAGAAAACCCTCCAACATTTTGCTTCCACGTTTGGCAGAGCCTGGAGTGAAGGGAATTCTGAAGAAGTTTGTCATCTCATTTGAATAGTTGTTACAGTGTTTTAACTTTTTTCTTTTTGTCCCTTTGAGTACCTAGCATAGTATCTGACATACAGAAAGTATTAATGTGTGGTTTGTAAATGAAATAGGAATGAATAGAAAAGGAATTAATTGGGAAACAAAAAGATTGTTCTGAAATCCAAAACTGCTGAGAGTAACAAAAACAAAACAGACCAAAAATAAATGGACTTTCTAAAATGTCTTTTGTCTTCTAAGTGCCAGTTTTCATTTACTTATCATAATATCTGATAAGCTAAAGAGACTGCTGATAGACAACAGTTTTTTATGCCACTTCCTTCAAGACAGCATGCTTTGACATATCACTGAAGGTCATTGTTGGTTAATATTATTGGACTGAATTATGTCGAGGTAGACTCAAACTCCCTGGCTGATGCCTTTTGTCCCCAAATTCTAGAATCATATAAACCAGTGCTCATTTTTGTGGATGTCAACCATGTAGCATTATTCCCAGAGTTTTATTTCATCTTTATTCACCCTTTATTGAGGCCTTTCTTATATGACACATTTTATGCTAAAATAATAACAAATCATTCTGCCCTTCAGCCATGATAAATTTCTTTCTCATTTCCTGTTCACGCCCTGTCTCGTCATCAAGCCTTAAGCATTCTTAAACCTCCATCCCCACGCTGTAATTGGTCCTTTAAACCTCACATTAAATAGCTTTTCTTCAGAGAAGTTTTAGCTGAAACATCAATTTCATGTTAAGGTTTCTCCTTGTATAAATCATAGCACTTTACTCTCAGCAGACTATATTAGGAAATACTGACATATACTAGTCAGTGTTCTCAAGTAGATATAAAACTCTTAATGGTGGAAACTGTGCTTTTTAAATGTTTGTTTTATGTCATTAGCATTGTGTCTGACTTATAGTAGCTGTTCATGAAAAGTTTGTTGAATAAAAGAATTGGTCAATGAATGACAACTTAATATTGTTGCCCTTTAAAGGATGGTAATTATTTAAGAGAGAGAACCTTGAAAAACAATGATAGTAAAATATAATAAGAGTTCCAATAAAAATCTGAACCTCATGCTTTTAGTTCATAGAGGGTAAAAGAAAATAAGTGGCATCTGAGCTGAATTTTGACTGTTAGAAGTTTGGCAGGTAGATGATGGTTTGTGCTTTTCTTGTTGCTAACAAGAATGTCCAGTCATGAAACAAGGAAAATGTGCTTTGGATGCAGTATTTTTTTCAAACATTCACAAACCATATCTATTGAACTTCATCCTAACAGATGAACCCTTCTCTTAAGACCCAAGCCTCTCAAAAGCAGCCACTCCAATTTTATCTTCTACAGATATAGCGATAGATTTAAAAACATCATTGCAATATTTTTAAATTAATGTTATTGCAGGAGCATTACATTATAATATTAAATAGATTTAATATGTGAATTATAATTTACTAATATGTTTTGAAACTTCTGTTCAAGACAACGAACCACAAGACATCATTTTAAATTGCTTTTTCAACAATATTGGTAGAGTTATGCTGTTCCATTCAATTATTTCCATTCTTTTCCACCTTCAAAACTAATATAATTACAAATACAAATTTTAATTTATCAAGTTTATAGTTCTTTTCAAAACCATAAATACAAGTTAGTTTTTCAGATATATAATATCATTAAAAATCCCATGTATATTTTTAAAGGACCTATTTTTTAATAAATGAGGCAATCACATTCTCCAGAAATAAAGAAAGTAAAATGTATCTCTAGATTTTAAACCTGTCATTCAGCTGATTTTTGGTATACCTCATATACCACTGCAACTGGACATCTGAATTTAATGAACAATTGTAGTTACTTTCCAAAGTTCAACTTTGAAAATTAGGAGCAGATATTTTCAATCTTTGAGTTGATGCCAACTTTTAGGTATTTTTTCTATCTAACTATTTTATACAAATAAATATTCACATGCATATCATGTTTTAAGATGTATTATATATATTTTGTGCATAGCTTATAGTTTTTAATTAAGGGAGGATATTTTATTTATCCTTTTTTAAAACATAATTATTGATAGGGTATATAATTATTATTGTATTGTAACAAGAGTGGGTGTGTATGACTCTGCCGTTGACCTTCTGAATAGCAAAAACAATCATTTTGTTTTAAGTAGTTGATTTCACTAATAACAGTTCAAAGTATCTTAAATAAGTTAGACTTCAAAACAAATAACTATCTCCTCTGAAACAAAGCAAATTATAGTTATAGATTAATTTAATCTTGAAATGAAAATAAGGCTAAAATAGATATCAAGAAGAAAGCAAACTAAAGCATCTCAAAAAGAAAGTAGTTTATCTGCATTTAACAATAACAATAAATTAGTTTAAAGAAATTGCTTTTTATATAGCATCTCATTTTGACTTTTGTGGGCCATCTTTATTCTGTGAAAATGTATTTGATTAGCACACAGTGTAAACAGTCAGTACACTAAGATATGATTTATTGGAGAAGATTTCTTAGTAGAAAAGATCTCTGATTTTATTTTTCTGAATCAGTAAAAACAATTCTTTTAATTTTATCCTAACTAGAAAAATGACTGCTTCTTTATTCTCTCAAAATAAAAAGTCTGTGGTGTTGTATATCAACCTTATCAGTATGATCATGTGATGGGAATGTTCCAGATCATGATGAAAGGAAAATTTTTGAGTGTATATGCAATAATTTCTTTCATATACTAAGTTCTGTGTAAGTTTTTTCATTATGAAAATACAGCATACTTTTATTCTTTTTCTTCAATAATTTTATTGGTGAAATACTACCTTGTAAGTTTGATATGTGCATTAAAAATTGATATCACCACTAGCCAGTTCTATTCTCAACCATATAACTGACCCCTTTTACCCGATTTATCTACTTCCCTCCTCTCTTGCCTTCTGGTAACCATTTATTTGTTTTATAAACTAAAATTTTATTTTTGTTTTATTTGTTTCATTTGTTTGGTTTCTTTATATGCCATATATGAGTTAAATCATACAGTATGTCTTTTTAAAGCATTTTTAAAAAAGAAGCTGTGGGGTTAAAGTGGTCGGAATTATATATTAAGCATCATGTCGACCACAATGTGCTAGAAAATTTTTAAATAAAAATCCATTGAAGACCTGCTATACATGAAGCATTAAAGATGTTATTTATCCTTATTATTGCTTTATGAGGAAGGTATTATCTTTATTTAATAAAGGAAAAATGGAAAAATTAATTCATTTATCTAAGATCAAAGAAACAGTGTGGGGTATGAAGAGTTTAAATGAAGATCCTTCTAGTGTGAGGACCTGGCCACTTAACCACTGCACTACAAAGCCCGTGTGTAATCCAGTCTTAACATGTGAAACAAATTGGCAGGACTATAGGTAAAAGTAGTGCTCTATTCTACAAAAAGTGTAAAAAAGAAATCTAACCTGCTTGTAATAACTGGGATACTAGAAACTATGGTATAATAATATAGTAATTAATTTGTTGTTATATGCATGGATGTAGTAAAATGTCATGGACTTCAGTGTCATTTATTGCTCCATAAAGTTATATTCCAAAAATGTTGTGACTTAACAGTCACTACCATTAATTTAGCTCTCATAAGAAGTTCTTTTGATCTTGGTAGTACTCTGCTGAACTCAAGAGCCTTATCATATATGTGCAATCAGTGGGCATGTTAAATGGGGGTTGACTGGTTTCAGATGGCATAAATCCCATGACTGACAACTGACTGACAGTTGGCTTAGTGACCTCTGTCCTCCTACACTTGATCTCTTCTCCAGCAGTCTATTCTGGGCTTATTCACTTGGCAGCAGCAATCCATGAAAGGGCATTTGAATTCTAGGATTGGGATTTGTATGACTTCCTTCACCTTCTTTTAGACAAATTATGTTACAAGATCAACCCAATTTAAATGATGGGAAAAAAATTCCTCTCCTGAGAGGACCTGTAAAGAATCGTTGCCCTTTTTGCAATCCTCCTTGGCTTACATAGAGGTGATACTACCAAGTGGCTTAATTTCCCTAGATAATAACATGGCAGACAGTGTGGAAAGGTTAAAATTAGCATGAGTTTGTGATACCAGTCTTAACACTATTGCCAGAGATCTAGGAAAGATAACCCCTCTGCCTGCTTCCATTGAAATCTACCCTAGGAAATAAGGCAGTCAGTGTGTCTGCTTTTAAAATTAAAGCTTGGAAGACAGGAGGTAAAAAATAATAGACTATACTATCTGTGAATTATTTTCTGGAAAGGAACAAATAACTTGATAACCTGCACATCCTTTACCCAAACCAAAAATAACCACTTTAAACACTTAAATTTTGGTCATGTGACACTAGTCCGCTAAAACAGATACTCTATATTTAAATAACACATACAGGTGGGAAAAAGTATCACCTACCTCAGTTTTCCTCTCATGTGACTATTTTATAAATATGTATACTTATCATATTTCCCTCCTCTCAGAATTTTCTTGAGGAATTTAAAGCCATGACACTAGTCATCCTGGAAATTACTAAATAGAGTGTCAGCTAATTGAGTGACATCTAGCATTGTTAATTGTTTTGTTTATCAAAGATGCATATGTAATCCTTTAAACATAGCTGAAAACACCAAAAGGGCATTACCTGATAGATCAGTTTCATGTATTTATTTATTTTTAAAAATATTTAGACTGTTGAAAATTAACCTATGGATCAGGATAATTTGGAAATATTTTCTAAATATTGAATACACTCCATTTCAAGCTTTATTCAGGAAACTTTTACAAGGATTTATGGATTTATAAATCATCTCTAAGTTTTTTCTAAATTCTGTACTTTTCTATAATCTTTACTCGATAGTTACGAGAAAAAATGGGGCAGAAGAAATATTTTCCATGAGAAATTTTAAAAATAACTTGATAATATATAGCAAGAACTATATCATCTTCAACCATCTCAGAATGTTTTAAATATAACTAGTGTTTTTAGCCTTTTTCAATCATTTTTGACAAAAAGAATCTTATGTCACAAAGAGTTTTTGTATACCAGATGAATAAATCTATTCCCTGTTAGTATGGTCATAACATAATGATGAATACAGGGAAATATATTCCATTCAGTTATTCATGAACATCATATTATAAGGCTATTTTACTTTGTTTATGACAGAGAAAGAGAGAAAAGGAGTGAGGGTAAATTTTCGCAAACTTAGTAAAAAAGTTTACAGTTAGTGTCTTTGAATGTGGTTTATGTTTCCTTTGTAGAAACAGATGAAACTATAGTTCAGTCCTATGATCTGTCACCCTACAGAAATCCCAATCCCAAACCCAGAAATAGCAGTGGATGTAAATAATCACCTTGCTCTGCCTCATTCTGATTCCCTTAGAAATGATGGCATGCATGTGGCAGGCAGGAAGTAACATGAAAAAAAAAATGTAGTTGTACAATAGAGGATGCAAGGATTTACAGTGAATTAGCAAGTTTAAATTGAAAATTGCATAGCTATGACAGAATATTCCTATGTTGACAGAAAAAATACTGTTGCTAATTATCAAGAAGACAATGTCACCTGATACTTATTAAATTGACTTTTTAATGAAGAGGCTTATTAGTAGGAAGCGTAAATAAGAAATTCAACAGTTTTTAAAAATAAAAGATTGCTTCTAGAATATTTAGACAATCTTTATATATGCATATATATAGATAGCCATAAATATATCTATTTATGCATATCTATGTGCATATCTATGTTTATATGTATATATACATGTATCATAGTATTGGGATATTTTGGCAGTGTAGTTTTATTTGATAATGAGATTTTCTTTGTGAGGTTACAAATATGGAAATATAGCAACTTTAAGAAATTACATAAATAACTGAATTATATACTCCCCTCTGAGACAAGGCTTTTTGATTTTTGAGTTCTTACTCAGTGTAAATGTGTCATTTGATGGAGTTTTTAAAAATTTTTCTTTATATTCAATCTTCCGCAATATAATTATTTTATATCTTTTAAAAAATAGGATTTGCCAATTTGTCATATTTTCATAAGCAGCTATTTATTACATTTTTTTGGATTCATTCTTTCTTATCCTATATTTAAATTTTTTAATAAATTTGTGTGTATATATAATTATTCTCATAGTGTATCCATTATTAACAGTGTGGCAAATTTGGTTGCCTTGGAATAGAATATATTAAATGCTTAACTATTTCCTGAATATAATTTCTTTAAACTGATATACTTAATGTTTTTGCAAATTTGCTTTATTTCAGAACTATAAAATTGAAAAATGGTAAATTTTCTCCACCTACCCCCATAACAGAATCTTTATTCTTGGAGACATTAATATGTATTAGTCAGGCTCAGTTTATTTTATGATTAGATACACAATGACCTAATGCAGTCAGACTGGCCCATATATAAATGTTATCTTTCAATAGTATAGTTTAAACAAATAACTCCTCTGAAAGTTTTCTCTTTCAAGAAATTAGAATGATAATGCTAACAACAGACAGGTATTGAAAAATAAATCAATGTATGTAAAAGTTTTATTACTCAGTAAATATTTAGTAAATATACATTCTTTCTATTTCTAATACACAAATGAGAAAGAAAATAAGAAGTCAAGAAAAAGGTTTCTCTTTTCTTTAAATTGTATTTTTTTGCTGAAATAGCATTGCATTATAGCAGTGTATAAATTACAGGTATGTATAATTATAAATCAAGAATAAGATTTTAGGCATACTCTGGTGGCCTAACCAGGTAAGTCTGCCACCTCCAGCTGACACAAGACACATACATCCCGAGGACCTGGATTTGTGTTCCAGGGTTGGATGAACAACCAATATGTACAATAAAAAAAATAAAATGCTTCTTCCTCCTCTCCTTTCCTGTCTGCCTACTTGCCTTCAGCCCTGACCTGTCCTCAAAAAAACGATAATAATAATAGTAGGTTTTAAAAATAAAAACACAAGGATCATGTAGTTTACAAACTACTAGCTGATAAAATAAAAAGATGAAATCACCTTTATTTATTTTGTTAATCCCGATAACAAAACAAACTGAACTATAAAAATCAAAAAGAAGACAATAGAATAATAATACATTTAGTAATTTACTAATAAAAAAGATATACTTTAATCAAGAGGGGTTTACTCTATAATTTTTAGAATTGATTAAAGCTATAAAATGACATGTAATTCAGCACACTTCTAGATCAAAGTAGAAAAATATGCATTAATATTTTGTTTGGTTCTAAAAATCTATTTATTGAAACAAAATTCATTCCAGATTTTAAAGATAATCCTTTCATATGATGAAAAAGGCTATGTCAAACCAATATTTAAAAAGTACATAGAATGATTAAACATTATAAAGATTTATTTTTATAATAGAAGTTTCCTTTGTAATAAAATAATTTCCATTATAATCAAGAGGATAGGAACTCTGTTTACATTATTAAATGCTTTCTATGTGTTAAACACTGAATCTAAATAATCTCTTTTAATCTTCTCACATCATTTAGAAGGGAAAGCATTGTGTTCTCCCCTATTTTATAGATGAGGAAAAAAAAAAGGTAAGGATAGCTCGAAGAAATACAATAAATTACTTAGCCTTACATAGTTAATAAATGACAGTTAGGACTTATGCTAGGTCCTTCTTATTTTAGGACCCATTCTCTTAAATACACAGTGCTTTCATACCTAACAACAACACTTAACCTAGCAAATTAGAAACACCAAATAAATTGCTGAAAGACTTGATATTTAGTAGTTTAAAATAGCAGTCAGCTTGAGAGGGAAAATGGGGAGCTGTCTTAGACTTCAATACAATTAGGGTTCAATGTAATTTTCAGTGCTTCAAATATAAGGGTCATAATTCAGCTTCCTTCCTCCTGCCCCAAAATTATTTTAATAAATGACTACAAATTCATTCATTTGTCCATTCCTAAATATTCATTCAGAACCTACTTTGTGCCACATGTTTTCTCCAGGATGAGAGATTTAGAGACAAAAAACAACTGAATTTTTGTTCTTCAAATGCTCACAATTTAGTGGGTTAAATAGGAACATAAATAACACTAGAATATACACAATGAGAAATCATGCAAGATACACAGATATCACAATGTGGATATGATAAGTACGATGGGCTACTTTTAAGAAAATAGTGAAATAGGTAACCTATGAATAGGGTTTATAGAGATAAGTGTTTAAAATGCAGAATGAAATAGCAGCTTGCTTTTTTAGGGTACTATAACCCATATAAACTCATATAAACCATGATATGTATTATGTTCACTTATATTATGGGATTATTTCTTAACAATCGCTAAATAATTATGTAATCATGCATTTCCTTATTATCAAACTGATCAAATGATCATTTATTCCATCCTATTGCATATTTCATATATAATTATCACTCATAAAACAAAATGTTAAAATTATCTACTTTTATCTCATTTATTACATTTAACTATAGCACAGCATTTAAAATAAACTAAAAATATAAATAGATAACAAAGCAGATATAACTATCTTTAATATTTTTAAATGCCATGGAAAATAATTATTGAATTTTTAAGATTTGGTGTGATATAGGAAGATCATGTGGTTTATTTCCTCATTTTGATTAAATAAAAACTTGTTCATTTAACTATGAACTACAGAGAGGAACTTGAAATCAAATATTTATCTTTTTTACTTTTATATGTCTTCTTGCATTCAATCTAACACTTTTACATTTAATAAAATGTAGATTATAGTATACATGAATATTATACAAACATAACCCAACAAAAATAATGGTGAATGTTTTTTAAAAAATATAATGAATACTGCAGTAATTCATTATTTTGTATTAAGAGGTACAATTTAGCCAGTTACAAAAACAATAGACACAATCTGTCATAGAAGAGGTTACTCTCTCATTACAAAATAACTGCTATTAAACTGCTATGTTTAGGCAAAAAAGAGGAAAGAGATCACTTTACAGAGAGAGGTGTCCAAGCTTGTCTGTGGGGACATCAGAATCAACCTGAGCACATGTCTGTCCTTCTCTGGACCCACTTAATAGTAAGAATTTCTGAGAATGAAATCTGAACATATGAATCATTACAGAACTGCTGTCATAGACCTTTCCTTTGAAATCTTTATTTACTTCAATTTTCTTGGTGTCAACTAGATGTAAGTGTATCCAATTTCAGGAAATGTACTATGTTCCTTGGTGACATCCCCTTAAACTCAACTGGAAATTAATCAGAGTCATACAAGAGAACCTTGCAAAATAGTCTTTATTCTTTTCTCTTTCAAGTGGATTCATTCTTCAGGTTTCTTAGCACTTTTCTTCTTATATCAAATGCCTTATTGTACAGGTCTTTTGAAGGCACCAAACCGTTTACTATACATAATAAAAAGTCATTAAGTAAATGATGATAGTGATGATGATTTCTAGAGCCTCCCATTTTCTTATGTCTACTCCACTAGTGAAAGAATCTCTAACAAATCCTATGTGTGCTTTATTCTATGTGTAATTAGAAAGGAGTACCAGTTTCTCATTTTTTTTTCTATTGACCTTTCTTCAAATTAATCTGAATATTCACCATTTATATAAATATATATATATATATTTTAAACGACTTACTCCTATTCTACTTGAGAAAGAAAAAACAGGTAGTAAAAGGGAAAGAAAATGCATGAAAAATATGAATGCCATAAATCTCAGCATCGTCATTTATCTACTAAGTTATTCTTGGACTTGGGATGTGAAATCTCTATTTAGGGTTAAAAAGTTGTAGTACCTGCTATCTTTTTATTTTCTTATATGGCACCAAACTTCAAAATAGCTGAGTAAGATGTTGGCTCACTGACATCAGTAAGCTAACATGAAGACTTGAAAATAACAATGAGGTCTGAGAGCAAGAAGATAATTTATTTGGTTGCTTTTTGATATTTATAGTTTTTCTTACTAATAGTTAAATTCGAAGAATAGTATCATGTCAGGAGGTTTATTTTCCCCCTGTCATTCTTAGAATTACTGAAATGGGATAGCATGGTTATTTTTGATGCACTTTATTCTCTGAATTTCTTCCTTGCTTGGCATAAATAATAAGAAATTGGAAGAATTTATTTGCCACATACGTAATTGTATGGCTACCTACTTGCTATCCCTTCAACTGTATATCCTTTGCCCTCTTAAGAATCTTACATAAATTACTTCATGCAAGGCAATCTTGTGGGAACATATTAACTCTTTCTCTTAAATGGTAAATAGTTTATTTCTTTGTTCCAAATTACCTGAATTTATCATTTACCTTCCCAAAACAATTCTAGATTCCAACTCCATCTCATTATTTGGTATAATTATCTTTTGATACTTACAGCTCTCCCTGTGAGACTGGAAACTCACTCAGATCAGACTTGAAGCATTATTTATCTCTGTATAACCAAATCCTGGAACCATGTGGATTTAACAGTGTCGTCTTTCAATGTATTGGGACTTAACTTCAGTGAACCACAGCCATTCCTAATAGAGTTTGATTTAATCTACTCCATTGATTTGAAATGTCCCTCCCTAACCATTCCATGCCCTAAAAAATCAAGGATAATTTGGCCTTGACAGAGACCGTCACAGTCAACCATTTACCCAGCTGAGTCTTTTAAATTTCATACCAGTATGCAGTTTGAACAGTCTGCTTATCTGAACCATTTACTCTACAGCAAGAAAAATTTCTTATAAGCAATGATTACTTTACAAATGGACCACAGTTATAGTTCCTACCATACACTTATGTACTTGATACTTGCAGTAAATTGTGTACTTGTAAAGGACTGTGATGGTATGTAAGTGCATATCTGTGTGTCTATGCATTTCTTTCATTAGTACAAAATTGAATGCATACATATAAATCCTGACTTCTGAAGACAGTAGGAAACTGTGTGCATTTAGATTTAAAAATGTAAGTGACATTGTACTATAATTCATGGCTTTATCTTAACATTTACAACTTAAAAGTAATGTAATAAAAGTGACTTTTTAGGCAGTGCAGCTCTCTAAGCAAAACCACTCCACTGTCCATTGCTTTCCAGACAGGTTCTGACCTTTTCTAAGATACTTACAGTGAAGAGACAACATGTCAAAATTTTTTTTCTGATAGACGTTTTGAGGGTCTCTCATATGGGATTTGGAGCTGCATATGCTGCGATAGAAGACAGCCACTCATTGTAATTCATCTGGAGCTCGTTGTACTCTTCAGTTTCCCTATCTCTCTCTCAAAATAATTAATGCTTCACAAAAGGTAATATCTCTTGAAGCAAATTTAATTTAAAAATCTATTTTAAGTGATAGTGAAGTGATGCCACACTTTAGTAAATGGTAGATCTTCAAAATATTCTGAGAAAAAGACTTGCATGTGTGTGTGTGTGTGTGTGTGTGTGTGTGTGTATGATTTAAATTCAAGAACAGCCACAAAGGAGAGAAACTATAGTAATGCTATTCTTTTTTCAGGAAAGCTGTTAGTTATAATGATAATTCCTGTCCAACCTTATTAATCTAAAATCTTTAATTAAAGTAGATAATCATGAAGTGCATTTATTTAACAGAAAATGTTTAATTTTGCTAAGAATGTAATTTTATGGCTTTATTTGTATGAACAGATACACCAGATTGTTTATGTAGCTGCTATAGTTGCTCCTGTCACAGGAGAGGGGCATGATGAGCATTTTGTCTAAGATTTTGATTAAGTTAGTGATAAACATGAAAATCATAAAAATTCAAAACCATTTTTTTTACAGAAACTGTACAGATAAGTGGAACCAATTTTATTTTTTAGGAAGGTATAATGTATTCTGAAAAAAATGAAAACTTACTGTCTTAAACTATTGTTGAGCCTTATGACTGTAATAGAAATCACAGCTAGAGTTCATGTGGATACACCAAGAATGATAACTTTATTCATACACTTCACCTAATTATGTTTAGGACCTACTATGTGCCAGCAACTATATAGTAATGAATAAAGTAGACATGATTACAACTCTCATGCAACTATTGTTAGTTAGTTTTCTTTAAAGAGCAAGACATAAAATAAAGTAGTTAAAAACAGATTAAGGTACTGTTGTAGAGAATGATTAAGGGTACAGCATGGCCTACTTAAGCTAGTATTTCAAGTGTATACGTGCTGACATTTAAACTGGGACCTGAAGAATGAGCAACCAGAGAAAATTTCGAAGGACAACATATTCAGAATCCTGATTTTGGGAAAAGCTTGGAAAAGTGTTAATGTGACAGGAGCTGAGTGAGCTGCAGCGAAACATCGTGAAATGAGACAGCATGCAGGGCAGACGTTCAGGGTGTTGCAGGTTACAATAAAGAGTTTGGGACTTATTGTCAATGCAAAGGATGCCACTGATGGTTCTGGAAGTTGTCCACGCCCTAATTTCATTTTAAATACATCACCCTGGCTGCTGTCTTCAAAAAGGTTTTTAATATGCCAAAAGTGGAAACAGACAGGCTGAAGGCTAAAAACAGAAGGAACTAGCATGTGAATTGATTTATATTCTAAATCTATTTTGCCGCATTTTCTATTATGAGGGATTTTGCTGCATAGTTAGGATATCTTGTCTGCTCTGTCTCTGTCTCTCCTGCTATGTGTAATGTGGCACTGTTGTCACTTAACAGTATGATTCATAACTAACCTCCCATGCCATTTAATAATTTTCTACAATATCATTTTTAGACACAAAATTTTACTGTTTAGGCATGCTATGTATTTAAATAGCCCCTTATTTTTTAATCCTGAGGTGGTTTCCAGTACTCTACTATAATAAATAACTTTTCAACAATTTTCTGCTCACAAAATTTTTATGCATATCCTTAACGAATTCCTGGGGATATATTATTGGTTTAAACCCATCATTTTCTCAGAGACCAACATTCATCTTCCTGTGGCAAAAGATCACAAAACAGTAAAGCCTAGCAGATTGGAGGCTGTAGCTCAGTCATCTTGGTTCGATCATTAATAAATAACTCATTGCCAGACCTCAGGGGTGCCCGCTACCCACCTCTTCTTCTCCTCTCATCTGATGATGATTCAAATTCAGCAACCTAACAGATTAGTACATGTCACGGACTTTCAGAATTATAAGCAAATAACTGAAACCGAAAATATTAAATACATAGTTGCTGAAGTGCATGTTCTCTAATCTCCTTATTCTAAACCAGCTCATGCATTGGAAGACTATTACAAAGCACCAACTCCTTCATCACTGCAAAGGACTGAATATTTGTATTCTTTCAAAATTCATATGTTGAAACCCAAATCTCAGTGTGATGGTATTTAGAGGTGGGGGGTCCTTGGGGAATTAGTTAATTATTAGGGTGAAGCCCTTACAAATGAGAATAGTGCTTTCATGAGAAGAGATCAGAGAGCTGGCCGCTTGTTTTCACAATGAGCACACAGAGCAAGAAGATAGCACTCTATAAGCAGGGTCACTATATTTCATTTTGACCAGGATTTTCCTGGCTTAGCAACCTTGAACACCCCCTATTCTGAAGTTGAACACCCGTGCCACCCCATCCTGCACCTGCCTGAATCCCCCTTTCCTGGTCCTGAGTCTGAATACACAGATCACCACCACCTTTCCACACCCTCCACCCCGCCAACAAGCCTGTTATACTCCAATTGGTCGATTTCAACTCTAAAAATTATGTTAAATCCATCTACAAATCAGTAACAGATAACCAATAGAACCTGACCATGCCTGCACCCTGACAGAATTCCAGCTTTCAGAATTGTCAGAAATAAATGTTTGCTATTTAATTAATGACAAATTAATGTAGAATTAATAAAGCACAGTTTTGAGACTTATTTTTAATTTTGATACTTTGCTGCCTAGAATAGGAAACCCTGGGCTAGAAAGCTTATGGAAACTGTCCCCCTGGCTTTTCTCCCCTCACTTATTTCATTTATTTATTTTTCACTTATTTTATTTAAAGAAGTCTTCACTTTTACACAACTCTGATTGAGTATTAACCTATTTCTTGGAAAAAGGAGCTTTGTGATTCACTTTATTAATAAGCACTTTTGATATTAGATTTACATAAGTATTTAAATTACTGCTAATTACAATGTTAATACCACTTACACTTTTAAAACTTTTTTCCAAAGCACTAGACCTTTAGCTCACTGTAATAATCAACATTACTTGCAAAATACTGACTTCAAGTGAATCTTATAATGTACTATTAATATATAACACAGACATAAGTTTAGCCTCTGAATGAATTGTGTGTGACATAGGATAGTCCATGTTCATAGCCACTCTCATCTCAAACCTTTCCAACATCCAGGTCCCCAACCCTCTGTTCTTAACCTTAGAAGTAATCTGTTGAATCTTTCAGCTACCTGGATAGCACCTGGAAAATCATTGTGGCAATCTATCTTTTCAGGACAGAGTCACTTCCATTTTCTTATTCTCCAGATAAGGAAAATCACGGTAAAAATATCAGCTCAATGATTTATTTACTCATACCACAGAGCCTTTGAGAGGGAGCACTAAGAGGGAAAATTGTATCTGCCTAATAGAATTCTCTTTCTACTAATCCTCAATCACATTTACATGTGGTTGTATATATGTATTATATGAAGCAGGTAGCAGAGAAAATGAATAAAGACCTAGTCTGAAAACTTGATCATCAATTTTCTAACATAGAATGAAGTCTTAAATTGTAGATAAACCCCATCATATCTAAAATTAAATTATTGTATTTATCATTTTATGAAAAATAAATGAATTAAACATTTATTAAGAGAGTTATATTTTAAATGATAATTAAAATGTCCCTAATGCATATTTTATGTTATTTCCTCTTTTTTGTCTCCAAATAGATTTTATATAAATTCTTCAAAAGATGGAGCTATTTCCTTAATTTCCTTTTCAAATTGTTTGTTGTTAGTATATAGAAATTCTCCTGATTTTTGTGTGTTGACTTAGTGTCCTACTCCTTTACTAACTTTGCTATTAGTTCTACAAGCACTTCTTTGAAATTTTCAGGATTTTCCACATTTGAAACTATGTCATCTGCAAACAGAGATGATTTTACTTTTTTCTTCTAATTTGGATTTTTTTTTAAAATTTTCTGTCTAGTCTAATTGTTCTGGCTAGGGCTTCAGTACTACATTAAATCAAACTGGCAAAGTAGGAATACTTGATCTTCTTCCTGATGTAGATGAAAATCTTTCAATCTGTCACAATATTTCAATCTGTCACACTGTGTCTCATAGTGTTTACTGTGAGTTTTTCATATACATTTCTTATTATGTTGAACTATTTTCTTCTATTCCTAGCTTGTTGAATGTTTTATCATAAAAGTATAATGAACTCAAATGCTTTTGTGCGTCGTTTGAAATGATTATACATCTGTTTTCCTTCATCATGTCATTGTGGCTTATTACATTGAACAATTTCATATAATGGACTATTCTTGAATTCCAGGAATGAATCCCCACCTGGTCATGATGTATATAATCTCTTTAATATGCTACTGAATTCAGTTTCATTGACATTTTTGCTTCAATGAGTGTAAAAGATATTAATCTATAGTTTTATTTTCTTATAATGTCTTTGCATTTTTGTATCAGGGAAACCCTGGATCAGAATTTTTAGGAGGTGTTTCCTTATTTCCAATTTTTTGGAAAGTTTGAGAAAGATTGATGTTAGTTATTCATTAAATTTTTGGCAAAATTTACTAGAAAAACCATCAATGCCAAGGCTTTTCTTTGTCCCAGGATTTCTTATTATTAATTAAGAAAAGTTTCATTTCTAATAGCATTTTTTTAATACTGGGAAATTAACATATCAAAAGTAAGATTGTTTTGCAATGAAAACTAAGTATTACTGAGATTAAAAAATAAAATAAAATAAATGTAAGACATTTAAGTTTATGGACTAGAAGAATTAGTATTGTTAAATCATCAATATTACCCAAAGTGACCAATATATTTAATAAAATCTCCATTAAAATCCCAGTGAATTTTTTGCAGAAATTAAAAATATCCATTTAAAAATTTATATTGAATCTCAAGAAATTTTAAATACCCAAAACAATCTTGAAAAAAAAGAAAACAAAGTCATAGGACTCACACTTCCTGATTTGAAAACTTACTACAAACTTCGGTAGTAAAATAGTGTGCTTTTTGGTATAAAGACAGACATTATACCAAATAAATGGAATAGAGACAAAAATAGCCCTTTGCATATAGGGTCAAATGAATTTTAACAAGAGAGCTAAGACCAGTCAGTGAGGAAGCAGACAGTCTTCTCAGTAAATGGCACTGGTCATACTACTTATCCATGTGCAATAAAATGAAGTTGGAGCTTTACCTAACACCATATACAAAATATAGTTCAAAAGAGATTGAACTAAATATAAGACCTAAAACAGTAAAGCTCTTAGAAGAAAACACAGACCAGAAATTTCACAACTTTAGATTTGGCAATGATTTCATGTATTCATACCAAAGGCACTGGTAACAAAAGAAAAAAAAAAGGCAAAATGGGCTTAATGAGAATTTAAAAAATGTATGCATCAGAAGCTACTATCAATAGATTCAAGTCATCCCATAAATTAGGAGAAAAATATTTGCAAATCATCTATCTGATAATAATTAATACCCAGAGTATAAGAGTATGCATAAGGCCAAGCAACCTGATTCAAAGGTGGGCAAAGCATTTGGATAGACTTTTCTCCAAGAAGATATGTGAATGGGAAATGAGCACATAAAAAGATGCTCACCATTATTAATCATTAGGAAAACACAAAAGAAAACCACAATATCACCTCTGATCATTAAGATAGCTGCAAGCACAGAAAAAAAAAAATAGCAGTTATTAGTGAAAGATGAGTAGAAACTGGAAACCTGTGCACTGTTGGTGTCAATGTAAAATGATACAGCCACTCAAAAGAATAGCTTTGCAGTTTCTCAAAAACAAACAAACAAACAAAAAAAAAACAACCCAACAACAACAACAAAAAACAGAGGATTTGCAGCATGACCTGGCAATTTAGCATCTGGGCATATACCCAAAGGTATTGAAAGCAGTGTTTTTTAGAGACATTTGTATATCCCTATTCATGGCACTATTCCCAAAAGCTAAATGTGAAAGAAATGCAAATGACTATGGATGGCTGAATGGCTAAGCAAAATGTGGAGCATCCCTCAGTCTTAAAAAGGAAGGAAATTCTGGGCTATGATACGACATTGATGGGCCTTGGGGATACTATGCTGATGAAAAGTCAGTCACAAATAATGTACGACTTCATTCATAGGAGATATTTAGAGTATTCAGAATCAGAAAAATAGAAAGTAAAACAGTGGTTACCAGGGCTGGGAGTCAGGAGGAAGGGGCCCTGTTGTTTAATGGGCTTGGAGTTCCACTTTGCAAGATGAAACAAATCCTCGAGATGGAAGGTGGTGACAGCTGTACAACAGCATGAATGCACTTGGTATCACTGGGCTGTACACTTAAAAATGGCTCTCGTGCTTAAAGTTTGCTAAGAAGGTGGATCCTATGTTAAATGTTCTTAACACACACAGTTACAAAGGGAGTGGGAGGAAATGTTGGGCAGTGATAGAAACGTTTTAGGTCTTGTTGGTTGTGATGGTTTCATGGATATATTCTTATCCCCACCTCATTGTGGTGTTGTATAGATTAAATATGTACATCTTTTTAATGTCAATCATATACCAATAGTGGTTCAGTAAAATGGTCAGGATAATCAATGTTATGTTACATGTATTTTATCACCAAAAAATTGGAATGGGGGAGCCAAAGAGAAAATTATTTTGCAACTCTGGATCCTTGATAAATTTGATAGATTTTGAAATAAAGCCCAAAAATGTTGCATGTATTTCATTAAAGAACATTTTTCCAGGACTGTCTTGCTATTAAGTAGCTTATTATGTTTCTATATATCCCAGTTCTAAAATTTATACATTTAATTTTTAGAATATTCTCCCCTAATGCCTGATTTATAATGATGTGTTGTCATATTTAAAGGAAAAAATAGAATTCCTGGGGATGAGCAGCTTGCCTTGAAAATGTGTTTTTGCAGCTAGCAGCCTTTTAGAGGTGTGTCTGTGAACTCTTAGCAACTTCTTGAATCTCAGCCAGTTTTAGTTATTCTGCATTTCAACACTGAGGGGAAAGCTCTTTGGAAACAAACCGGACTGTTTTTTTTCATAATTAATTACTGTTTATTGGTGCATGGTTACTTCATTTGCAAAATTATTCTATGAAACATGTTGAAATTTTCACCCAACAATTAGCTATTCAGGTTTTTTATCAGAAGAAAAATGATTAGACTTTAAAGATATGAGTAAATTCAGAGTTATGTTGCAGTAAAAGCAAGTGACACATACTCTATGAATTTCTACTCACTGTGTTTGTTGTTTCATTGCTTTTCTAACATAGATTTTTTTTTTTCAAGACCAAATTTCCCCTTACTATATTGTGGCGGTCTTCATCTTGGAAATAACACAACATTGGCAGACAGGAAGCAGCAGCCTCACACTCTCATTAATGCTGCAACTTAAATCAGGAAATCTCAGGGGACTCGGCTCTGGCATTCATTTTTGTTCTATTGTATTCTTGTGTTTTTAGATAAGCAAGAAATCAAATAGGCTTTCAGCTAGTATGGAGGAACACTGTTATCTTTATACAGTCCTGTTAATGACTCTCAGCATTTTTTATTTTAACATAAGAAATGTCTTGGATTTTTTTTTTTTTAAGCAAAAAATCCCCTTACAACAAACAAGTGTTCATCTTTGAGTGGCTGAGCTGCCTCTTAGTAATTTATTTATAAACAAATTATAAAATGGAGAAGTAAGTTTTTACAAAGGCTGAATCCAATTTTAACCCCTTTTCTGTTCTGTGTTCTTTTCATTTTTCCTATCTCTTCTCCCCTCTCCCTTCTTCTTCTCCTCTCCTTTTTCCCTTTCCTCTTGTCTTTCCCCCTCCCTTTGTATATCCTGAAATCAATGATTTTCATCTCCGTGGGCCTCACTCACTTTCAACCTTAGTGGAATTAAGATTAATGGGCCAGATGAAGTCTGATGTTCCTTTCAGTATGGCATGCAAAGACTAATTCTAGTGACCACTTCAGAAGGGTAATGACTGTATCACACCCTGTTGTTCACGGTATCCTGAATCCTCTTAATATGTGATCTTCAATGCTTTGTTTCCTTTTACAATGACTTTGAAGTATAACATACACATCTGTTGAATAAGCTTTGTAATAAATTGGATATTTCTGTCTTCTTAAAATCTAAATTCTGTACATCAGAATCTCAACTGGGGAATATATTTAGGCATTTGATACTATTCAAGAAATACTCATCAAATTCAGCAAAAATGACTCACAGATACCACTATCAACAGCAAATTTCAGTTTGATTTGTAAAAGTGTACACATGTGCATGCTATCTAAATAAATGAGTAAGATAGGCCTGATTTCTTACTTCAGAAAGGAGAGCTGCAGTAGGTACTCAAATTATGTTGACTTGACTTTTTGAAAGATGAAATGGCAGTGTTCTGTGTGAAACTCTCATCTGAGTGACAACTTGAACAACCAAATTATCTCACAGAAGAAACAGAAAATAAGAGGGCATACAATATGATCATTTTCATTTGTCCTCAAAAAGTTTTAATTTGAACACATGAGCCATGATTTCTTAAAAAATGCCTACATGACAATAATCTTGTTAACATGTTCCCAGAGAGTGTAAAGACGAGATGAGGGAGGTAATTATTAGAAACGTCTCCTGTATTCCTCATGTTATTCAACAATCTAGTAAGTATGATATCAAAGAAGATGAAATTTATTTCTATGTTTATAGAATCTTTTAGAGGAAATGTTAGAAATTCAGGTACCCTTCATAAGCAAATATTCTAAATTATTGATCCTTTATGAACTTGAAAACAAGCTTTTCTCCTTTGTTATGTACAAGGATTCTGGACTCTGAAACAAAAGACCATCTTCCTATTTGAGGGACTGTGAAAGAGTTGGGTAGCATCACTAAGCCTGAATTTTCTAGTCTATAAATAAAAGAATAATCCTCTGCAGGCCTTTCAAAATCTGCCAGTCCATGCTCCAGCTAATATTAGTGATAATACTCAAGAATTTTTTAGTATTTATTTACCATATACTCTATTAAATGTTCTATATTCATTTTAGGATATTGACAAAAATAATACTATGAAAATATGCTCTAAAAGTGGTTTCAGTGAAACAATCATATAGGAGTAAGTGTTTATAAATTACTAAACATTTTATTACTTTATGCATGAACATACTGAAATTTAAAGGAAACGAATGATATGTTAAAGGTCATCCCTTGTTGCTTTATGGTAAAATAGTCTGACAGTAAAAGTGTTGGTCAGTGGCACTGGGTAAGTGCTTGTCTTACTCAGCAGTCATTCAGCACTGACTCTCTTTATAGATCACAGTATTGTTAATAGAAGTTTAAACAAAGCAGTGAAATAATCATATTGCTACTCTTTTATGTCCTTCTCCCGCTTCCTGCTTCTGATTACCCTACTGCATCATGAGTTACTTTGCCCAGTCTGGAATTAGGCTACCTGTATACTAATATCACTTGGTTTTGCAAGTTTTTGTTTTGCTAGGATGCCATAGCAAAGTAAGAAAACTTCATTAGAGTGAATCTTATGGTCTACTTGCTTCCACAGAATTTATGAGTGAAACTAAGACATACACTTATTTGGAAAATTACAGTGCTTCAGTAAAAAGTAATGCCAGAAAAAGGCTAATGGTTGATGATAATGAAATTAAGCATCATCTTAAAATAGAACCATTCTCTGCTCCCTCCCTCCCAGCTTCCACCCTTCCCTCTAGCATGTGTCATTTCACACTTTCACACTAGTTTTGTTATCTGCTGCAAATTAGCAGGAATCCTTAAGAAAATTTGCAAGTGTTGGCACCAAATCCACATTTTATTTCTCAAGTTGCATACTGTGCTGTGACCTTAGAATCTTCTCTTCATATGAGTGGCATAACCAGAATCCTTGCCTCCAATTCTATATAATCGTTTTTTCTCTGAATAGAGTAATTCATTAAGGAACAATAATAACCTCTGAGTAGCACCCATATGCACTGGTGGTTACCTTCTGTGCCCTAGCTTGCTGAATTATAAAAAATATATATATATATATTCATTTTCTATATCATAAGTGATATTTTCTAAATTTCATTCTGGTTCTGACTCCATTTTACTTTTCCACCATTTTTTTGTCCATTTTGTCTCATTACCTTTTGTCCCTCTTGTTCTTACTTTGTTTCCTTTTTTATTTTCTATATTGATCATTTCTACATCATTATAATCATCATAAATGCATTTTAGAATAAAATGATATTTGTATGCTTAGACATATGTCCTTAGAAACAAGAATGTGATATCCCATCCTCTTGATTTCACTTGTTAGCCCCTACTACTGAGATTGTGAAACTTGTACCCAGAGATTAATTGAGGTTGTTATTGATGGTTTTCCTGACCATCTGGACTACAGATGGCTTCTTGTTTGCTGAGAAATGTCAAAGCAAATCTTCTAATGTATACATAATCAGAAGAGTGGAGATAGAGTAGGGAATAGAATAGAAAGTATGAAACATTTTTAAGTTGATTTGAAAATATGACTTTTTGGTTCAGAAGTGAGAAAATGGAGAATGCATAGAGAGAATAGCAGGCTAACAAATCATAGATTAAGTACATGTGGCAATCCTGGGAGGTAAAGTTGGACAGGTTGATTGTAGTCACATGCCAAAAATCTTGAATGTAAATCAAAATTAATGGGCAGTAGTACCCACTGAAATTTTGGAAACTGACATAAAAAGGAAATTAATGTGTTGTTAGTGTATGAAGGAACCAGATCCATGGAGAATAATTAGAAAGTTGTTGGAATAATTAGGAATTAAGCAACCATGATGACTTGCCAATAGCAATCACTTAATAAATGCTTTTTGGTTGAATGAATGAAAGAATGAACTAACCTTTAATCTTCACGTGGTTGGTGAAATAGAAAATGCAAAGGAAGAAGAAAAAGAGGTCATATAGCAAAACGGAGGAGACTTAAATATCAATAAGGATGTGGGGCCAGAAGTAGGAGAGGCCTAAAATATCTTAACACTAATGGTTGAAACCCTTGTAAAAACAGAAGTAACTTGTAATCTAGAAACCCTTGTCTCTAAAACTGCTTTCAATGGGTAATTAAAATAAGCACATAATGCATAGGAAACTAGATCAGCTAGGAAAGCCAAATCTTCTTCTGTATAGCCATTTGCCCCCAAAAAACTCATTCATTAAGGAAGCATAATAACTTCTAAATAAGCACCCTTATTGACTAATAGTACCTTCTCTGCCTCACCGTTCTAAAGTACAAAGAAGTTAATTTTCTATTCATGTTTTCATTCGTAATTTTTTATTTTCACCATTTTATTTCTTATATGTATGCATACACGTTTGTGTATTTCTGCTCTGTAGTCAATGCTTCAAAGTAGAGACAGAGATAAGTCTAGTCGTTTTCAGTTCTTAGGAAGAAAAGTTAGTCAGATGAAGGAGTTGGTGAGCTGGGTACTAGAAGCAATGAGCTCAGTTGAGTTAGAAGTGACAGTGAGACCTGCAGGAGAGGGTTGGACCTTACAAGAATAGAGACAGAGCTTTAGTGTTAAGTACAATAGATGTTTCAAAAGAATCACTCTTTTTGAAGGACCCAATTCTATTTCAATTAAGAAGACATATATTAATATAGCAATGTTGAATAATAATGAGGTGTTTTTAAAGCCCAAGGGAGAATAAAAAATAAAGTAGCTCAAATTAAATATGCAACTTACTTTAATACCCATCAATGTTCTTAGAAAGTTTTAAGCTTACAGAATATTAAAATATCAGCACACTTAATCAAGAACTTCTGCAATAAGTTTCCTAGGCAGGGATTTGTTTTAAAGTGGTACATTTCGATACCTCCTGAAAATACCTGCTCATTGAGTTAAATCTCTTTTAATATAAATTGAGAATTAAATCTCCTCTGACATGCTTTATATGAAATTCCTTTGTTCAGTGTTTCATATGTCATCGTCAAAGGTGTGATCCTTCTGGAATTTTGCACTGAAAAAGTGCAGCTCAGCTTCTTGTTTAAACAATTATGTTCCTCCATACATTTCAAGTTATTAATTTCTGTTTCAAAAATCACAGCAAGTCATTTATGGGTGAAATGTATAAGACCTGCCACACTTACAGAGGCAAGATGTCATTACACATAGTGAGATTATGATAAAGAGATTATTGCCAAAATTTAGCCTGAATGCAGAGAATCAAATGATACCAATTTCCATGGAGTATTTCAAAAGTATCAGGTCCTTTCTAAGTATACATCCCAGGAGAGCAACATTTAGCCTCTCAACAGCCAACTTTGAAATAAGTGAAAATAGTAGCATTATTGGTTCTCATAGTTAATATATTTACTTTAAATATGGTTACAATCATTTTATTGTGATAGACAAAATTAAAATGATCCACTATGAGGATTTTCAGTAACACAATTTAAAAGAAATAATATCTATGAGATTTTAAAATAGAGTATGTTTGACTTTTTAAGAAAAGGGAAGAAAAAAAATGTTAATAAATAAGTGAATTTTTTATTTTCTCTTTAAATTTTGACCACAAATTCTTTGGAGAATGTATTGATTCTTTTATGATACATAAGAGCAACATGTTCTTTTTCAACAAAAAAAAAAATAGGTAAGATGAATAATCTAACAATGTTAAAAAGCCAAGTTAAATGGTTGAAAGAAAAAAACAAAAATAGCATGGAACAAGTAATTTGAGTGATATGGGTAATCTTTTAAGATGCTTTGGGAAAAATGTAAATGATTATCTGCATAAAAAAGTCATTCATGTATAAGTGTTGCCTACTTTTATTTGTTCTTTAAGAAAGAAAAATTTTAGCTTCTTGGGTCACTGATCTCCTTTTTAATTTATATATGTGTGTGCGTGTGTGTGTGTGTGTGTGTGTGTGTGTGTGTGTGTATAAAATAATCAGAGGTAACCAGAGAAACCAGAGACCAGAAACCAATTAATCTCATTATAAAGGGGAAGAAACAAGTACACTCCAAAAAAATAAAAAATACTCAGTTTAATTTAATAAGTCTTACCTTCACATCCATGAGTGAGCCTCCACACTCCATGCTCAGAGGGTAGATACCTAAATAAAGCTCTCTTCCTGATTTCCAGCAGACTTAGTATTACAGAGAACCAGACCACTATCTTTTGAACTCCTCTTCTTGCCAAAGTAGATTAAAGTTTTTAAGAATATTATTTTGACAGCCCAGGAGAAGTTGAGGATAATTCTTTAAAACAATGGCATTTTACTTATTTTGTAAAGACAGAGTAGGTAGAGACTCTATAGGTTTAGGAGAGGTTAAAAAAGGTAATTTAGGCAAAGGCAACACTATTATCATTAGTATGAGTCATAGTCCTAGTGTGACAGAAGGCGTTCAGATGAAGTGAGATTCCACTCCTAGCCAGAAAAAGGCAGTGAGCTGTTAGAACCTAAAGAGTTTAGCCATGAGAGGGAAGACTGCTGTGGCTTTTGATGGAGTAATGTAGCCTATTCCCTGCAGGGTAGCTCAAGGGAGCCCTGTCCCTCTCCTCCCCTACTACATCTCCTTCAGGAACTTCACCTTAACCTGAGCCAGAAACCAGAGGGTAAGGAGTCTATTGGTTAAGTCTGAATATAGGCAGGAAGAAGCAGATCTGGAGAGGCAAAAGGGGGAATAGCCTCACGGTCATTATCATCTTTAAGTGACCAAAAAGTCAAGAATAGTTTAATGGATATGTTATTTCATTCGTGTCTCAAAATAATACTAACTAGGGTATCACCTCTATTTTATTCAATAAGAAACTGAGACATGGGGGAAAAAAAAAAATGAACCCAGAACTGCATTTTTGCTGAAGTCCTGTCTTTTCTTCTACACATTCTGCCTTCTTTTCAGTGGAGGCTGGATGTAAGGCATTTGGGAATTAACTTGCCGATATTTTGATAAAGCTGAGGTACACTGAAAAAGGAGAAGAAATGTACAGTAAAGATAGCTTGGAATACAGCTGGAAGAGTGTTGGTTCTCATTGTGTACATAACATAATGTTTTTAATAAGGAGTTTTTTGGTCAGCTATGTGCCTTATAAAAGGACCTTCATAAAGGTGATTAAGAACTAAACAGTGTTGGAAAGTGGAAAAAGAGCAATGACCTAAAGGGAGAAGGCAGGTAGGGAAGAACAGCATAGAGAGTTGAGGGATAGATATACTATTAAGATTATTCATAGTAAAATTTTGTAAAATTATTACTGATGATTTTTGTTGCAAATATCACTGTTTTTGACACCTTGATAATGATTTCAGTGCTCTCTAATTCACTTTTTTTATCCTCAACATTATTATATTTATATACAATATGAAGTTTCCCTTCAATTATTTTTCTTTTTGAAAATTAATAGAAAAGAAGAGAGAATTATAAATAAATTAAAATAGATTTTAGTCTTTAATAGTACTGACATACTTTTTTTTTTCAATTTTCTATAGTGTATGGTTAGAAATGCTCATAATGACAAAATAGACTAAGTATGAGTCCCATACTGCATTATGGCATTGACAACATTCACGTGACTGGGATTTTAGAATTACTTATGTTGCCTGTTGGAAACCTTTGGTTACTTGTGCTATAAGATGTAAGTCTTGCCCTTCAAAATCACCATGTTTTTCTCAGGTTAAAGAACATGTTGACATCTTAATCACACTTAATTATAGCACTTCATGTCCTTTACAAATAGTAACTTAAAAATATAAGATGATATATATTATATCTAATATTATCAAGTTATATTAAAATATAAAATACTTTTTATTTTTATGTGCAAGCACTATGTATGTTTGTTAATAATGCAAGCATATTGCCATGTATTTATTTATTGGCAAAATCAGACACCTTGATTCAAAATCAATGAAAGAAATAAACAGAGACAGATTTTCAAATGATCTTATCAAATTTTTCTAGAGCATTAAAAAATGCCTTTTATGTTATTTGTTGTTCTGACTACCATCCTAGTGCCCACATATTTTGACTTAACTTATTTTTCAGAAATTTTTACATGTTCTCTTTACCTGAGTTCAATTTTTTCAGCTTCCATCCCATTTATATTTATATTCACCTGCATAAGTTTTAAGTTCTAGAAAGACTACTTTAGCTCTCATTAATTGCCTTATCCTATCAACAATTTTTCCTTCATTAGAAATAAATGATGCCTTTGATAATTATTTGTCCAAGGTTTGAACTATCAAAACACTATGAATATAAATTTTTAATTATTGTTATTTATTAAATCTTATAATGATACATTTATTTTTTAATATTGACACTGTATTTCAATCTACATTTCATACCACACTCTCCATTCTGCATAGAATATTGACAAAACCTTACACATATTTTTTACAAAACACTTTTAAACCCAATTGACATATAGTTCTTAGTTCTTCAATAATCCGTACTTAAACTAGTGGTGTTCTGGTTAATGTTTTACAGCTCATTCTTTTCAATAGGAAGAGCCTGGTTCATAATGTTTACCAATTTCTGCTAAACAAATACATCCACTATGCTAATTTCCAGCTACTGATTTAACACCACCCAACACTGGACTGGGAAAAGAGGTTCACATTTGACTCACATAATCTGGTATGAGCCAGTTCCTCCACAATGCCAGAATAAAAATTCTAGAAAATATGAGTTGTATAAACTCCCACAGATGAAAAAGAGCAGAGCTGGTATGTGGATCTAGGTCTTTATAACTCCAAATAAATTCTCTTCACAAAATAGGCTGTTAGTCAAAGATAGGATTCTATGTGAGGTTGGTATTTCTGAGGTTGGTATTCTATGTGAGGTTGGGTCACAGGAGAGCCACACTCTTTTAGCTGTGCCCATCGCAGTTTGCTGTCCTGCTGCTTTGTGCCCTTATGCATGGACCTGCCACTACTACTTGCTTTAAAAAAATTAAACTGCTTTCTTGGACTGTAGACTGTTTCAATTTCATAAAGTAAACTTTAATCCAAGCATAGCATTGGTTAAATTATTGCTTATATATTAGTGATTCTTCACTTTTAAGTTTTTCCACTGCTAATGTCTCTAAAGTAGAATATTAGAATTCTGGAAAAAGAATTCTTAAATCATATTCCATAATTTAACACAATAACCATTTCCCACTCTGCTTTCTGAAAACTCCTAATATTCTGAGTTAACTCCAATTAGAAACTTTCCTGACTGTCACAGGAAGTAGAGGTGGACATGATATCACTTATGGTTTAAATGTGCAATTTTTTGATTACTCTGAAGCTAAAGATTTATTCTTATTTTCTGATCATTGGTGTCTTTCTTCTTCCGTTTTTTTCCCATGTTTCTGTTTGTAATTGTTTTCAATAGTTACTCATTCTTCCCCTTTCTTGACTGTATACGTGTCAGTAATAACGTATTTAACTAACCCACCATTCTTGATATTAACAACAAACTTTCCAGTTTTTCACATTCAAAATGTATGTTATGACTTTTAAATTGTATGCATATTTGTTATTTCCTTAGGATAGGGTTCTAGAATTTTACTTGTATTAAATGTTATGTGACATCTAAGGTTTTCGCCTTATCTTGTTTAATTTTCCAGCAGAAAGTCTGGATAATGTATGTGTCCATCATTATGGGCTCATCATATTTATAGAAGAATATATAATTAGTCATTGTTTTAGATCCAATCATGGAAATTTGCTTTGTCAGAAGCTCTTCTTGGGTAGTATAGCTGAATGAACTAATTCTGTTGAATATAAAGGTGGTCAAAGGGTATTGCCAAACTCTCCAAAGCTCAGGCAAAGGCCTGTGAAAATTATCATCCTACTTCTCATACAAAGGCAGGGATATCTCTGTGATTGCTACTTTGAATGCTAGACCATGATTCAAAGAACAGAAGTAGAATTTAAATATCCTTGAATTTTTCCCTTAGGATTACATTTAAGAAAGGAGGATTCTTATAAGTAATAGCACTGTGATCTGATCATCAGAACATTGGTAGTGACAATCCTTGAGATACTTAAATTAGCCAATCTACATGACACCATTTGTATGCCATACTTCAAAAATGCATAAAAATATAAAGAAAACCAAGGTTATAGAACAAAGACTTATGCAAGGTGTATACCCTCTTCCAGGGCCTTTTCTCTCTCAATCTGGTACTCACTTTCTATCTGTTCTAATAAACTGAAAGTCTCTATTCCTTTATGTGAATTTCTGCTTCTTTGCAGCATGCTGTGAAGCTTTGTAATAATCTGTTGGCTTCAATTGCATATTCAAAACACTGCCCTTTTTCTATCTTTTAAGCTTAACTCCTTTTTGAATAGATTTTAATCCCCGTTAAGAATTTGCTTTATTTTACATTTTAGCCAAATCATACCTAAGCCACTTCTTACTCTAAATCAAATTACCTAAATAAATCTTACGAAAAAGAGAACCAAAGAAAGGAAGTGATGACAGAAAGTTTGATTCATAATAACATTAATAAAGGATCTCTTCTAAACCTGTGCAGAAAGTAAAACGAATGGATTTGGATATTTAAATTATTATTAATGCTTTGCAACTAATAAAATCAACCCATTTTTTAAATCCAGCTACTGAGCTAGATAACGCAGTTCCTGTATAAACCACTAATCCTGTAATAAGCCATAGATTAAATAGTTTGATATTCATATAACATGAGCCATGCAAATAATCCCCTTCCAGCTCCTGGTCAGCCTTTGTTTATTATCACAATGCTGACTGATCTGTTCTCTCTAGGCCTCCAAACTGGCAGCTTTCTTTTAACATGCAAATTTAACTTCAGTAATAATTTTCTACCCTTCATGTATCACTTTCACCACTCAATTTAAGTGACATTTATTAAAGCCTATTGAAGTGAATACATGTGTAACAGAGCTACATGCTATGAGAGGACACATAGGTCATACAGCTTGATGCGATGAAAACTTTTATGGAATCCATAAGGAAAATACTCTTGAAACACAGGAAATCATCATCATCATCATCTTTATCATCATCACCATCAGTTGTTAGGTGTCAGACAAAATTTCAAGAGATTTGCATGTCTTTTTTCCGTATTTATCAGAAAATAACAAACAAGGTGAATATTCTGTTTTTTTGTTACAGTAAGAAAATGGAGGTTCTTCTTTGACCCTCCAGAGAAGTTTAGTGATGCCTCTGAGATCACCAAGCAAGCAGGTTATCTCCATTGCTTCTTATGAACACATTATTGACCTCTTCTATTTTATGGTGAAAGAGCTTACTTCAAGGAGTAAATAAAAGGGCTTTCATCAGTTTACTTCAGGTGTAAGCAGCCATCAGTCATGATGATAGGCTAGGACTGACTTGCCAACAGAGGCTTTATGAAGTCCATGCTAATGTTATTTCCTGTACCAGTGAATATATGTGTTTTAATTATATTAGAAAGTCTAAGCTCTATTCCCAAGTTCCAAGATGAGTGGTTATTTGAGCTCTGATAATTTAGTGAATGAGATAGCAATGGACTTGTGCCAAATGGGAGTGAAATACAAAAAAGTAGGACGAGTTTTTCTACCTTGTAATGAAATTAATACATTCTCCACCTGTGTTCATTTTACTAAAGAAAGAAATGACAAGGGGTTTGGACTAAGAATTCTATTATTAATTCTCTTCTTTCTTTTAGCTACACTGTGCTCATTTGGAAAATGAAATGGATTATTTCCTTCATGGAAGATTTTCTTTCTAATAAGAAATTGTGTATAGTATTGAGTAATAAAAAAGAGCTCTAGGTACAGCTCAATACTAATAATTTTTCTTATTTGTTGCCTCTACCTACCTCCATAAATCTTCTGAGGGTTTTAGAAAACAAAAGACACCAAGGGAGGAAAGATGATATTAATCTGTTCTCTTATATCTGCCTACTTTCTTAACTAAAGAAACATCTTTTAAAAAGGTCATAATTTATGTAAGATTCTACTTACTGCAGAAAGAAAGGAAAGAAGGAAGAAAAGCAGAGAGGAGGGAAAAGAGTAGCTGGACGGTAGGAAA
This sequence comes from Solenodon paradoxus, assembly GCA_004363575.1. Classification (NCBI taxonomy): domain Eukaryota; kingdom Metazoa; phylum Chordata; class Mammalia; order Eulipotyphla; family Solenodontidae; genus Solenodon; species Solenodon paradoxus. The sequence continues at coordinate 285,870 of RJWH01000431.1, forward strand.
GAATGGTGGAAGAGAGAAAATATTGATGATGGAGTGGGAAAGGAGAGATTTCACTGTGATCTCATTCTGTTTCAGTGATGAAGGAAACACTACCCATTTGATCTGTAAACAGAAGTTACATCTCATATTCTTGAGAGTATTTAGACTTAGGTAGCCTGGTAATGAAATTCCCAAAGGAAAAAGGTAGCTCACAATCTTTATGCAAAGAAATGTTTGGATAACCCAGATATGGCTTTGCCACTGACCCGTTAATTCTAAGGCTACTGTGTGGACACACTTTGGCCAATCAATTGGTATTGCAGCCTTGGATCCCCCCAGAGAGAGACTCTGTGCAAGGATTCTAATAAAGAAAATGTATTGGGTGTTGAGAATCATTGGTAGAGTTAGCACACCCTGATGGTATAGCAGTGGGTCCTCTGACTCTGGCTGGCACAGTTCACATACATCCCAAGAACTGGGGTTCATATCCTGGGGCCAGGGTAACAACCAAGTTGTACAAATAAAAATAAATAAAAGTGCTTTCTTCTGTCTCTTGCTACCTGCCGGCCTGCCTGCTCACCCTCATTCCTGCCTTCAACTTTCCTTTAGATAGGGAAGGGAAAGGGAAAGAGATAGGAAAAAGGAAAAGAAAAGGGATCATTGGTAGGGGAGTCAGAAGCAATACAAGGAAAAGAAAGGAGGTACTGAAAAATGTGCTATCAACTAAGTTAGCCATTCTGGTAACTGGAACTGAGTCCTGGTGGGAAACTACCAGTGCTTGAAAACTCATTCCTCAGAGTTATACCACAGAGGATGTGTGTATCCTAAAGGCCACTAGTCATTATTTGATGTCTGCTTGTGACGGTGGAAAAAGTGCTAAGTCTCTGGCACCTCTCACCTGCCCTTCTATACTGGTGCACAGTCATGTCTAAAGAAAGCCATCAAGCAGAATATATTTTGTTGCCAACCACTGCCTTTTCCCATCTTAAGGATAAGTATTTGATCTTGCTTTGTGTTTCTCCCTATTACTGTTTTAATATGATCACACCCCCCTACCATAAGGATAAAATTTGAAATTTTCATTGGTTTTACAATCAGAAAAACACCAGATTAAAAGATACAGTTCTGCTGATCATTTTACTAACTTAGTAACCCACTTTCAGCCTCTGAAATGAGGATCATGTCATTTGTCCTACTATATCCAAAGGCACTATAGGACTTAATGAGATAAGAGAAAATGTCCTCTATCAAATGTTGGTCTTCTTATTCTCTGTTCTAGAATAAGAGCTCCATGAGGGTAATGTTTATGTTTTATTCATTCTATCCCTAGCGCCAAGAAAAGTCCCTCCCACCTAGTAGACACAAGCACAGAAATAAGGAGCCCTCAGACAAAAAGCATGTAAGTATTGGAGTAGATTATATTAAATTCAAACGTTAGCTTAACTACTTGTTAGCTGTTTGATTTTAGCAAGGTATTAATCTTGCCTAAAATCTTAGAAAAACTAACTTTTTCTGAGACTTATTAGTCAAGTATCTTTCTCACAGTTGGCCTTAAGTATTAAAATTGGTTCTAATGATATATCCTACCTCAATGCCATTTACTGTCTTGTTCTTGGAATGAGTATTCTCTACACCTAGAGTTGAAAAATACTAACTTGTTAAGTTGCTCATCTAAGGTCTAATAGTAAAATCCATATGCTTTCCCTTTGAATACAATTGTAGTCATTGTATTGCATTGATACTCTACTTCTGGATTAATAGAAAATCACTCACTATAAATATTTTCCCTCTGTTTTAAAATGTTATTGAGGAATTACTGCATATAACACTATATAGGTCTAAAGTATTCATCATCATAAGTCAGCCTCTGTATATATTATGTGTATATGTATGTATATGTATATAATGCATTAACATCATCAGTCTAGTTACTATTGATACCCAAATTTTTATTTTTGAAACATAACTTTCGATAACTATATTTTATTACATTAGGCTTTTGTGACTACTTTTGAAATACCCTCAAATTTATACATGATATACACCACACCTAACATCAGACATATAGTGGGGGTTTAATGATAATGACAGTTGTTATAATAACTATTTATTGTGCTCCTACTAGGTGGCAGTGCTTAAGTCTTTTTCAAATATTTAGTCATTGCACAGCAATCATACAGGGTAACTGTGATGATAATTCTTATTTTGGAGATGAGTGAATTGAAACATGAAGATGTTAATTTATTCAGAGTCATAGTTCCTGCCATAGTAAGACTAAGATTTGAACTTTGATTCTTCTGATACTAAATTTATACTTAACACATCTTACTATCAATTATTCTTCCTCTTCAAATAACATAAACCCTCACTTACAAACCATTTAATTTTGCACCAAACATAGGAGACTGCAACTATTGTTATCTCTACTCTACGAATGTGGAAATTACAGATCAGAAAGATTAAGTGACTCATAAGTAGACAAAGAGCCAGTGAATAGCAGACACAGAACCCAGTAATACCTCACTCCACAGCCAGTTTGTCTTTTTCCATAATGCTTTGAATGTAGAACATGACTTTTGTTTTAAAAAAACCCTCCTTTGCTCATAATGGCAGTTGTATCTCAGTTAAAAGAGAAAATGTCTTAACTGACTAAAGATAGTAATCACTGAGGTATTGTTTTATAGCTATAATCGTGGATTTAACATAAGTAGGACCTCCTTATTACCCTTAGCTCTTCATACAATGCAATCCATCTGCCAACAGTAAACACTTAATAAATGTCATATAAATGAACCAGTTATTTATTGACATTCAAAAATTAATTATTAAGCACATCTAATGCAAGGAAAGTATCAGTCATCAATTAAGAACATCAGCAATAGAAAAAACAAAACAAAACATGATTCCTAATTCTATAAGGCCTTCAAGTCTGGTAAGTAAGATAGACATTAAATAAGCATATACCTGCAAGTACGCACCCATACATACACTCACATAAATAAATATATAATTAAAAATTGTGATAAGAATGATAAAATGGAAAAAGTAACACAATGAATAAGAAAATAATAAAGCCCTTAGACTGTGAAGGTTTGTATGAGGAAATGATGATTCCTATTGCCCCAACCACAGTCGCCTAGGCAGAAATCTCGACACTAGATTTTTTTAATCCAACATAATACTGTTACTTAAAAATAATATGTAATTTTCTAATGAGCTAAGAAATGGTCTATGCATGGAAGAATAGGGGTCTTTTCTGATGAAATAATATTCTTTATCTTCATTTGTTTGGTAGTTATTATTTGGATATATACATGTCTCACATTTCATTGATTTTTTTGCAGTTATTGTATGAATTATGCATAAATTATACCAAAATAATGTTAATCTGAAAATAAAAGTAGATTTAAGTAACTGGGTCAATACATAAGCAAACTAAAGATGAATGAGAATTATTCTGACAATCACCTGCATCCATATTTTAGTGACTTTACATGTCTGGGAGTCATGTATTGTTGGATTAGTACCAGCATATAGATTACTTTTCTATCTGTAACAATAGTTTTTTCTGACTTGTCAAGTGTATCAGACATTTTTTAAACTAATGCTTCTAAGATAGAGGAGCAAAGATGATAAAAGCATTTCCAATGATGTGCTAGGTTGTGTTTTTTTTCCATACTTTGGCTCCATTTGGGAGGTTTTTATAGCATAAGTGAATAACAACAATAGCATCATGATAATACCTTTTGTTTATAAAATTTTCATCTCTGAAGAAACCAAATTGATTTCCATTCATGTCCTCATTAAATCATTTCTACCTGAGAGAACTTAAAAGTATTTTATCCCCATTTTACAGGCAGAGAGCTGGAGTACAGAAAGGAAGATTTCAGCTTATGTATATATCAAGGTCTCACAGAGTTGTGATCTTAAACTCTTATAAAGTGTTTGTTATTATTATTATTATTATTATTATTATCCACTTGATATTCGAAGACATTTTTTTCCCCATTCCGCATGCATATGTCAACATCTTAATAGCAGGAGAGCAAAGAAACATGTTTATAAACACCAAAGTTGAAAATAGCAGCAATACCATATCTTTATTCCACACTGGATAGATTGATACATAAAGTGACTTAACTAGATAGTTAATAAATAGTCCAAGGCTTCAGGATAAATACCTACTATGCATTGAAGTGAATTAAGATTTTACAGTTAAAGTTTCTTTCATTGTTATCTTCCAAACAATTCTACATCTGTTTATGCTGAAAGAGGTTGTTTAATTTTGCAGTCACCTGCTGGATCTGAGCAGCGGGGAGGCTATTTGCTCACAACATGTGTCAGCTAGTACAGGGTAAGGCGGAGATTGTAGAAGCAGTGACCTGAGGCAGAAAGCAGCTCAGACATTGAGTAGCCAGGCAGTCTTGGCAATCTCTCCATCATGAAGAGATTAAAGGATTAGATAATGTATGTAAAATACATATTATCTGGCAGGTAGTAGAGACTCAAAAAATTTTTAAAAGTGTAACTATTGTTAGCAAAATGGCTCATTCAGCTATAAAACTGAGTTTGATTCTAATAAAAATAGAAAACAGATTGCTCAGTTACAAGAGATATAAATTTTTTCAGACCACAAATCATTGTGGTTTATCAAATTAACTCAGGACAATTTAGCAATTGTCCAAATTCAGATACAGGGAGCAAGAAGGGGGATTGTAAAATGTGGAACATGGTGATAGGGATAGATTCAGACTTTATTTCCTTCAAATTCAGAAATGTATGATGTGTTCCATTTTGTAATTCAAAATAAAAATATTCAATTATACAAGAAAATCTTAGATTTCTGATAAATTTAAAATAGTTTCTAGATATTCCATTTGCAGAGTTCTGGATGTGTTTTAAAACAGTGAGATTCTGTGTGTGTGTGTATGTCTCCTCTCTCAGATGCCTGGTTCGTTCAATCTCTAGACATATGACTAAGCTTCCTGCTGGGTGATGTCTTATGGAGTGGGACTGATTATGGAATCCCCTAGGAAACAGAGCAAAATTTGGGGATGCTGATGTCCTGGTAAATGGCAATAATGCTTCTGTGCCATGATTGGCATGCCCTGGAAACTGAAAAACTATAGGGTTGACATTTTAAGTTAAATCACCAAATACACTATCCACACTCAAGGAATTAATAAGAAAATTGCCTTCCTTGAACTTCGACTTTGAGTAGAGAAAAAAAATCCCCAAGAGTTTTAGGAACCACCAACAGGCCCTCGGGTAGGTTTTACAGCCTAGATCCATTCTTTTTAAGGAATCCCAACCAACCCTCCAGCTAAATATATTGTTAACAATGCTACAGTTTGATAAAGCTTCTAAATGAATTACAGTAGAAAAAGCAAATTATATTTGAATGAATGCACATTTGGCTCAGGCATCAAAGAATTCCCACAGTAAAAGTGTCAAGAAATATAAGCTTAGAGTAAAAACACATAATACACAGTAAAACACTTTGAATTGGCATGTCACAGGTAAGAAAACATCTGTCATCAACCTCATTAATATCCAGAGAAATATACATTAGAATCAAGGATGATGAGACTGGCAAAATTTAAAAGTTATCTAGTAATTAAGGTTTGACAATGAATGGAACAAATAGAATTTTTAAAAATCCATGATTCAAATAAACAAATTTGGAATACCACTTATCATGTTGTAGTGAAGTTGAATATGTGCATACCTTATATTGCTTGGCAATTCTATTCCTTGTTCTAAACCTAAGGGAAATACAACCTATGTGCACCAGGTCTCTTGAAATCAGAAGACACATGTGTGAATGTTAACAACAGTGTTTATAGTAGCAAAATGTTGGGAAAATCTGAAATGCACCTTAATAGTTGCGTAGAGGGGAAAATGTGGTGTATACACATAATGTAACACTATACAGCGAAAAGAGGATATAAACTGCAGCTGCAAAAACAACACACATCTGTCTTAGGGACATAACACTGACACAAGAAAAGCAAGTCTAGTTCCATAAAGTTTTAAAACATGCAAATTAGGATATTACGTGTGGGGATATTAACCAGTATGATAAAACTATAAAGAATGGTAAAGGAGTGCTAGAACACTAAATTTGATGTTTGCTCTTACATTTGGAGTTGGGAAATAGAATAGCTGGTATCAGTAGTAGGCCTGTGAGAATCTTCAAAGTGATGGGTACATTCTATTACTTAAACTGGGTAGTAGGTATACGGTGCTCATTAAATTGTAATTCCTTTTCACTAAGCCAAAGTTTATAAACACTCTTATATATTTAATTCTTTATTTTTTAAAATTAGCATGTATTTTATGTATTTATGCATGTATTTTAGGAAACATACAGGCACTACTGAAGGTTAGTAGGCAGGCAGGCAGGAAGAAGCATTTTTATTTTATATTTATTTAGTTGTTCACATTGGTGGTTTCCCCTCCACACCCAGGACTTGAACCCAGGGGTATGTGGCCTGCTGTCCTTCAGAGGCTGTGACCTAACCACTACTCCACCATGGTGTGCCTTTCTCTCTCTGTCTCTCTGTCTCTCTCTCTGTCTCTGTCTCTCTCTCTCTCTCTCTCTCTCTCTCTCTCTCTCTCTCTCTCTCTCTCTCTAATAATTTTTTTAAAGGAAGGATGCTGGCAGGAATGAAGTGAGCAGAGGTAGGCTGGAAGAGAGAGGAGGAAGAAGCATTTTATTTAGTTGTTCATCTTGGTTGTTCCCCCATCGTGAACCTGGGTTCTTGGGATGTCGTGGACTGTGCTGACCAGAGGAAACAGATTTATCTGCTAAGCCATCAGGGTACTCTCATATATTCAATTCTTAATTTAAAAATTATAAACTCTCTAGATTTAAAACTTTCTTGAATTCCTTCTTATTTCCATATAGAATATGAAAGCTTTATGTTTCTCTTATTTTCGTTGAATTAAAATAATTATTTTGTTAATGACTTTTAATATGCTCACACATGTTTTATTTTTAAAAATTCCTAAATGATAAAGAGGCTATCAAGAACAGTGTTTGGTTTTGCTTTTTGCATTTTTTTTAAGGGAAAGGTACAGGCAGGAATGAAGGCAAGCAGAGACAGGCAGGCAGGAAGAGAAAGAGGGAAGAAGCAAAGCTTTTTATTCATCATGGTTTCTGCACCCTCACCCCCAAGCCCCCACCCCATCCCAGGTGGTGAACCCAGTTCTCAGGATGTATGTGGACTGCATCCAGTGGATTTGATTGTTAAACCACCAGAACCAAGTTTGATATTTATGTTATTATTTGGTTTTTTGTGTTTTTAAATTAGAAGTCTCATATTGAAGAATGTGTGATAGAAATTTTCATATTCTACACAAAGTACTGCTTGGTTAGTTGAGATGATAACTATGATTGTTCTCAAAGACTATTAATGTGTTTACATTTTTTTGTTTGAAGATCAGTCAGTTGAAGACATTGTCATCTCTTTATTGACATGACATTGCCCTACAAAAAGTTTCCTTCAGTTTTACGTTTATTTATTGGTTTTTATATTTAGCTCGTCTTCCTTCCTAATTATTTAATGATATTTTTCAATTACTATGAGTTGGAAGAAGTTTTATACGATTTTAGGTAAATTAGAAACAGAAGCAAATGGAGTACACATGTGCACACATGTCGCTTTGCTCTGGTAGTATCTTTTAGTAACCAACGAAGGTGCTAACTAGATAACTGAGATCTTCCGGGCGAGTATCATCACCATCAAGAGGCACAGCCAGATTCAGCAACATAAACTTGTGATTCCTTAATTTCTATGACATGTGAGTTCTTTCCACTTAAAAGAGACCTTCACTGCACCTGATAAAATCTTTGGTAACAGGCAAGCAAAGGGATACAAGTCAGTCATGTCTGGAAGAAAAGATACTTTATGTTGTTGTATTCCTTTCAAAGGTAACTATTTGCTGCTACCATGCTTGAGCTCTCAGAAGGCCTAGAATTATATTGTATGTGTGTGTTGTTTTGTTTTTTTGTTTGTTTGTTTTAATTGTATTGAAGGAATATTGCACTAACCTAAATAATTTTAAGGTGTCATAACACTGGACAGGTTTAAGGTATGTATCATAGTAAATGAACATCTGTATATAATATATTAAGTTCACTACCAGTAGTCCAATTCTACCATTCATCATGTAATTGACCCCTTTTACCTCATATGGCTCTCTGTCCTGTGGTAATCAGTAATTTGATTCTATAAATTAAAAGTCTATTTTGTTTCATTTGTTTACTCTCTATACCACATATGAGTAAAATCATAAAAGATATTTGTCTTTCTACTGACTTAGCTCACTAAGCATAATGAACAATATTTTCTAAGAAGACGTGTATGGAGTTATTTTATTTCATTAAAAACAAAGTCCACACAGTTGACAAAGAGATAAAGGTTTCCCTAATAGATCCAAACTGCCATCCTCTTTTCTCCGTGAATCCATTGTCCGGTGGCTTCTTGGAATCTCTGCTACACTTTGGTGACATTATTCACAAAGGTATGCTAATAAAACACATGCATATAAATTTGTCTATGACCAGATCCTTTTTTAATAGAAAGAAACAAATCATTGAGGATTTAGTACATTTGAGACATCTGGGGCATTATTAAAGTTTGAATATTTATCTTTTGCTCACTTCATTTCCTTCTGTTTCATAATTTTCACTAAGCTGCACATAGCTTCTTCCCAGCCACAAAGCCCAACTTTATTTTCCCAGGCAGAGTAAAACAACCTCATGAAGCATAACAATATTTATGCTTCTCTGAAATTTTATTTTTTAAAGGAAAATTGCAGGGAGGAATACAGGTAAGCATAAACAGGCAGGGAGGAAGAGAGAAGAGGATGAAGCATTTTATTTACTTTATGTAGCTGTTCATCTTGGTTGTTCCCCCTGATTCCTGGACATGAACCTGGGTCCATAAGTTGTATGCACACTACACTTATTGGAAAGCAGCAGACTCAACCACTACCCCAACCAGGGCGTAAATATATTTCTTAAATCAGAGTAGCTAAATTAAGAATGAAACTGAACACAGCAATCTCTCCTGCCCCACTCCCACTACAAATTATGAGATCTCCTTACATAATCTCTGTGTGGATTTACTTATCCATAACTCCTCAATAGCGATGAGAAAACTGAATCTAGGAATGAGAATTTTTAAGCACTTCAGGTGAGGTTAATTAGATCTAGCAACAGTAGAACAGATCAGGTGGCGCATATGATACAGGCTTGGAGATTTTGAGCACTGTGTCTTTTAGAGAATGAAAAAAAAGGTAAAATTTCCTTTAAAATTGCAAGAAAGACAGAGCTTTGAAAACATATTCTTGGACATGTTAAGTGCAAGGTACTAGAAAGAAAACTCGAGCCTGTAGATAGGCCTCCCCTTCACTTCTGTACACTAGTACCTACATTGGTGCATCACATGGTAAAAATGGTAGAAAGGAATAGATCACATTAAATGAAAAGATTCAGACTAACATCAGATTTTTTTCATTGCAGTGATGGATGTGAGACAGCTGTCTTTAATGTAATAAAAGCATTAAAATTTCCTAGAATTTGATATCCAATTAACTGTTATTTAAATGACAGAGCATTCTTTATCATAAAAAGCTTCTGAAACTTTGCCAAAGATCCATACTGGGAACAGTTTGGATGAAACATTTTAAATAAGAAAATAGATCTATCTTAGGAGATGTTGCAAGAAATATATGGCATCGTGTGTCTTTGTGTGTTCTATTATTCATATATTTATTTTAATAGTTTTATTAAGATCTAATTCATATACAAATTATTCATTTAAAGTGTACAATACCGTAGGTTTTTTCTGTTGTTTTTTTTCTTGTATTAAAAAAATAAAAAAGGAGAGGAAGAAAGAGCATAAGTAAATCTCCACAATATACCACTTTTACCCACTCCCATCTTGCAACCTCAGACTTGCTGACACAATTCAAAGACTTTATCAGTTCATTTGCATTGCTTTTCATATTCCAAATATAGGTGAAATCATCCAATATTTTTCTTTATCCTTCCAATTCACCTACACAGCAAAAATATCCTTGAGTTCCCTCCCTGTTAGCCCCATTTTATGGCGGAGTAGTATTTCATTTTACAATATCAGATCTTCCCTATTTATTCAGCTATCTAGGAGTACTTAAGATATTTCCATATATTAACTGTTGTAAATAGTGCTTCAATAAGTATGGAGTGTATATATCTTCTCAAGTTATTATTTTCATATTTTTGGATAGACATCTAGAGGTGGCATTACTGGATTGCATGGTAGTGCTATTTTTAATTTTTAAGAAATATTTATATTGTGTTTCAAAGTGATTGTACCAACCTCCACTCCCACCAAGAGCATATGAAATTTCCTTTCTCTCCACCCTCTCACCAACCTTTTCAGTTTCTTGTGTTTTCCATATAGGTCATTTTCAACAGTGTAAGATAAAATCTCATTGTGCTTTTGATTTGCAATTCTCTATTAACATGTGATTGGTGTTTTAAAAGTTATTTTATTATGATTATTAAAATTATTTAAATATTGTAAAAGCAAATAAAAATCATTTCTAAACTAATACATAAGTAAAAGTCTAAATGGAAAATACTCAATTACAAGTCCACATGATAATATAAGGAATGTGTCTGAGGAGTATAATTTAATGTGATATGTGCTATGTTTGTTTTTAAAATATCAGCAAACATGAAGAAGAGAATTATTATTTTTGAAAGTATAGAAAAGATTATCATATTGAAATAAATTAAAATGTAGAAGCATATCCAAATTAACAATAGCTAAAATAAAATGTCAGTTGGAAAAATATAGCATGCCCAATGATTAAATAAACATAATTACTTTTTAAGTTTAGAATATCATATATGCACATGCTCACATACACGCACACACACAACCACACACACAGTTTTTATATGAATGCCTGCAGATGCAATAAGACTATGTAAAATGGAAACAAAGGAAGTGATAGATATGGAATTCAAATGCTGACTGCCTGAGGAGACACGTTCATATGTTTGAGGTTGAGGAGGAACATACTGTCAATACCCTAGTTCTTATTTTGACATTAGGTTTTCTTATTACATTATTAGAAATGTTATCTAAATACAGCTTTCAAATTATCTAACTATATAGTTTACAGTATAAATCAGTAGAATAGTACTCTATCATTAGTTGAATATGTAAATTTCCACATGTGCTATATTGTGTAATGTTTTATTACCGTGAATATGAAAATACATAAAAACACTTTCATGGAAATAATGCCTCACTCAAGCCTTATAAACTTATTTTATGCATTAGCATCACAGCATAGATTTTTCTACCCCAAATTCTTTTACCGCAAGAATTCTAGACAGACCTTAACACTGCAGGTGAGGTGGAAGAAAAGTGCTTACATAAAACAGATGTATTTTCCAATTCAGAGCTTCCTTATATTAAAGTTCCTGTTTAATTAATTTCACACAATATTATCTGGTTGACTTACTCCTCTCCCTTAAAACCTCTGGGAATATCTGAAATATTGTACAGATGCTCTTACAGAGAATTACATTGCTAAGTGTCATTAATATAAATCAACACTCAACATTAATTTAGTGGTTGGGTTGTAGTGGCGACAAACCCTTTTTGTCACTCACTTTCAAATTCTCTTCTAGTTAATGACTTCATGTGCAGGGAGATTGTCTGTATGAATTGTCTCTTTCCTGGGTGGGGATCCCCTGAGGAACTTTATTTTCCACACTCTGAAATCCACATGCCTCTGTGCATTAGAATTTACTTTCTTGAGCATGTTGGCTTTTTTTGAGACCCTCTTCCAAGCTGTCTACTGAACTCCAACCCTAAACCTTTCCCACATGTATGATTATTTGTGTGAGGTTAAGGAAGGGGCAGCAGAACATTCCATATAGGGAAGGAGCTATCTAAGGTGTTGTGGGGAGAGCTGAAATCTTGGATCTTATGCACAAAAAGAGGTTAAGCATCTATATGACATTTCAATTTTAGATATGAAAAGTTGAGTACAACCTGCAAAGTGCTGCCCCACAAAGAATTCAAATACCTGCCAGAGTGAATAATTTTCATTCTACAGGTTAAGAGGTACAAATTAAGACTTTTAACCAGGAAACTCGGTCCTGCATTGGGCTTAAGGATATCAACTCTGTGGCAGGGTCAAAGACCCCACATCTACAACTACCACTGCTTAATATAAAATTCCTCTTCTTTTTATTCTCCCTGTCAATATCATTAATTTCTTCAAATCCTGTTTGGTAAAAGGTACAGAAAATATTATGATAGTATTTATTTGGTAATAACATGTTAATCACTTTAATGCACCTTCTTATTTAATCTTTACAAAGACTAGTGAAGGAATTATTTATCCATGTTTTATAGATGAGTATTATGGAGTGTAAGAGTCAAGTCATTTGTCAAAAATCATACTGCAAGCTGAAGTGTCCTGTAAAGATTGTCTGAAAACAGTACAAGTATTATTAACCACCAAGCATTAGAGCTTTTGATAGAAATGTAGTGCAGTTTGTAGGACTTAATTATAGTATTTCTAGATGAGGATTTCAAATATTGAAGAGCTTTAGATTGCATGTGTATGAGTCCCATGAGATTTAAGACTTTTTTTGAATATTACTGATATACAAAGTAGGAAATATAAAATGTGTTTACTTGTTATTCAGTTCATTCTCTCTGTGGATATCATTTCTGTCCTTAATATCAATAAATGCCTATTAATAATGGTTTATAAAGCATTATAGGCAGTTAACTAAATTAATTTAATATATACTATGTTATTCTGATTGTTTTACAAAGGTATATCTGATGATTTTTTTTCATGTGAATATTTCCATGTGAATCATAATGCATAAGAAAATCTTTATTTGAATTCTAGACAATTGAGATGTTCTAATAATGCTTTCATGTTTTGAATGTCACAAATGATGAATTCAGCCAGCAAAGATAGGTTAGTGATCAGTAACATTATTAAAAAATAAATGAAACTGATATTTATTTTGTACCTAACAAGTTTCAGGCACTATCTGTTTAGTATCTGACTAAGTCTCAAAACAAATCTTGAGGCAGCTATAATTACCTCTATTTTATAGATAAGGAAGTAAGCTCATAGAAGTTAAGGAACTTCGTACTGTTACCCTGTAAATTATGTAATAATTCTGGAATCTAACCTAGGTACCTCTGAATCCAAAGACTTTATGTTTTCCCCTGTAATATGCTCACTATGTGCATTGAAAGTATGCAGACAGCTGTAGACAGAAAAAGAAAACAAAAATACAACATGTGAACCATGATCTTAGCCTGTTGACCCACAGGTCAGAATTCTAGTGGTTTGGCAAAAACTATTCCTCAAATTTTAGGCCTGTGGTTGATTTATTCTCTGTATAACAATATGATTATGTGAAAAGTACAATACAAATAGCTGTGTCTGGGTGATTTCCACAGTTGTCATAACATGATCAACTTTCTCCAAGCTAAACACTGCCTTCAGACACAATTGGTTGAACTATGGGTAGCAGGTGAAGAGTTCTTTTTAAAGCCATGATTATAGTCTAAGAATAACATGGCTATTTATGAATAGTTAACCTTCTTTAAAAGATGTCTTTTATTCTTCTTGATGGTGCCCATTCATTCTTAAGTGTAGTCTTAAGTATTAGATATGTGTGTATATGCATTCTAGCTCAAATTACCAAAGTCACATTTGAATTTCCCACAAAAAAATGTTATAATTATTTTCTGGGCAGTGTCTATATCTCCTGAGCTATACTACCTGCAAAGATAACCAGTTCCAAATTACATAGTATATTAACAACCTCAGATTCAACCACCAGTGGGCCTGGACTTACTCTTGCTGCCCTGGGTGCACAGATACCCATGGACTCACATTGTTCTCTGTTTCTACCATGTTAATCAAAAATCTATAGGTGAATTTCTGCTGGTTTTTTTTTTTATTCTTCAGCTTACTTCCAGACTTGACGCAACCCACGATTTGTTGTTCATTAACTAGGGTCCTGGAAAAAAATGGTGGCTCCTCTGAGATTTCTAATACCTTTCTGTATAGCCATGATCACTTTCAGTGGCCCTATTCTGAATGGCTACCTTCTATCCACCAATGTTGAATTCCCTTGGATATTGACTAAAATCTGGATGGAGTTTACCACATTCTTGTAGAGAGGAAACCCCCTGGCCCTGAGAATGAAAGACACCCTCTGAGACCAGACCTTAGTCACACTCAGTCCCTACCCTTTTTCATGAGCCTGAGTACTGTGGGCCCAACAAGTCTCTGTCAGATGAAATACAATTAATTCCTGATTCTCCCTTTTCATTCAGTCCTTATACTTTTGCACTTCTTATTCTAAGCCTGAACTACAACTATTCTCTCATCTTAAATCTTACCTAGATATTGCTGTCAAATTGATATTCTAAGAATTCCACTTTGTTTATATTACTCCTTTTAAAAAGGACTGTGAAACTTCATATTATCTGAAATAACCTGAATATTAAACCTAGCATAGGCTATCCTACATAATATGATATTTCAGATATATCTCCTCCAAAATTCCTCACTCCTACCCTATATGCTTATTCACTTCACTGTATTATTCTCTGAACACTCACCTTGACTCTTGCCCCTTCCTTCTCTGAAGGAACCCCACTCCCCGCTACTCCTCCATCTATTTTCATTTATCAATTTGTCAAGGCTTTTCATACATGAATTTTGCAATTGTAAATATCCTTGAAGTTAGAGAAAGCCTTGAAGTCACTGAGTCCAATAATTTGTTTCATTATTTGTTTCCCTCTAAAATATTCTGTTAATGGTCACCTAGTTTATGTCTGGTGACATGGAAATTGGTACCAGCATAAGATGTAGGCTGTGTCTTACCTATGTTTTCCCAGTGTCTGGTACATTTTAGGAACACTACCTATACATTTTAGGATCAATATGTGCTTGAAACTTGTTTACTAAATGATTGAATGGAATGAACTGTTTCTCTTAAGGGAGATCTCCACATTTTTTTTCTGTATATGGTCACATAATAAATATATCCTTCTGTGAGCTCTCTGTTGCACCCATACAACTCTTCAACTACAGCAGAAAAGCAGACATAAATAATATGTAAATAAAGAACATGACCAGATTCTCTTAAGGCAACACAAGTCATCTTGAAACAGTTATTAGAATTCTTCCTCATGTTAGTTCTAATACCTTAGCTAAAATTTTATGATACTTATTCATCTATTCCAAAACAAATTACATGTTTCTCTGACCATGTTCAATTTCTTCAGCCAATACCTACTTTGAATTTCTTCACAAACTTTATCATCCTCCTAGATTATGTTCCATTTCTTTGTGGATCTCATTAAATTGGATATCCAAAACCAAAGCAATGCTTCATTTTGATATGACAACTGAAAAGTTAAAGGGTTCTTTTCCTTGATATACTTACTACAGATGCAATTATATAGCCAAGGAAGCATCAGTGTAAGGGGAAGGCTTACCGCATTTCCACTTGATTCATAAGTCATATTTCAGTTCTCTACTCTTATCTAAACCATTCTACATTAAGTAGTGTTTGGGAGAAGAGGGGACAGGAAGCAAGTATATAATCTAATATTTTGCATCCTTTGCTTTATTTAAAAAGACAATGATATGGAGGACTAGATAAAAAAAAAACAACTATAATGATACTCATCAAATGCATCAGTTACTTTAGTTCATCACTCAGTCACTTGTGATCTTTTTCATATCAAGTTTTATTCCTTTTACTTCATCTATTCATGCATGCATCAGTTACTTATTTAAAGACACTCATTGTGTGTTTACCATGTTCCAGTTAATACAGCAGGCAACTGAGATCCAGGAGTGAGAAAAAGAGACACATTCCTCTTATATGGAGTTTACAGTTGATACCAAGCCACAGATGCATCATACAATTCCTGAAAAATCATCACAAATTCCACATTTCTCACTCTCATCTGATCTCACCTATCCGAGCATGATGCCATTGTGCTCCAGTTTTTCATATGATTTTGACATTTGTTTCTGATTCATATTTATTATACCATTCCTTCTTTCTCTTTAAAGTTTTATCTTTCCAAAGATACCTTTTGGTTTTTCTTCTAGGACACTGGTTTGGAGTCACTCTATCAACTCTACCTGATTCAGACTACCTCAAAGTACACATCTTCTTCCTATGCTTGCTATCTTCTGGAGACTTAACTTGTAGCTCAAATCAAGGAAATATCTTGCCCAGAAACAGATAACCTATTAGGACTAGAATACAGACTAAATCATGGCCTACTGATTCCTCATCCAGTGCTTTTCTAATCACATTTCTCTGTTTCCTCAGAGTGACAGAAAAGCATAATCTCAAATTAGTTAACATAGGCTACATTTGTCAGCCAGTCAATAGGACTTCATCAAATAAACAAATCAGCCTTCATTCTCTTGCAGGTGCCATCTCAGCAATTCTTATAAAGTACTTTATCTCCAAGGCATTTCTCTGGCCCCATTCTGACACCAGCTCCTTTATATATTATCCTATAGACTCTGACATTATGTCAAATCCTCTCTGTTATTTAATTTAAAATTAAATAATTTTTAATATTCTATAAAAATCATCTGACAATGTCATTTTCCATACTGATAAGCTCTGTTCTGGAGAGACTCTTGTGTTACACAGATAACCCCTTCCCTTTATATGTAGGTCTTTATCTTTACTTTTTGTTATGCATTATTGTGATGTTAAAATATAATGTAGCATTTCACCATCTATACTGACAATCACTTGACTATACAAGCTCTGGGAAAATTTTGACACCCCCCTCACCCCACAAATCCAGGAATACTGCACATTAGTAACTGGGAAGGCATTTGCTAATGCCAGATTGCCAGATGTACTGGCATTACAAGTGAAGGTAAGCTCCTTGTATATAGGTTGTGTACTTTTTTCCCCTCTTTGCTGGTTTGATGGATACATCCCATTGCCTTATTATCTAGCTCCCTGATTCGACTGGAGACTTCTTCCAGCCATTGAGCCCCTGTATTCTGTTCTTTAGCTCCATAAATTCTGTTTGGAAATGCCTCATATTTTCTCTTATCTTTGGTGTAGTTTCTTTTGTTCCCCGCTTTATTTTTTTTCTGGTTTCACTGAGTATCATTAAAACCGTTGCTTTGGTGTCATTCACCTCCAAAGAAGTACTGGTTACATACCCCTGGGTTCAAGTCCTTGGGTTAGCAGGGAAAACAACCAGTGTGAACAACTAAATAAAATAAAGAATAAAGTAGAATGCTTCTTCCTCCTCTCTCTTCCTGCCTGCACCTTTCCTTTAAAACAACAACAAGAACGCCATACTTGCTGCTTTAAGGTCCTCATCAGGTAGTTTGCTTCAGACCATCTGCATTCATATTTTCCCCAGGAGCTTTGTTTTGGTCCATTATTTTGCTGTATTTCCGTGTCTCTTTAACCTGTTGGGCATTCTGTGTTTATTTTTATGGGTTAAGCTTCCCTGGTGTAAAGGCCTTGTGTTAGGATATCAAGTTATACAGTATGGGCTTGGATGTCAGTCTGGATTGCTGCACTTCCTTTAGTTGTGTGATCTCAGCACTCAGGACTGTTGAAGCTCTAGGGCCTGCCCGTGAGGCCTGAGAGTCCAGCCTGCAGGATAAGAGCTGGGGAAGGGAATGCGGAGGTTTCCATCCTAGTCACAGGCATGGACAACAAGACCCAAGGGGAGAGACACCTGTATTATGGACCCCGTTCACAAGTAGAACACAGTCCCAAAAGGAGTTACAGGAGAGAGAGAGCCAGGGACTGCTCTTAGCAAGTATACTTCCCTCTAAAAATCTCTTAATCTTCCAGAGGTGTGTCAGTCTCAATAGGAGGCAATAAACAAACCCTAGGGCTTTCAGGTGGAAGCTCTTGAGAGTACTAAAAAGATAGAAAAGCTGTGTAGCAGTAGCCCTAGGAAGGCAAAAGCTGCTGCTCCAATTATTTCCCACAGAGAGCCAGAGAATGGAGTTCTCCTTACTAGGAACCATTCAACTATCCATACACATGCTATTAATGTGGCTGTCTGTCTCTGGCAGCCTGTGGAAAGGCATCTCTGAGCGCCAAAGGACTGGCGCAAATGCAAAAATGGCACAGGGTGTTTTCCCTGTAATGGTGACATCCTGCTGACACCTCACAGTAGCAGTGTCTTAGTTCCTAAAGAGGCTATCTCTCATTCTACCCCTCTCCAAGGTTTTTGGTTCAGTGACTGAAAGCAAGATATGGTGGCAGCCAGTGACAGGGAAAGCACTTCCACTCTGGGAGAGTATCTGTATCATTGATCTCTTCCTGCAGCCCCAGAGATCTCTGAAAGGGACCTTGTATTGCCAAGAAAGATTAGTTGCTCTTGCCTTTTATCTCAATGTGTTTTCTTTCTCTGTAAGGAGGTGCTGGTCTCAGTTCCTTTTAAAAGGTTGTATTTGCTAAATATGTACACTTGGGATGTAACTGTGGGAAGAGTTGAGCTCTAGATCTTAACAGTCTGCCATCTTGGAACTGGATCCTTGGTTATATGCTCTTTTTGTTCCATAACCCCAGTTATAATGATGAATGAACTGATGTAAATCTGTTGCTATCTTTCTGAAGTTTTCAGGTTTATATATTAATGATTCTGCCTAAAAATAATGACTGACACCAGAATAAATTTAGCAAGCTTAACTGTATGTCTCTACCATCGATCAGACTGAACAGTATTCTAGTAAACTCATTGCAGGAGGTCTAGAAGAATCATTAACTTAAAGCACACTGAACAGAGTATACACAAAACCTACTCTTCTTAGTGGAAAGTTTCATTCATTAGCTTCATGCATCAGTGATAGTTTCCTATGCTCCTTGTTTTGCTTTATGGATCCACATTTCCATGTGGGATACATAATGTAACTTCTCCGAAGATGTTCCAATCCTGCAACCTCTAACATCCCTCCGATGTTGAAAATATTTCAGAAAATATCCACACTCAAAAATGATTTAACCAAACTTTTTGTTCTCTATCTGAAGACAAATAAGAGAAAACTAAAGCTAGTAGGATTTCCCTGAATGTGCAACAACTATTTTCTGCTTCACTGTGGCCAGATTAGATTTGCTTCTTGGAATTTTCTTGTCTCATTTTTCTGTCAGAAATTTCATCTAATTCCTCATGTTTATTTATCATGGTAAGCCATTAGCGCCATAGTGGTAGGATAGTATGGCTAAACAAACGATGCTACATATATTTAAATAAGAGAGTACATTGATTTGATTTAAAATTAAATAATAAAGGAATCGATGCTGAATTTCTTCAGGAACAGCATGAAGAGATACAATGATTTCCAGACAAGAAACTATAGAGAGATGTTGATCACTGAGTTGCACCAGGCTTTGGTTGTAAAATCCTGACTGCATTCTCTCAGAAATGTGTAGAATTAAGTAGCTTCTGTGTTTATCTTATAAAGGCTACCTGAAGTAATATTTTACTGGACTGTAAATTGTTCTGATTACATTTCATGCCTTATAAAATCCTTACATGTATAGTAAAGAATGTAATCCCTTTTTCCATAACTAATCTTTTAAGATTTCAGAAATATAAATTTTGGGTTTTTCCCTAGAAAATGACATGATTATAAGCATCATATTGTTACTTGAAATAGCATAATTATAGATTTGGGGAAAGCTAATCTTAAAATCTTAAAATATATTTTATACCATACATGTATGCATATATGTGGATATCTATATGCACATATATATTTTGATACAATATAAATTGATACACATATAGAAAGATATAATTTGTCTTAGTTTGAATATAAAGGAGCATAAATACACTAGTTTAATGTTCCAGTGGCAACATAATTATAGATATCACATAACACTGAAGAATGCTTTCTGAGTTACAGACTCAAACATATCATTATTGATTGTGTTTACTGCCTAGACAAAACTATGTTGTAAATTAGATTGAACTGTCCATTATAGGAGACAGGAAGATATAATGGATAGAATATGGACTTTAGAGAGAGTCATATCTGTATTCAACTCTCATCTTCTTGTCTTCTGGATTTTTTTAATCTTGCTGTAGGTCAGTTTTCCTGAGAAACAGACTCTTGAGACGAAGAATTTTATGTAGGAAGTTTGTTGAGGTGTGTAGCTTGGATCAATATTATTATAAATGTGCCAAATTGAGAAAAAAGAGCCTGACCTTTTTGTCTCTATATTGATCAGTCATTAGATGTGAGCTGCCTGTGGGTGGGTGAATAATCTTTGGCATGACAATTCCCTTTGGTGGAAGGAGGAAAATTCTGAGGAAAGGAGTCATTTCTAGTCATCAGAAGTCAAAACTTCAGGAAGCTTGGTAAATGACTACCTCCTTGAAGGGGGATTTGGATGATGTCCTATCTACTGATGATGCAGTATCTACTGTTTCATTCCTAGCAATGCCTGATTCTTTTTTCCTCGTGTATTAAGTTTATTTCACCTGGGAATAGCTCAGCTTTTCAGGATTTTAGTAGGTTATCTTACCTGAGGACGCCTCCAAGATACCCTGACAGTATGCTAATCTTAAGGTCACAATTTATGCATATTATCTCACTTTTCTAGGATTTCCTCAGTCTCACACAGCCCTTGTACTGATATATGTTGCTTACCTTATGGAATGGCAAAGACCATTACTGAGGGATCTTAAACCCTCATTACCATTACCTGCTTAAGTCATAGCTGTTGCCCTTGTCCATTGAAATGCCCCATAAATCACCTGATCCTAGAAATTCTTCTCTGTTGTCAATATATGACAGCAATATTGTATGACCTTCTCCTGCCAGTATGGTGTTTTCTCTCTTTACTGCCAGTCTCCTGGCACAGAAATCCAAAGTGACTGGATATAAGCTATCTTTAAAATTTTGAAACTTCCTGTGTTCTCGCATGGACAACTGGAATCTCTGGATCCACAGAGGGAATACCAAGCATAAATTCCCCACTTTGGCCACTCGCAGTGATGCTAATTTTGAATCATTTCTACTTCCTCCCCTTTGTTCCTAGACCCTTGTATCCCACCTATTGGTGATACAGTACCAAAGAATTATTGCTGATTTGGAGCGCATATCATATCCTTTAGACAGTACCATATCACTATAGGATATCCTCTAAAACTGGTACTTTAGCCACACCTTCAAAAGACTGTTTCATTGATCTATCAGGTCAGCAGATTACGTAGTATGTAGTGGGATGAGTGAATTCCATGATTATATGCCCACTGCTAACATCCAAAGTATTTCTATTGATCTGAGGTTGTATTATGCAGTATCATATATGGATTTATCAAACACTCTGTAGGCCCTCAGATTATGATTCTGAATAACGCCCTGCAGGCAGGTAAACAAATCCTTATTTTGAATTTATTTCAGTTCTAGTCAAAATGAATCACTGCTCCTTCTAAGATAGAACAGATTCATTGTCACAATCTACTTACAGCAATTGACTGGTTGATCTCCCTGAGGGATAGTGCTGCAACCGAGGTTCAGTACTGGTCCCTAGTGCTATTAGGATAGATAACGCATCAATCTTTTCATGTTTAGTAAAGCAAAAATGTGTGTTGTGTGGCCTACATGAAACAGATAGACTCTACTGAAAGAACAAAGGAGAGGCTATTCTAAAGGCTTGGAAAAGAAATGTGGGGAAGGAATGGAACTTCTTGAGCAGGGCATTTGGAATATTACTAAGCTGAGAGAAGGTCCAAGAACCCATCATGGACCCTCAAGCTGCATAAGATAGTGTGTAATCTACTAAAAACTCAGTATGTTTTCATTCTTGATTTTCATTTTATTTGTGCTAGTTTCTGAGTTTCTTTTGAAGCTTCATCAAACCCAGTCAATTTTCCAAGTTAAAAGAACACAAGCCAGGTTGGGAAAATTGGGCTAATAAATTAGCTCAGTAAGTCTCATTTTCCCCATTTATAAAACAAAAGTAAGAAACTTTTGACTCTACTATTGACTCCACTCTTTACTGTGTGAAATTGGGTAAATTACTCAGTGTTTCTGAGCCTTATAAAATTGGAATAATGTTACTTACATTATGGGTTTGGTATGTAGGTAAAATGAGATAAATGTAGATCACATATACTCAACGTATAATATACATATAGGCCATACCATGTCAGCCTGATTCTCTCCTGCTTGCCACATAACAAATATTAGCTATGTTTATTATGCCTTTCCAGAATACGTGAGATTCCCAACAGGATGTTTTAGTTCAGTGTTTTTCTCTCACCTCTCCATTCCTCAAAGAGAACAATGACTAGAAAACATTGGTTGGGTAAATACTGCATTATCATAATTACAATTTCCTTGAGAAAAGTGGCTTGCAGTTTGAATATTCAGCATCATGATTACAATTTCCATAAGGAATGTAGAACAGTTATTATAAACAGCACAATAATCACTTGGTCCATAAGGGAGAACAGATTACTGGGGGAGCTAAGAGGGAGAAAAAACAAGTCTGTGTTCTAATCAATATTCAAGAGTGAAAATGTAGAACTTGAGAATAAATTGATATAGACTCTTAAAATACTCTTGCCTAAATTTATCAAAATATTTTATGATGACAAATTTTCAGGGGTCGATTAAGTGCTGCCTATATTTTTTCTTTTATATAATTTCGTTTTATTATTTTATTAACCATCCCCTCTGTGTCTCTACTCATTGTATTTCATATTTTCATCATCAAGAAATTTAAAAAATAAAATTATCACAAAAGACCAAAAGAACTAAATATTTTAAAATCTGTTGAGGGAAAAGAAACTTTTGTCAGAGTATTTCTTCTTCCACAGTTAATGTGTCTCCTTTGTAAAGTGAAAATGGCTAACAGTTTTTTTTTTTTTTAAATTAATGCTCTTTTTACTACTGTATTGTCTTAATTGGATATCACTTAAAATTTCTTTTTTTCTTTTTTCTTTTGCTTTTTTAGGTGAGATGAACAAAACAGAATGTATTTTTCAAGGTTGGTACTTTTCATGATCTTTTTAAAATATCATGTTAATATGAAACAGTACAAAAGAGGCATAGCACAATATGTCCTTAGCTTTGCACAGACAGTGGTTGCAAGGCATTAGTTTTTATTTTCTTCACTTATAGACAGAAAAGTATAACATATATTGTAATAGAATGCAATATAGCAATCAAATATATTTCCTGATTCAAACCTTGGCAAAGCTATAAAGTTAGAAATAGTATTTGTCCACTCCATCCAGTCATCCATCCATTCATCATTCTATTAACTACCATTTGTTTTTGCCCAGTGAATACTTTATATATACATATATATATATATATGTATAGTGTGTGTAAGGCTTATTATATGATTTTTCTCTATTAATACTTTATTAAGCTGACCCTCATTGTATTCCCAATTCCACATCTTTTCCTAGCACTTCATCACTTCATGCTATCTCTGACAAACTTTCCACCTATCGTATAGGTCTTCAATGAAGTTTGCTACATTTGATAAACATTCCACATAATATGTGTTCAGATACTCCCAAATAATTGAGGGAAAAACAATAATCAGTCTGATAATATTGAAATGACTTCTCTCTACGTAATTGTGAATTGTGTATGACTTTTACTATTGTGTGATGTATATATGTAGATTGCTATCAGGCATAGTATAGTAATCCATATATAATCATCAATAATATCTGATACCTTTCCTTAAAACTGTAATATCTTGTACCTATTAAGCAATCATGAGATTTTTCTGGCTGAAAACAAGTTGTTATCTTTATATTAACAAAGGATTCCAGACTGGCATGAAATGGCTATTATTAATAACAGCGAATTGAAACAAATGTCATGGGAGGCAGAAACTGAAAATTTTCCTCTGAGCAAGGGTTAGAAATAGAAATAGAGTATTCTTTATACTAACTTAAAATGAATAGTATTTTTAATTCAGGGGGTTATTTTATTGTCTTATTTTAATGAAAATTAGTATATTTAATAAAGGCTTTCTCAATTCCCCTACTATGATTTTCCTTCATAAAATCTTGAGATCCTCAGCAGAAAATTTTGCTACTAGAAGTGTTTTCAGAAACAAAACTGTCATAATTAGAAAGGGATTCTAGTGCCTGTACCAATCTAATGTAATTTAGCTAATCTAATCTAAAATAATCTAAATTATCTGAGCCATCAATTCTAATACTTACTAGGAGAGCTAATAAGCTGCGATCTAGAATCAGATTAATATAGCATAAATCTTTTTTACCCAGGCCCTATTTGTATGTTGAACTTAATTTTTAACACCTCTAATCTTTGATATCCTTAATTTAAAATAAGAGTATTTAATTTATTAGTTTGTTGAGATATAAACGAGATGATATATTTACAAATTATTTTAGAATATTGTAAGAACAGGTAAATGAAAGTTACCATTATTTTTACTTCGCATTTACTTTTATTGTATGTAATTTTTATTAGGGGCAGGCCACATCTTCACGTCTCTAAAATAAAATTCCCCTGTTGACTTGATCTTTAATATTTCATTATTAGAAATGTATTAATGATATGGTAAGATTTTGTTTCATATGAAAATATGGTAACCTAGGATTGTCCATTCAATTATGACTTTGTGTTTTAGCTAACTGCATCTACTTATTTTCTAAATATAAGATACTGGGAAGTATCACTAAGGTGAGAGAAATAAGTAATTTGAGTGATAACCAAGGGAAGTAGAAGAGAGTCCATAGTAAGAAGGATAGTCAGTTAAAGGAGGGATTGGTGCCAACTTTCAAATCTTATTAGACAGAAAAAAGCATTGTGTGTTCCTTTATGAGTATAGAGTTCCTTCATTCATGTTGATGTGAGGACTGACAGATGGAGGGGAGGCTATAGCTGGGTAGGAAAGAGAAAACTTTCAGGAAGTGTTTGAAGTCATTCTTCCATGACGATGAGTCCTCTTCTAGTATAGTACTGTGTATATATGTGTTTTCCATGTATATCAAAGTAGGCAAGGAAAGCCAACACTCCTTCAATTGAAACTGACCAGTGACTTCAGAGCAGGTCTCCAATACACAAAGGCTATGAAGCAGCAGACTCTTGGTGCTGGGACTCATAGTGAACCCAAAGCCAAGAAAGTCAAGTGAAAAGATACTACTTTGTTTAGCCATCCTGAGCCTTCCTCAGGATGTTGCCTTCAACAGAAATTCCAAAATCCATGAGATTGATAACCTGAGGAAGGGAGATGCCAGCTCCACACACATGTCTCTGAATTCATTTGGCATAATTCTGACAGGTGGGTCATCTTGTCAGACTTAGATTCTCCGTAGGCAAAAACCTCCCTAATTTATGGAGAAAATGATACTTCCAATTCAGTGTAATGGAAATTGCCAGGCACATCATAATCCAAGTAAAACAGAATAGGACCAAACATTCTTAATCTGACTGCTGAGGTAGCAAGATACAAAACTGAATTTATATTAAACACACTTGGATAGATGGATATTACAGCTCACAGTGACAAAGATGCTCATCATAAAACATGAAACATCACTGGGTGGAAATGAAATTATGGCCTCCACCCTGGGCTCCACAGATAAATGATAAAAGTTATATCCAATCCTGTGAAAACCATTGTCAAAAAAAAATTAAAAGGAAAAAAAATTAAGTATTTATCATTACAGAATTACTTGCAAGAATATGTAAGTATTTGATTGAAGGTACCCAAGTTGAACCTGCCAAAGATACCTAGTTGGTCCCTCCAACATCCCACTTTACCACTTGTATATGCTCCTTATCAATGTTTCTCATAGATTGCATTAGCTAGTGTAGGTATATACATGTCCTCATGAAAGGGAATCACAGTTACACATTTTTCTATTTTAAAAAATCTCTCAACTATTACTCATTTTAGTATTTTTTTCTTCTTCAAATAATGAAATTTAGGCCCAGGGAGGTTAAGGAAACTATTCATGAAGTTCACTCGTGAGCATATAGGAACCACAATCACAATGCATAATTCCTTCCTTACCACAGGCCTCTGCAGGCTAATTGGTAAAGAGCATAGACAGATGATGTGAGATGAAAACTCTTTCTGAAACACTGTGTTCTATACCATCCTGTTGCCTGACATTTTCATTTATCACCTCTATTGCTATTCCTTCTCAAATTATCTTGTTTCCCTAACTATGTCATGAGTTCTATTGGAGTAGACAGAGCTCATGGCTACTATTGCTCTCTATTTTTACTATATTTATAAGGTTCTAAGTAAATTTGTGTACTTTTAGTTATAAACCTTGTCAAGAATACTGAACTCCGTAATTCTTCCAGCACTAAATTTCATTGACATGATTTATAATTAAGTCAGAAGAAGGAAAAAATCAGAATCACTGGCCAGTAGGTAAACATGTCAAATGTAGACTTTGTAGAGTTAAAGAACCCTCTATTATTCTATATGGAAAATGACACTTCTAACTCAGCGTAATAGAATTTACCTATACCCCGAGACACACACCTGTTCCCCTTCACTGCCCTCCCAGTGATCCCCATTCTGCCCCACTCTTTTCCTTTCTCTTTCTGCCAGCTCTACTGCTGGATTGGAGAAATCATGAATATTTCAAAAAACGAACATTGAGGTGGTATGAGCTTACATATTTGCATATTTTGGAATGCAAGCAAAGGGGAGGTGTCAAAAACAAACATTTAAACAATTTCCTTTAGGTAGAACTAAATGGATATAATGACTCGCGGGCTAAATATTGAAAAAACTGGTGAACACAGAGAAATGCCTACTGAGAATATGAATATGTGTGCAGATAGCAATGAGGGTCCATGAACTAAACATTAGAATAAATTAACTCATTTTTAAATATGGAATAAAGGTTACAGGTAAGAAAACTAATTTCCTTTTTATTATAGATTCTAAACTCATTTCCTTTTGTCTTTCCAATGTATTTGAAAATAGTTCTTATTTTCATGTTAGAACTATTAAATATTTTCACACCGGGAGTGTTGCATTTAGACATGAGCACCAAAAATTTTCAAGGCTATACTAAACCAATTTTTTCCTACTTCTATAGAAAACATAAGTTTGACCATTTTAGTTAAAGAGAAATTCCAATATTCACGTGATTCTTTCAAAGTCATTAAAGGTGATCAAATTTATAACACATTGCAACCCTCTCACAAACCCCTTTCTCCATATATTAAAGTCTTCACACTGAGCAATGTTTTAAATATTCTCACTTGCAAAACATTAAATTTCTCTTAAGCCTAGTTCTTGCCGTTCTTGTTATTTATGTTATATGTACTCCATATCCTTTTTCTAGCATTTAGATTAAAATCTAAAACATATTATGGAAATGCTAAGTACACTCAAATGTTAGTATATCTTATCCAGCAAATAAGGATAATAATGGATTCAAAATTATGTTATTAGTAGAAGACTTGAAAGTAGTGCTCATATGTTCAGAGCAATGGATTCAGTTAGCTAAATAGTGAGTCAACTGATTATTAGGAGTTCATTATTACTATATTATTATTACTATGTTATACTATATTATTATTCGCTGAATTTTATAACTATGAAGTTTATTTTCTTACTAAAAATAAAAACTTAATTTAAATGTATTTTTAACAAACAATTTTGTAACTTTCTCTACCTTAGAATTCTAGAGAAATGAATTTCCTCTTTGATTACTGTTTTTGCTGGTTTGTTTGTTTACTTGTTGGGTTTTATTTTGATTTTCCTCTTTAAGCAGCTAATTCAGGTGAATGATCCCAGTTTAATGTTTGGCACAAAGGGGTGAGTCCTCCATATTCTTTTCCATTTCCCTATTGAAGTAGCTGAGAGACGAGTGTTTCAAATATCTGAAGGAGTAGAGAATGTGGAGGAGAGATGTGACTAATCCTTATATTTCAAGGTATAAAATAAAAATCCAGAAAGTTCAAAGAAACATAAGCTCAATATAAGGAGGAATGTTATTATAAACCATGGCTGTTCCCAGGCATAGGTAACTTGTGAGCTCTAAAACAAGAGTCCTTCAAACATAGCCTGAGGCTCATTTAACAGGGGTGAAATAGAGAGAAAAGGCTACCAGGAGGTCAGTCACGTAGTGTTCAGGTTCTTTCCTACAAACTGGAAGATGTTATACCTTCTTCCTACTCCAGAAATGAAAAGACCACTGTGGAAGGCTGTTGTTATTATAATGGTGGTTAGAGAAAAGCAACATATTTTGACTGTTTAAAAATGTAAAAAGTAGAATTGCAACAATATGAGTCAAACTTACGAAAAAGTTCAAAGACCCCATAAACAGTAAGGACAAAATTCTGACATTTCATCTGAAAACAGTATAGCTCCCTGGGAAAGGACTGGGTCAAGGCTGACTTTTAAAGTGAATTTCATGTATTTCCATGCTTTCCATCCCTTCTTAGTCACATGCAAGTATACTCACTGTATTTATCCTCTGCCCAGAATCATCACTCCTTCCTTTCCTCCCTCTGCCCCTACGGTTTCTGGACTAGACTCAGACCAGGTACATTTTCCACTGGAAGAAGAGAAGAGGAGAAACTAAAAGGACTCATGATATGTGGGGACATTGCACCTCCTCCTATCCCTTGTCCTTATTCTTTTAGTCTGGGAGAAATAAAGATTAAACCCCCAAACAAGCATATAAACATTACCTAAAACCACTCTTCACTTCCTATTGCCTGGTTGTCTTCTTCGACCCAGCAAAGCTTTCTCCCAGGATTCTTCAATTGCATTCCATCTCATCTGCCACCTCTGCAGCCATCCTTCATCCAGGACTGAGACTCCCTTTTTAGGACAGAAGTGTAGCTCCAGCTTCTTACAGTATATTTCAGATTTGCCTTCTGGAAATGAACCTTCTTGTTTCTCGATACAGCCTATTTGAAAATAGGGAATGGCTGTTATCCAGCTCCAGCTTTTTTTAACTTATCTCTAGTGGCTTTTCAATACTTAATTGTTAATTCCATTTAGCTAATTCCAATTTTTTTTTTGCATTCTGATCTACGTTGAACATTTCCAATCTCCTGTGCTGATCTCCCGCCAAGATCCCTTTGTGTCAACCACACTAAATTTTCTGTATTCCCTCTACATAGAATAGCATTCCCCGTTATCTCCATTCTGGTCACCCTTACTAGATGAGCTCAAGTATCTCTCCTCCTCTGTGAAATCTTCTAACATAATCCCCTATTCAATGTAGACTGGAATTCCACTGTCTTTCCAGGATATCTGACTCATAATTCTAGTATAACACTTAAAATGGTGTATTATAATTTATGTCTTTGTGCGTTTACCTTCCGTAATTGTTTTCTCAAATAAAAGCATCCTATTATTTTCGATATGCACAGTACCTAGTATAGTGTGTAATTCAAAGCAAGAATCTAGTAAATGTCACTTGAATGAATAATATAAATAAAATAAATAAGTAAATAAATGAGAACATATAATAGTTTATGTGTTCTTTAAACAATGAATTTAAAGGATTAGTTGTTAAACAGAGAAAGCTTTCGTAGACATCTTGCACATCTGGACAATTGTAATGCAAACTATTTACTTAGGAGGCAAAGATATAGTCTCTCTTGCTGTTGAAAAATAAAAGATTTCTTGTTTCAAGGAAAATCACATTGGAAAAAAATAACTGTCTACAGTATAAGAGGCTAAGTTTATATCTTCAGGGACATTCTCTTGTCTGATTATATTACAAGATTGAACAAGATTTAAACCAAGCAGCCAGTGTGATGATGTTGCCAGACAGCTAATAAAGCGGAAGATTAGAGAGTTGTATAAAATGGCAGGTGCCTTGGCAGATTCCACATCTTAGACATTAAACACAGAACAAAGGGATGCTGTTTTCTAAAGACCACCAAAAGTGCTTGATGTCAGCTTCAGCAGCATGATGCCATTTTGACTGTGGTGTTCATCTTACCTTGAACCTCAGTTAGGAAACACATAAAGAAAAAAAAATAAAGCAAACAGCAGTAACTGGTACTCAGAACACAAAGACTGCATCTGAAGCAAAACTAAACTCTTGTAAAAATAAATAAATAAAAAGAATGAAGAATTATTTCTAGTCAATCACTTATGACATATCCTTTGCTCTCACAGAATAGACTATAATGCCAAATCATGTAAAGCGTCTTGGAGTCATCTTCAGAGGGAATCTGTTTTTTACAAGTCACTTTATATTCTCAGTGTCTTAGGCAGCTTAGAATTACTACTATTTTAAGATAGAAGAGAAGTGGGTCATATTCTTCTTGATGATTTATGCAACCAACAGTGGTTATAGCCATTTTTGCCCAAAGAGCAAATACAGAAAATACTT
Organism: Solenodon paradoxus; assembly: GCA_004363575.1. Taxonomy (NCBI): domain Eukaryota; kingdom Metazoa; phylum Chordata; class Mammalia; order Eulipotyphla; family Solenodontidae; genus Solenodon; species Solenodon paradoxus. Next base: position 316,268 of record RJWH01000431.1, read on the forward strand.
CATATATCTTTTATCTAATTAATATAATTACAACAAATATTTCCTCATTCAAAATTCCTTTACCAAAGGCAATTTTGGAATCCATTACCATTTATAGATAAGACATTAGTGCATAGTGTGACTAGGGGCTAGAAGAGAAACAGATACAGATCAAACCACAGAGAAGGGTCTGGGGCTAGAAAGGAGAAAGAAGCGTTAATTATCACTTAGTAAATAACGAACACTGTACTATGTTCTTTAAAAAATATGTCATTGTATATCTTTGTGTGATATGAATAATATAAAGTTAACAACAGTGTGCATAGTACAAAACATTGCTGTAGAGAAAACTAAACTTACATATAAAGCATTAATATCTGTAGTAGAGTTTACATGTTTACACCAAAGAAACTCAAGCAGCACCTTATACAACATCAGACATATTATCAGGTTTTAGGCTTAGGAGACAAATGCAGAAATCTAAGTTCTTTATAGGAGTGGAAGCTAAGCTTACACAATCATTCAAAACTCCCTGCTCTTCAATATATATAAAACATTGCCTCATATATTTTTAGCTACATGCTGATTATCATATGATGATACTTTTATGTCTACCTACTTAAATCTAAACAATATTAAATGTCACCTTCAAGACCATCTAATGAATAGAAGTCTTAGAAATTGACTATGAAGACAATTGTTGAAGTTTTTTTAAGTACAGTTGCCTGAAATAAAGGACATTTTTAATGAACATGTCCATATAGTCTTATCTACTTAAATTAGTAAATTTACTGATTGGTGGAGCTGACTAATTTGTGAGTTTGTCAAACCACAAATAATAATAAAGTCCTTGTGTCTGACCTTTTGCAACCGGTAGTGCCATCTGAGGTTCTTCATATTTCTAAAAAACCCAAACCTCTGTTATTGTGGTTATTACCTGAAGATTTGTTATCAAAAGCCAAAGATGAATTATAGATATGTAATGAGTTGACTCAAATCAAATTACATCCCATTAGAGGGGTAGTCCACTGTCCCTTCCTGGTAAGCAGTTGCTGACTCAGCCTGGTTTTCTGATTTCCTCACATAATGTTTCTCTTCACCTTTTTTTCACCTTTTCTTTAGTTCTACTTCCCATGAGATTGTTGCTTCTATGTTATGGTTATTTCACTTAGCATTTATATAGCTATTGAAATATTTTCATAATCCCTTATTTAAAATTAGATAGGAAGCACAGGAATTCAACAAGGCAGAGGCTCTGGAGATGAACTATCTGGAATTGAATCCCATTTTTTTTTCCACTTAACTGTGTATATCTTTGTATGAGTTGCTTAAGACATCTAAACTTAAGTTCCTTTTTCCATAAAATGAGTAATGAAACTTAGGCGTTTCATAATTATGAAATAAGATAACATGTTTATAATGTTTGGTGTGCATAGATACTCAGTTGGTTATGCTGAGAAAGGGGAAGACTTGTGAAAATGGTTTCCGAATTTGCAGATTTGCTCTATATTTTGACCATGTGTATAAGTAGTGCCTTTGAGTTAAAACTTTGAAAAGAAGCATGCAGCAGACATAAAATATTTTTCCAAGATCCTGGGAGAATTAGAACCAAATTAATATAGTCAGAATGAAAACAAATTTTATTGCTAAACATTATTTTAATATATTTTAGATTCTGGAAAAATTAGTGTCCAATTAAAAACCAAGTCACTTTTTTTTATAATTTTACTTGATTTCTCTCTTTTTCTGGTTTTTCTACTGCTCAATCTTTGTTCTTGGTTTATTTATTATTATTGTACAACATTTATTCATATTTGACATCTATGCTCTTTCAAATCCTTAAATCTTCTGATACAAAACAATGAAATCCCTACTCAAACCTCCAGAAAAGCCTGGCATTAGCCTCTCTCTCCCCAACCCCCACCTCACCTCAACTTACTCATTTAGTTTTGTCTATAGCAGCTTGGGGGAGCAGGGGTGGAATTACATGTTCCCATACCCATCTCTAGAGATTCTGATTTCGTACATCAAAGTACAACTAGAAACCTGTGTATTTTAGCAAATACTATTCATCCAGGAAATTCAGATTTAGATGATACTCAACCACTCTTGGAAAAGATAGGAAAGAGATGGGAATGAGTTTAGCTTTTAAATCAGAACCAATCATTACCTATAAATGTATTCTACCTAATTCATAAGGTTACTCTAAAAATAGATGAAGTGATGTATGTTGAAGGAAGCCGAAAAATCTATTAAATAAATGACTATCTATTTTCACAGTTTAAGAAAGAAGCAGCATGAATTTTAAAGGCAGGTAGCTCATTTGGTTTGAAAATCAAAACTCTATGCTTTGCCCTTTGACTGCTCCAGATAGAATGATGTAGGGGATCTAGAAGAATATGTTAAACGATGAGTCATAATTCATAGAGGTTTGTGAAATCAGTCTGGTGGTAGCACCAGTATTTGATAATGAGATAACATAGAATATTAAATTCAGTTGAATGGAATGGGATAGGAAAGGATAAAACAGAACGGAACAGAACAGGCTAGGACAAGACTTCATGAGATAGAAGAGGACAGGACAGGATTGGACAGCGTAGGACAGGATAAGATAGAATAGAACAGCGGGGCACTCCTGTGGCTTAGCAGTTAAGATATGACCATGTAAAGCCCAAAAACTCAAGATGGAGATCCAGGGCATGGGAAAAGAAAAAAAAAATAACAGATTAAGACAGAATAGAATATTTTATAGTATGCTGTCCAGAGAACAAGTTTAAAATAAGGTGTCTAATATTTAAATCCATTTATTTTTTTGTTATGTTGTATCCTTCCCAGTTTATCCCTATATATCCTGACTCGTGCTTGGAAATCATACTTAGGAATAAAGGAGGTATTAGTGGCCAATGGGATCAGGAAAGAGGAACAGGACAGCATTCCCAACTGAGGTTGTGCAAGAGAATCAGAAATATATAGACACATAGGATAATATTTTCATCCCTACTGCCCTTAAAAACCATGTGAAAGAAAGCACTAGATATTTAAGACATTATTTAAACAAGTTCTGGAACTGTTACACATGGGAAAATGTTTTTAATGACCTAGAAGGCTGGAGGAGGTGGGAAATCATTCTGTGTATACAAATGTTGTAGACTATAAGGCATACCACAGAGGGAAGATAGTACTTTGCAGTTACTCTTCTGATTGTCTTATATTCCCAACTGCTCCTACTTAAAGCTAAGTCTAGAGTTACAATAAAAGATAGTTTTTTTGACTACCAAATTAAAGAAATAAGGTTCTAATCTCTGAAAGTGAGTCTAAAATGTTTTTTCATTTTAGCAATGCTATCACCTTATCTAATAGCTAGTTATAGCTAAACTAATAGATGGTGTGCACTATTTAGTGATTGTATTAATGACTACCTTTTTTTTCAGTTCACATCATCTGCAAAATTCTGTGCTACGTAGGTTACAACTATAATCTCTTATCTTCTAGAAACATAGGAGAAAAGTTTTAGTGTATATCTGATAGATAATTATACTGAAACTCAGAAACATTGAACAACTACAGTCCAGATAAAGAGCAATGAGATGCAGAATTTACTCCCACATATCTGCAATCATATACTGTGGTTGTACCCTACTGCCTCATTAGTTCTTGGGGTGAACCAATGCATGTGGACTAGATTTAGAAGGTCATCACCATACAGAACATTAGTTTTAAGAGGAAGGTGGCAAAGTCAAGCAATTAGACTGAACTATTGTGAAATATTCCATCAGTCTTTCTAAAAAGTCTAACTGTTTCAATGTCTCCATTTTATAATGCTATGCATTGTGTATGCATTGTGCCTTTTTTTAAAATTCACTGTAGATTCTAACAAGACTTGGGGGAAAAAGCAACTGCTTATTCTTTACTCTTTAAAATACTAATTTGGTGACATGCTTCCTAAGTTTATTTGTGTTGTGTCATCCAAATGGTAGTGATGGAGTTGAAAAGATCATCATGCTACAAATATAATTCTGATTGTTAAAGTTATCCAGATATTATGCTATCTGGAACCATATCTTGGAAAGAGGATAGTATCTTTTGAACAGCTTATCTTGAGAGAATCTATTTGTTGCAAGTATCTTGTGAGGGGTGAGATGAAAGAAAGAGGCAGCTGTGACTAACTTTCAAAACTACAAGAATCTAAGAATTGTTTTCTTGTCTCCCCGGTTACATGCCTGAGAGTAGTTTGCTGTCCCACCCCCATCCAAAACTGTACAGGGTGTAGATAACCTCCCTGAAATTGCTGCTTTTGAAAACAGTTGGGTTAGGTAGAGAAAATAGGCAATGAAATTGCTGATTTTCAAGGACATGTAGCACATGAAAATTTGCATTAGTTGATTCTCCTGACTCTCCCCAGTGTCTCAGAACAATCTGGAATTAGCAAGCCTTGACAACATCTAATGAGAATGAACAGACTCACAGAGTCCCCTTTTGCAGCAATTGAATTCAACCTCTACTAGACAGGCAAATAAACTCAAATAACCTTCTTTTTGACCACTGAGATGTTTCATTTGCTGCCTGTGTCTCATGCCCTTATTTTAATTGTCATGGTCCGAACTACTACAAAGTAAGAACTGCAAAGTGCACCTTAAAATTCTGAGCTACTCAACTAAAGTACTCTCATCATCAAACTCATGGAAAAGGCCTTGGTTACATTCCACCATATCTTGAGCACAATATCTGGTGAAATAGTCTTCCCATTGGGATTGATCATTTGAAACAATAATGCTTTAGAATATGCTATGAACCTACACGCTGTTATGTATGACAAGATATATTACTTATATTCAAAGCGGACCCTAAAGCCAGTCTTTCTGGATTAGGATTCACTTTCTTATTGCAACCCTGGAGAATAAGTTCATGTGCCTCAGTGTTTCTATCTAAACTTTAGAGATAATACCCTCTTCATAAGGTTGGCATTGGGATTTAATGAGTATTAATGCAAATAAATTAAATAGTGCCCGGTAAAATGTAGGTGCTCAATAGTTTTTTTGTTATAGTTATTGCTATTCTGCTTTTCAAGCTAAAAAATGGAAGATTGTTTGAAGTGGTTTTGTCTAGAATGAGAAAGGAATGAATTACTCTATTTTCTTTTTTGAAATTAATTGGAGTATTAAAATATTAATAACAATACCTAAAATGCTAAAGTTTAATTTATATTTATATGTATAAGGAATTATTAGATACTTTTTAATTTGTTGACTCAGTTTATTTATTTATTTAATGATATAGTTAATATGTTTTACCTCTTACTAGGTGCTGGAAATAGTAAATAAAAAACTCTTGTACACAGTTGTAAAATCTTTGTTCCATGAGAGTTTCCCTACATTTTTAGCTAATTTTTTAAAAGATCATTAATATTAAGTTATAATTAACACTGATCCTACTATAAGTGATGCAGTAAAATATAGTAAAAATGACACTTTGTTATTGATTGAAATATCATTACTTCATTTCTGCTCTTAATTTGCTTAGGGAAAAATATTATCAAAAGTGGAAATGTTGCTCTATGGTTTCATTTACCTACCTTTTTCTTTATATTAAATGATTATATTTTTTACAATTAAATATATATCTCACTTTTAAAAGATAGCATATTTAGGAATCACTAGCGAGAGTAATTCAGCAAGAAGAATTAAAAGGAGTCCAAACTGGAAAAGACTTAAAACTGTCACTATTTGCAGATGACACAGTATACCTAGAACACCAACAATATACCATAAACTATGAGAATTAATAATTGAGTATAATAAAATGTCAGGCTATAAAATCAGTATGCAAAACCTGTTGGGTATTTACATGCAAACAATGACCTAGACAAAAAAAAAAAAAAAAAAAGAAATTAAGAAAATAATCCTATTTACAATCATAATAAAAAGATTTTAAAGTGTTGAAGTAAATTTAACAATGTGAGTGAATGATCTATACAATAAAAGCTACAAGATATTGTTAAAAGAAATAGAATAAGATACAAAAAAAAATGTAACTAAACATTATAAACACCATTGTAATTTCCTGCAAATCTTCTATCACATATCTCTCAGTTCATATTTATCACTCTCCACCAGGCCAAATTCACTTGACCAGTAAAAATGCTCTTGCACATTTGTGTTGCATAGTAGTACTCCTGCTTGTGGCAATAAATTAAAGCTCTGGTGATAGATGTTTTGTCTTTATGCATAATACACTCATGCCCTTATGCAAGCCACGTTTCCAAAGAGCACAGTATGAGTGTGATGTGCTGAAGCTACACAAAACCAGTCTTTCTTAGCCTACAGGTTTTGATCCTTCTATGAGAACCCTCCTGGAGTCCACTAATCAGCATGCAGAGCTGAGTTCCATACAAGTACACAGAGATCTCTAGGGACCCCAACTATCTGTGGGAGAAAGGCTCCAAATATGATTTTTCAGACCTATCCTCACCTGTTCTCATTAAGAAACATTTTATTACCTCAGGTGGAAATAGATGTATGTTTGTTTCAGCTAGTTTCTAATATGTTTAGGCCAAGAATGCAAAAATATCTGATAGTTTGCTTTAGGGGCCAAATGTTATTTTGGAATAGATAAGTTTTCCATATATCCATATGCATATACACACGGAGATACATTTGGAGTCTGAAATTTGTAATGACTCTTGGATTAATGAGGGAAAATAATAGATGAAATATAAATACAGGCCAGTAGAATCGTGAATGTCTTTCCATTCAACTGATGTGTATAAACAGATCAGTGTCCTCTGGACGAAAGTTATGTCTGTTGGCATCATAGATAAGTGAACACATTTCTTTTAGGATATAAGTTAAATCATAGTAGGAGCTGCTGTTCAGATGACTTTAGTTTACAGCAATGCAAAATAAAAAACTACTCGTTTCAGGCATTTCATTTTCCACGTGATATCTTTATATTCAGTTTCGTTGCTTTCAGCTGTTGACACATTGTACCTTGCATTGAATTTATTATGAATTAGGAGATGATACATATGAAGTGGTAGTAGAAAAGGTTTCAATATAATTTATATATGATCAACAATTTTTTTAAATAAAAACTTTAAGAAGCTTATTTTTGAAATATATAACATTTACTATTTGGTCAACCTAAGGGGTCAAATTTGTATGGTACCACTTTGTGGTATTTTAGGGATTGCAGATATTTTAAATAATAAAAAGAACTTACAAAATATTGTTTTAAAAACTAATTGAGCCCTACTTATCTTGAAAAGTTTTAATGTTTCCCTATAAATGCTATTGTTTGAAGATTTCTGCATTTATGCTTTAAAGAAATTAAAAGTAAAATTGCATTAGTTTTCTGAAGTTTTAGGACTTCAAAAGCCAATATGCAATCATTTTTGTAAGTAATTTTATAGCTTCAGGTAGTATTTATGAAATATTTATGGGTATATGTCATATTTGCTTTATATTTCTAAAGTAATAACAAACCTTTTTATATATTTTACCATAAAATTAAGCACAAGCAATAATACTGGACATCAATATAGAAAATCCTTGAATTACTAAATCTATTGGTATGATCACTATCCCTCCTGCAAGAAAGTCTATATATATTTTAAAAACATGATATATTTTAATAATTTTAATCAGAACTCTTATGTTATAAACAACATATAGCATTTGTCTTTTCATGAAAGATTTCTTTTTCAGATTACAATCCCTGTTTATATTCCCTATGCTTATAATACCATAATTTGCTTACCTAGAGCCTTACAAAAATACTTATTCTTTTGAGACTAGTATATTTTAAGATGATAATGATTAGTTACATGCTTTCTATCCAAATCTTTGTAATGAGATATTTCCATATATAATAACATTTAGCTACTTCAAGAGAGAAATAACATATAGTGAAAACATCTTTGATCTGGGCAGGAGATGTCACACTCATCAATAATAACACTTACACTAAAGGCATTTTTAATTACTTAACCCCAATTTAGTGATTCTCAGCCTTGATGCACACTGAAATTATCACATGACTTTAACCAAACAATGACTGTGTTGCATTCTAGAGATTCTTCTTAATTACTTCCAGAGTGGGGTCTGGAGATAAGATTTTCAGAACCCAATAATCTACTTTATTCTAACATATAACTAAGAAAGTCATGCATTTGACTATAAGTTCAATGACAGTAGAGAGCTTGTCTTTATGAACAACTCAATGTCCGACACGGAGTAGACTCTAAACATTGGATGAGTGCATATATGTTGCACGCATGAATGCATGGAGGCCTGGGTTGGTGGATGAATGGGAGCAAGGGTGGTTCTGGACAAATTTTCCTACCTTTATAAATCTTAATTTTCAGTATATGTATCAAGAAACTTGGACTGTATTTTCTTTTATTCATCATTTATCTGAGAGCCTATAGTACTATGCCTATGTAATCATTGTAATGTAGCTACCTAGTCATTGTTTCCTAAATTAAAATGTCCTTAGTGGTAGCAATGAGTAATTTTTTTAATATCCAGTAAATCCTGTGGTAAATGTAATAGTTTTGCTGAATTAAATTACTGTTATATATTTTATAAAATCCCTTCTTGGTATTTTAATTGTTATTTCTTTTAACTATAACTGTGACTTAACATATCCTGAAATATATGCTTGTCCTTAAAAAGCAATATGAAATTTTTATTTTGCATCTATAAAAGTAACTCTTTTAATTTATGATAAATTGGAAATCTGTGAAAGAGGCTTTCAGTTACCCAAAATTTTTAGTGACAGTTTCTTTGTCTAAGGAAACTATCTTCCGTAAATCATTTGTTGGTTGTTATTTTGTTTCGTGAAATAAAATATATATTTAATTGTGATTGTTGTCATGATACATTTGTTGTCATGATACATTTGTTATGAGAGGTTGTTTATGTGGTCTTTATTTTTGTTTAGGAAATATTCATTTTTAACTAATCCTTCCCTAATGTCACCATTTAGCAATTGACAATCTCAAAAGACACAGAAATATTCAGATTTTATATTTAATGAACCATATTCAGAAACTTGTGTGTCTAGGTCACATTCATGATTTTATTACAACTATGAAGTCAAGAGGGCTTTGCCTTGGTAAGAGAGTATTGGCCAGAGTTCAAATATAAGTTCACACAACTGAGGGTTTCATTTAAACCTTGTTTCCTTTTGAAAATCACCCTTCAAAATGCCTGTTTTGTGACTGAATTTTAAATGAATGCAACTTGAGCTTCTCAATATATTATTATTAATATTCAAGTTCAATTAGGATTACTACATGATCAAAGTCTGAAGGTTTAATATTAGGCCTCTGTGAATTACTCCATACCTGAATATATCCTTCTGGTCTACTAGCAGGTTAATGTGTACTAACTAGTTAATGAGATTGTTTAGAGGTTTTCAAACTTTCTATGATCATGATATCCTTAATATTTCAGTAATAAACCAAAAAGCTTTAACAATTCCACGTACCAAATATCGTTGGCTCAAATAACTTTGCCAGTTTTTTATATTCTAACAACTTGGAAACTAGTAGAAAAAATGTGTATAAATTGAAGAAAAATATTTAATTCCATTCTTAACTACAATTACTTATTAATCAGATGTGTGTGCCAGTTTGGTTACTGCACAGTTTCTCAAAACTTTTCAAACAGTTTGGGTTCTGTTGCCCTTATTTCCTATTTTAAATTGATTCTCAAGTGGTACTTGATTTTTATCATATCAACCGTTATAATCCATCTTTATAAATATATCATCAGAAGGAATAAGCATGGTTCAATGAGACTGAACTAATATTAATAGTTTGTGCAATGTTCAATAGGTATCTATTAATATTATATTTCCTCTGAAATTTTAAAGTAACTGATGGTACTTTTATAAGTTTACTGCAATACCCTGGCTTCTTTGATGCAGTTAGGGGACTATGGAAGTAAACTATTTTCTAATTTAGGTGTAGTATATTCGGGAGTTAATTATGTCAAATATTGGGTAATAATAGTATTTATAGATTAACTTTAGAAAAGACATCTATACAAAACTATACATTTTATAGAGAGTTATTATGTCTGCCACTTAGTTCCTTTCATTTTCCCTTTACATTTAAATAAAAGTTGATATATCCTGAACATTGTTTAGGGTTAGTATGTATAGTTTTATTATGAATTAATTTTGTTTCCAATTTATTTGCTTAAATCTAATTGATTATAGTTAATATATGGAAAAACCTGTTATAAAAGTTATAAATAAATCATCTTGCCTAAAATATTGTTTCAGTGTTTTTACCTCTTATTATCACAATGTTTACAAATAATAAAACTGATACTGACTCCCTGTCTTAGCCTGAAATGCATCATTTTTACCATTAAAAATATATGTGCAGTTTTAGATAAAAACTTTTCCAATTTAATTAAATTTTCTTCTATTTATGTTATTACATTTTTCATAGGTTATGATTTTTTGAGTCTTTTCAAGTTTTTTGAGAATATTAATAAAGATCATATTTACTTTTTTGACTTTTTAATATGAAGAGTTACTAATCTTCTGATAATTTTAAGAGGAACTGACTTTGCATTCCTAGGATTAATTCTATTAATGTGTTAATCTTTTAATATATTGCTAGATTGTTAGTTAATTTTAAATTTGTAATTTTGTATATATAATCCTAAATAATAGTAATATTTATATTTTCATAGAATCATACTAAAATTGACTTTATGTTATCTTGATCAAATAAATTAGCAAAGTCTTTATCTCTTGCAAGGGCATGAGCTGGCAAATTATGACCTACAGGCCACCACCTAACCACTACCTGTTATTGCAAAGTTATATTGAAACACAGCCATGTCCATTGGATTACATATTGTCTAAAGAAGTTTTCATTCTATGGCTGCACACTTGAGTAGTTACAACAGATATGAAGATCCTCAAAGCTACTATATTTATTATATGACCTTTTACAGAAAAAGTTACCTCTCTTGTAAGATAATTAAAGTTACCAAGAACTTCCCTATCCTTTGAAAATTTAAACAAGATCTTTAAGCATTTTTCTTGTGTGATGATAGGTTTTAAAGTGTTCTTCCTTTTTTTGGTAATATTTATTTTTGTCATTGGCATTTTAATGGCACTTCCTAATATTTTATAATGCATGTTTATTAACCAATGCAGTTTTCCAAATTTAAATATTAATAAGTAAAGATTGAATGTATTTAATAATAATTACAATATTTTTCTGTTTTTCTATTTTACTTCTTCCTTTTTGAATGATGTGTTTAGATAGTCTCCCTTTAATCCTGGTCATTATTATGAGAGTTGTTTATTTTATTGTCCTGCTAAAGAAACATTTGGTATTCATGGTATATTTTTGTCTATTTTATCTATGATTAATCAATTTATATATTTAGGATCTTTATAAATTTTTCTTGAATATATGTAAAAATATATCTTTCTCGTTTTTTAGTTTCGTAAGTATAATAAATATTTAGCTGAGAGAGCTAAATTTGTCTAATTTAAGCTTAAGTGTATTTAAGGTTATGTATATTTTCTTTAAGTACCACTTTGATTAAATCCTATTTTCATTATACTTAATTTTGTAGTCATCAATTTTTAGTTTAGTGAAATCATTAGTAATTACATTTATAATTTTTAAGTATTATTAATCATGCATTCCTTTATTGCTTTTAATATTAAATTTTTGTTAGAAAATATTGATTTTCGGTCTAATATTATTCTCTAAATGTACTATTTATATATGAAAGAAAGTATATAATTGTTGCTTATAGGATCCAAGTTTCAATAGATAGTACTAAATCAAACTTGGTATATAACCCATATCCCTATATATATCTTGAATAATTTATGTGTTAGAATTTTGAACTGATACCTAAATAATGTTTAATTTTATGTTTTCCTAGATAGCCACTAAATAACTTTGAATTTTTTATGTATTCCCACAGTGGGTATAAAAGTTCATAGTTATTATGTTTTATAGGTTTTAATAGTAGAATACAAAAATTAGTTATGAGTTCTGTTTTCTGATATCAATATTGTTTACATTTTACTTTATATTTCCTTAATATATACTTTCTAAAACTTACCACATCTTTATTATTATCCTACTAAAATATTACTTTATGTATCAGTCTTAATTATCAAGTAGCTAAAATTTTCTTTGTAATATAAACTGAATTTATTTATCTTTTTAACAGGGAAATTAAGCCTATATTATGATAATTAATGTTTATAACTCAATCCTTTAAACTAATTTTGTGTTATCTGTGCTATGATTTCTTTTTTATCTCCTAGTCTTTTCTATGAGAGTAAAGTCTTCTTGCCTTTGCTTCCAATCAGTCTTGTGACTTGGAGATTTTACATTCTAATTCTGTTCTATATGCCCTTATCATTAAAAAGTTTAAATATATGTTTGTATATTTCTTTATCAGTCTCAAAAATGAAAATGTATCAAGATTCTTCTTTGAGCAAGACAAAGACTTTCGTAAGTAAATACCTTCCCATCTTCCTAAGCATTACTGAAATAATATGAAAGGATTTTTCTTTTTACATCATACATCCATTTCCTGAATTCTGTTTTTGTAAGTGCATTAGTCTGAAATACCATATTAGAAATTGAGTCTACAGGCTTTAAGGTTTTAACTAAGGTTTTTGAATTTTTTTCATGTACTAGGCTGTATGAGATTTTGTTATTTTTGGTTTTCTTTCTTATTCTACAATCTCCTTCTTCTTAAGCCTTTAGTCTTACTGACTGGTTGGTTGGGATACCTTTACAAGTGGGCTTTTTTCTTTAATTCATCAAAAGTACATATGAGTAGTACCTAGTCTGAATGCTATAGATCTGAATATGCCTTCTTTTTCTCCTCTCAAATGAATCACCTTTACTGGGTGTATATTTCTCAAATCACAATATTTGCTTCTCAGAAATATACAAACATTGTTCCATTATACTCTGCTAAGGAATTAAGATTAATTTTTTCTTTAGGTAAAAAAAATCCCAATGTGAGTACATGTGTATATTTTTAATTGATCCTGCCATGTTCTTGATGTGACCACCAGAACCCCACCCAACCCCACGCTACCCCACCCACCACCCTGTAACTCTTTTTCCAATTCAGAGATAATGTTCCCATATTTTAATTTCCTAGTTCATGTCCTTTAGAGCTCTTCGATATACTTTTCATGTTATTGATAGTATTTTCTCATCTTTTTAATCTCTTAGTCTTGTACCCCAGTGTTTGCTTCTATTGATCCTTGATCTCATATCCTAATTCACTAAAGCTATACTTTGGAAACTCAAAATCTGCAGGTAACTGCCTCTACTGTAGTAACGTGCTTTCAGTGCCGGTCATTCTTAGATTCCTCCTAGTCACAACCTGTTATTGATTCTTTGTTTTTTCCAGTTTTTATTTATGGTTCGCTATTTGGTCTTTATAAACTCTCTCCTGTTTCTGGTAGAACCTCTATTTCACTCTATTTCACTAGGAGATCTAAGTTGTTCTTCAGCTATGACATGGAATCCATCAAGAATTATTTAGTGTCACTGTTTCCATCATTTTAACTGAATGTTTCAATTTATTGCAATCTTTCTAAGAGTGTCTATGAGTCCAGTAGTTTAAAGAACTCAGACAGGTTTATAGGCAGGGAAACACATTAATGGGTTTAGGAAAATCATTCCCCCGGCAAATTGTTTTTTCAAAAATTAAATTTTCATCCTTGGCAGAGACTTTCTGAAAGTTTGAAATTTTCTATCTTCAGTATCTTAAGACAATTAAACCAGAAATGCTTATTATCTTGATGCCTAATGGAGACATTCTATTTGTACTGTTTCTTAGTTAGTTTACCAGGAACTTCTTACAACCTGTAGACTTTTGACTATAGCATCTCTACATTCCTCAACCCCCACAGGTAAATGCAATAGGTAGTAACTCCTTGTGGGCTTTCTACAGAAACAGTGGCTCTCCTGCATCATTTATTAGCTAAGATCTCAAGATTTAAGGTACATAAGTAATATTCCTAAGTAATTTTCAACAGGAAAATGAGCTTTTTCTATTACGCTGATTGGACCATCATAATGAGACAATGACTGTTTAGGAAAGTCTCAAGTAGAAGGTTAAATTATCAGTTCCAAGTTCTTGTATCACCATACTTACATATACAGGTCAATTTATAGTTCATTAGCTTTATTAACTTGTTAGTATCCTCAGATTTTTTACCTCAAGTCTTCTTGTTCACCACACACTTTACAGTGTTTCCATTACTTAATAAGCAGAGTCAGAGGTTTACAGACACCCGCCCCTCCCAAAAAAAGGGAAGATGTTTGCTTTGGGAATTGTGTGTGTTCTACCAGTAGCATTTCTGCTATTTGCAACTTATCCGCAGAGTAAGTAAAATATAGCTTTAACTTGTCATTCTCATTACGAACCTTTATTACATGGTCTATTATCCTGACCACCTTAAATGGCATTCTGGCTTTCGAAATAGACACTATTTATCTGTTTGACCTCATGCTTTCCCATTTTCTAAGTACTCTGTGAGGAACACTGATGAATTGTGACTGTATTTATAAAATGACCATATATAAATGCTGTGTTATGATTAGAGTAGATTTTTACATCCATTTTACAGTCCTTTGAAATCGCCACTCACCCAGCAGAAGCCTTTGGCTTCCATCAAATGTCTCCTGTTAAAACCACTCCCCTAAATTAAATGGAAAGATTTGATCGCCTTCCAGATACAGCAAGATGACTTCTAATGGGGTTTCTGTGTTGTTTTCTGTTTAAATGAGGAATAAATGCCACTCACTGAAGATCTTCTTTCTGATTATCCCTTTTTCTAAAAGATAAAAAAAAAGAGTGTGTTTTACCCATGCAGTTATTTCAAACAACATTAATTTATATTTAAACTATACTTGTGAGTCCTTTTCCACACAAACTTCTCTAGTAAATGCTTCAATTAGCAGCAGTTATTTTCTTGTTTATATATAGTGCTCATTGAAGGTTATTTTCTGATGGAAAAATGTCATCGATATTATATAATTGAAGTTTAATGTTTTGCATGGAACTCAAGAAGAGAAAGAAAAGGATTTCATCAAAAGCCTAAAGCTAAAACACAACCAAGAGGAAAGCTGACAGGTTTTAGATTCCAGTGCCTTCCTGGTGAGGCTCACTGCTGCATAGCTAAGACCAGAATTATATACCTCTGAGTAGAGATGGGGGTGGGAGATTTGAATTTGCATAGAGGGTTGAAGTTTACATGTTTATTGAACTTTATGTAGGATATATGCATCTATCTAATATTTGATGCACCTTATAATAGAAATACCTATTATACCATCAGAATATAACATTAAAAGACAAAAGACAAAGATTGGAAGACAAGATTAAGCAAAACCAGTGAAAGAGAGTGCAGCCAGACCAGACATGGAGCAAACTATAGTTTTGTTGCAACTCACACTATATGATTTACACAATAGTTACATGTAGTTGAATTTTTAAAAAGATTTTGTAAAGTGTAAAGCATTATACACCTGCTAGTTATCATCCTTTTAGGTATTGGATATTCTTTTAATAAAATAACAAATACTGAACAAGCCACATTTTTTCTGAATATATTTAATGTCGACATTGTTCTGTTGTTATTGTACTTTTCTCCAATTGTTTTATCTGTTTTTTATGAAGAATTTGTTAAATGTTCTGTCTGTACTCCGTTTTTGAAGTCACCATCAGAGTTGTATTTCACAGAACAATATCATTATAACAGTAAAAAGTTGATTTAAGTGAGTTCGAATAGCAAAATGTAACAGTAATATATGACTGAAATGAATGGTAACATATCTAGCAGTAACGTGACTGAAATAGTGGGGAACATATAAGAAAGAAAGAAAGCTCTATAGACTGTCCTTTGTTAGATTGCCAAAATATCTTTCATAGTTATCTCTGTTAACATAATTTTAAAAAATAAAGTTACAAATTGTGGGTTTTTTTGATGTGTATTGAGATGGATTTTAAAGTAGTTCAGGCATGTATATTCTATTGCTTAAGATTTACCTCAATTGAAAACTTGCTTTTTCTACTTATATGAACTTTCTTTGTTCATTTTGCAATCTAAATAATAGTATTCATTGAGAAATTAGTGCTTGCTTTATTTAGTTTTTTGTTTCTTGATGTATTTTTCTTTAGGAACTCAATAGGTTATTTTATTGCCTGCATTATGTTTGCCCTTTAAAGAGAATGGGGAAAGGCTGCATTGTGGTCTTGAAATTATTGCTAGATTTTCTAAGAAAATAATGTCATAAAAGGATGATTCTGTTACTAAAATATCCTTGTAATTACTTCATCTTTTGCTGTGCTGAGTGACCTAATAACAAATTTTTTTCTATTAAAATGCTCTAACTACTTTATATATTTTCTATAATAAACATCAGAAACCTGTAACTCCTCATTCTCTGAAGACAAGTTGCTATTCCATCAAGTATCTTTTTTTTCCTTAAATTTGTTTTGCACTATTTGGAAATTAACTGAACTCTTCTCAGTTGCATCCACTATTTGAGTTAAATAAACCAACAAAGGAGATCCCTTTACTAGGTCACTTCTGTTCAGAAATTTTGTCAAGGATATGGAAATGCAAAGATGTTTTCTAGCTCATAGATTTCCTCTTTTCTCTCAATAGAATTCCAAAGTAACTGTTGTTCTATTTCTTTCAATATGACGTATGTTGGAATAATACTATTCTGACTTTCAGTCAATTTGTATATGTTTATAAGTAGTTTGTACTCCATTCAGGAGTGTATAATGTATTTTCAAGTGTTATGCATTTCATGAAGAATATGTCCTGCAATACTAGTTCCTATTTTAATAAGTATAAAACCAGATAGTGTAGTCCCATTTATCTAAGGGAGCAGTAGTTGTCTGAAACCATGGTTAATACAGAACCCTATTGATAGTATGATTTATATGTATATATGTATATATACACACATACTTATGAAACAATTTAATTTATAAATTAGGTACAGTAAGAGAGTAACAACAGTAATTACTAATAAAATAGAACAATCCTGGTGGAGCAGTGGTTAGGTCAATTGCCTCTGAGAGACATGGGCCACATGTCCCCGTGTTCGAGTTCTGGGCTGAGGGTGAACAATCACTGTGAACACCTAAATGAAAAATAAATAAAGTATTTAAAAAAAATAGTTAAAATAAAATGAAGCAATCCTAACAATGCACTGTAGAGAAAAGTTATGTGAATGTGGTCTCTAGTTTGTTCTTTCAAAATATCTTATTGTACCTAATGATCTCTTCTGAGTTAATGTGGGTAACTGAAACCCACGGAAAGTGAAACTTGGGTAAGAGGGCACTACTCTAATACAATTATATTATATGATATACCAGACATTGTGCTTGAGAGTTCTGCATAATTTATCTCATTTAATTCTCACACTAACCCTATTCATTGGTAATTATCCACCTTATATATATAAGGAAGGTAAGATGACTAAACATAATTTCTCTGTGGTCACAAAGTGAGTGACAGAATTCAGCCTTGGGTCTACCCATTAACAGAATTTGTGCTCTTTACCAACATTGTATTCTGCCTGATGGTGAGTCAGTAGTGTGTCTGTAGTATTTTCTATTTTACTAAACTTTAGAGTTTCCTGGTCTCTTGTGAAGCAGAATATAGCTAGGAAGCTGGTTGACAGAGGGCAAGAAGCAGGCTTGGGAAGTCATTTGAGGCAAGACAGAGCCTCTAGGTACCTGTTGACTAAATAGGCTACCAGCACAGAAGAGAGATTAGATACAACAGCATCAATCAACAGAGCTGCTCAGTACCTTTCCCTGCTGTGAATAGAGCTGCTTGTCTGTGAGAAACAAGGAGATGGCATTCTTTACTGGATTCTCACATTGTTCCAGCCATTTCATGCAAACAGTAAAAAACATTCACCACCGAGTTTCAGGTGTATGCCAATTTAAATAGAAATTTATTTTAAGTAAGGACTTCAGAGCTTTGTCTTTAAATATTTCCTTAGTTGATGCTAGAATTACTATTGATGAACCTAATTAAAATTAGTTTCAGAAAATGTGTTGACATCAAAATGTGTTCTCACTCAAAAATGTTTAGCGCCATAGCACTACTGGACTTTTGCAGGTCTGAACACCTATTGAGATCTTACTATCTTGCCAGGCGTTTTATTAGTAGTAGTGATCTATTAATATCAGTTCCACTGAAGTCAGAATCTGTTCATATTATTTGAAAAGTTTATTGATATTTTGTAGTTTATGCCACAAAAGTGTTAAGAAAATTAACAAGGTAATGGAGTATCTTGTTATGTCTAGAGAGTACATGAAAGCTTATTAATGTTAATTAAAAAAAAGAAAGACTTGAAAGGAATTTCTTGCTTATAGAGTATGTTTAAGGTAATGCTCCGAGACTTGGGAGATACCTGTTTACTGCTGTCTGGTATCATTTGAATGTATTTTTTTTTTATTTTATTCATGCGTGTGTGTGTGTGTGTGTGTGTGTGTGTGTGTGTGTGTGTGTATGGTAGAGGTGATACTGGCAAAATTAAAGTCTTTAACTTGATGGTATATCAGTGATGTATATTATAGCATTGTGGTTTTTATTCTACATTAAATTATTCAGAAATTAAAACTTACTATGAATCACTGTTAGTCCTATTAAGATGTATTTTACTGTTTTGTGGAAGGTATATATAGCTATTAGAGTCACTAACTAATGGGACATTCAGACATTTAACCATTAGCATGACTAGAAACTGAGCAAAAAATAATATAGTTGTTGAACTTCTGTATTTAAATAAAATGATTCTTTAATAACCACATTCACCATTAATAGCTACATGAAAAACAGTCCGTACTTGGTCTTTTAATGCATTCTTTCTAATATAGTTTTTGTTGTTGTTTTATTGAAAGTTATAGACAGGAATGAAGTCTTGCAGAGGCTGGCAGCCAGGAAGAAATAGGAGAGAGAAACATTTATTTTATTCAGTCGTTCATCTTGGTTACTCCCCCTGGGCCTGGGTCTGGAACCTGGGCCTTGAGGTACATGTAGACGGTGTCTGGTGATCTTATCCACTAGGCACCAGGGCTTCCTCTAATAAAATTTCAAATATTTATATTTTATCCGTAATTATTTTTTAAAGAAAAGAATTAATTCTGAATTTAGGGTGAAGGAGTTTTTTGGTTTGTAACCTCTGGATACTCTCAGGACTTTGTATTGTTTGTTTCACAGAATCCGGGGAAATGGTTGGTGTTCAATAAACTTTAGACAGGGAAAAGGAAAAGAGAAGGTAGAGGGAAAATCTTTATGACCGGGAGTCAAGTAAAGATTTCTTATATAAACACCAGAATCACATCTGAAAAACAAAATGGGTACACTGAATTTCATCAAAATTAAAAAATTTTGATCTATGAATAACCCTATTATAAGACAAGTCACTGACTGGGAGAAAATATTTCTAAACAAAAGACTCCTATCCATAATATATCAGGAGCTCTATAAATACAACAATAAGATATAATATAGTTTAAAAATAGCAAAACAATATATTTCACTAAAGAATATATACAGATTGAAAAGAAACACATGAAAAGATGTTTAACATCATTAGTCATTAAGTAAGTTTAAATGAAAACCACAATGGGATACCATAATATATCTACCGGAACAGTTAAAAAGACTGTTGGCAAGAATATGAAAATACTTGCTCAGTCATCTATTGCTGGCAAGTATGTCAAATAGCAGACCACTTTGGAAATCAGTCTTTCAATTTCTTTAAGAAAATGTAAATGTGTAATTTCTACACCCAGCAATTGTATTCCTGGGCGTTTACCATCTTACAGAGAAGAAAAGTTAACACAAAAATATGTACACGAATGTTCATAATAGTTTATTTGTAATAGCCCAGAACTGGAAACAACTCAAATGTCCTTCTATGTATTAATAATTAAACTGTGTTACATCCATGCCAATACAACTCCACAATAAAAAAAGGAACAAGCTTTTCACACATGCATTAATTTGCATGGCGCTTAAAGGCATTATACAGAATTTTTAAAAGCCAATATAACAAAGTTGCACACTGTAAGGTCCTTGAAGTGACACAATTATAGAGATGCAGAGCAGGTAAGGGGTTGCCAGGGTAATGAGGAAAGGGAGAAAGGGAAACTATAAAGGGACAACCTGAAGGAGTTTCTTTGTGGTAATGAAACAACTCTGTATGTTGTTTGCATTGGTAGTTATAAGAATATGTTCATGTGAAAAAAACTCATAGAATTATGTAAAACTTTTTTCTTTTAAATAAGTGCATACAAGAATATCTACTGTGACTTTTATTGGATCATTGACTGAGGGTTTATTTTTAATACATATATTTTTTCATCTTGCTAAATGTATGTACTTTTTCTATAATCTAAAATTTTAAAAATCCCCTAAGTATTTTTAAGGGTAAATAAGAACATGTATCTCAAATTTGAACAAGATTACAATGAAAGAAACCCCACAGACACAAATCCTCAGGATAAGCCTTTGCCTGGAATATAGTTTTATTTGAAATTTTTGATTAGTGGATATGGGAGAGGAATTATTTTTACACTAACAAGAATGAATATATTGTATAGTAGAATGTGACACTCATGTATATTTTTGACACATAGCAGATTATTACAAAGAAATATCTTTCTTGAAGTATTTGCCTTAGGGGTACAATACCAGGTTCCTGGAGGTTTTCTTTTGTGGACTTCTCTCTACATTTGTTTTTGTAAGAGAAAAAGTAGGAAAGACAGTACTCCTTTACACGAATATATGCATGGAATTTAACAATAGCTTCCATGCTATACTTTTGTGTTTTCTATCTATCATTGGCATGTACTGGGAAGGTGACACCAGCTCTGCCTCCTAGACCTCAGGTAAATCCTCTGCCTCAAAAATTCCAGACTTCAGGATTAGGACAGAATTAGTGGAAGTGAACTAGAGGAAGAGGAAAGTGATAAAAAATACTAATTGTTGTAGTGGATATGTATGTATCTATGTATATATATGCTCTGTGTGTGTGGCATTTCAGCAGGAATCTCCATTGGCCTTTGTCTCTCTTTTTCCTGGCAGCTGTAGAGGCAGGTTAATTCTCACCAATATAGGCTAGGGAAGAAACAAGATACTTCTATTGTCTCTAAACTAACTTTGACTTTTGGCCATTTACCTTACTGGTTTGATATGGAATTCTGACTTAGTTATTTCTGGGCTTCCCCATCAGCTTCAAGTCATCTCAGCTCTCTTTGTGCCTGAAATCTGGTGTTTTAAATTGGGCTAAGAATTTAGGGAGATCTTTCTTTCATAGCTATCTGGATACTTCACATTGTTCACTGCCTGTCATTACTGCGAGGATCTTGGGGTCACACTCCAGGATTCTTGTGAGCCTTAGAGAAGACTTGCTTGATGATCGTGCCCACCTGCTTGGGAGACAAAGAAGGTAGCATAACCATTTGAAAGTAAAAGCAAATGGGATTTATTGAAGATAATACTCCCTTTAAAAGGATAAGGGTAGTCCCTATTCCAAGAAGGAAACAAGCCACCAGGAGCTTTGGGCTCAGGTTTTTAAGTTATCTAGTCGGCCTTATCCCAACCCAGGGACGCCCTAGTGGGTCCCCTTTATTGGAGGACATTAGATGGGCACCACTCATGGTCTCTTGCACTTTCAACTGGAGGATTGCCTCAGTTTCCTTCCCCTCTGCTTCCGCTGACTCACAACCTAGCACTCTTAGTCCTCAGGATCCTTTCAAATTCATGGTCATGGTACTCCAATAGGTATTCTGGGCATGGGAAGAGCAAATTCCGCTTCTTAGAACAAAATTAATCAATTTTCTTTGCGATTCACCACATCCCCATATTTTTAAAGCATAAGAATCCACAGAAAATTCTAATTCAACCATGATATCTGACAGGACAAGGTCCCCCCAGAAAGGCCTGGGTGATGCCATTTTGTGCTAAGAGCTGAGTGTATGACATTTCATCAGGAAACTCCATTGGCCTTTGTCTCTCTTTTTCCAGGCAGCTGTAGAGTCAGGTCCTAGGCACTCTTCCCAGTGTCTTCTGATAATGATTCTTATTGTCTTGATAATGCCTGTATTAACATCTTAATGAATTTCTAAACAGACTCTTTACCTCTGGTCCTAGAGCAGTGCCACCACCCCCCCCCCCCCCCCACCCCCGCATCCCCTATAAATAACTGAGAACCACACCCCCTCCCTTTCTGACTTATTCTTTTACTGAATCAGCCCACTTTGAATTCCAAAATAAACTCTTTTTGAATATTTGAAGGGTTTTCTTGATCACTCCTTTCCAAGCTCCTGAATGAAACGCCAAAATACCCCCAAATCTTCAGAGGAACCTAGCAATATCTAGTAATCCCAACAAAAGCCCATTCCCTAATGAAAAAAGTTCATTGACTATATAAATTCTGTTTAGTTGACGAACTCTAAATTTTGTTGATGCAATTAACTAATTCTCCATCAAAGAATTAGAAATATGGATTGTAAAAATTCATACTACCTTCTTTTGTTTATATGTATTATTTTCCTGAGATAATTGAAAGCTCTTACATGATCCCCTTTCTCAAATGTCCTTAAATTGCTTACAGTACTTAACATAGGTATGTGTCCACCAAATCTGCCTATCAGAGCAGATACTTGGTATTCACATAAGACTCAGGGCAAAGCAACTTCTGCTTTTGCAAAGAAGCAAATCTTGCAGCACAAGAGGAAGCCTATAATCATATCTTCCAATCTTCAAATATGAACTATAAATCAGCATTAGATAAATCTTTGATAATTTTGCTAATGAGACTATGCTCTCATATTACAGTTCCTTTTCTTTAATATAACAGTGAGCCGACAAGCTTATATAACCGTCATGTCTATGCAGTATTTTCATTTCCTTTACTCTTTTCAAATGGATGTAATGTTAGGTTTGATGCACTAAGGGGACCTGTGCTCATGTACAATTTTTAAATAATTTGGAGCCAGGATAAGACTCATTTAGAATGTCTTACCTAGTATTTGTGTGGATTTTAAAGAACTATGTATATGCATAAACCAAAGCTACAGCAAGGACCTGCCTTACATGATTACATTTGGAATGTTCATTAACACCATCTTTAGAGTGCATCATAATCTTAATATGCACACGAGAACTGGTCAGTGTAAGGTTTTTCTGGGCTCCGCTAGGAGACAAGCTCAATCAGACAAAAATTGTCGAATAGCCAGGGCTTTATTGGGGTTTGCACACCCGGGCGAAACTCCCAAGTCCGCAGAGGGCCAGGAAGTCGCGCCCAGAACAAAGGGGTACCGGCTCTTTAAGCAGAGGAATTTCGCGGGCTTCCCATATGGCGATTGGGGGATTGGCCCTGTGAATCCAGGTGTGGGGGTTGCATCCCTTATTCTGACGTCATCCACCTTTTTCCCGGGCTTGGCTGCCGTTTTCCTGGGCATGGCCGCTGCTGCTTTTGTCCCTGGGCCAGCCTAACAGTCAGTTTTCAATTTAATTTTCTGAGTAGTAATATATTTTTCATTTGATGTACTTTGAAAACTAGGAGTGAGTTAGCATTAGATGAGAAGAAAAAAAAAAATCTCTTTTCTTATCAGCTCCATCAAGTTACCTGAGGCTTGATTTGCCAGGCAGTTCTCCTAAAGGTCTTGGTATTTTACATTTCAATGTACCTCAGACTCTCACCTAGATTAACCTTATACAAAACTGCCCTTTAAAATCTTCCAATCAGTCCTAGTAGAAGTGCTGATTACCCTTCTCTTGAAATCCTAGATTACCCTTCTCCTGAAAGGTCTCTTTATCTTAAAGAAGTTTGCAACTGCTGTAGTTCTTTTCTATGGAATCTGGGGTTCTTCCTGTTTAATCATGTATCCCAAAATATAAGCATTTGCCTTCAATTGTTAAGATACAAACACTTGTGCACGTTTGCCTAACTTAATGACTCTTCTTTTTCTATGACTCATGACTTGTCAGAAAACTCCTACTTTACGTTTCCTATAGATGGGCTTCTCTCTACTTTCTACAAACTGGGTTTTGAGGAGACCAGCTGGATTCTGATCAGTAAAACTGAACAAATTAAAGTTAAATATCTCTGAATTATAACATTTTCATTTTCCTGTTAAAACAGCTGACTTTAAACCTAAAGAGTGAGGACATCTATTTGATCCTTATTTTCTCCTGATTGCATTTGATCATTAGATCTCAAAATTGGAAAACAAGGAGGAATCAGCATCTGCCCCCATGCCAAAATGTGCCTTCACAATTTTCTTCCTGCGGACTTTTGCTGGACAAGAGTTCTATAAGTTTCATTTAGAAAAGTACATAGGAATTTAAATATTCTTCAAGCATGATCCAACTTCTTATGACTAAACAAGTTTCTTGCTTCAATCAATATTCATTCATTCCATTTTGTTAGATTCTCTTTTGACGTAAGAAACCAGTCAGATTTTTGCAAGAACACATCTTTACCTTGAGGTTGGCTGTTATTAAATCTTTTCCTCATCTTTGCTTGCAGTATTTAATTTTTGCTCTATTTCAGCAGGACCAACTGTCAGTCTAACACGGTTGATTTGAGAAATGCCCTTGTAAGAGATTTTCACCACTAATGTGTTCTATTTTGACCTCCAGAAAACCCTTTATGTGAATCTCAGTCAGGGTAAGGTCTGAAGAAGCAGCAACTTGAATTGGAAACTCAGTCTCTAAGCCAGGTAGCAACCTACTGACCAACCAACTTCCAGCTAGTACTTAAGGTCTATATTGCTTCCCCGCAACCTACCCTACCATGTCATCAACATCCCCACCAGAGTGATATATTTGCTACAATTGATGAATAAGTAGGGAGGAAATGTAGGGGCTTATGCAGCATTCTCTAGGTTTCTTTTGAGACCAAGATCTTCCAGAGCAAGGACGTTCATAGCGGGATCTTGGAATGCTCTGGGCCACATCTGACACAGCCCAGCTCCTGGGCACTAGGAGTCAAAGTTCACCTTGTTAACCCTCTGGGAATATTCATGTAATCCCTTTTTCAACCTAATAATGCTAGAGGTCACTTTATAGACCTGAAAAAGTTCCTGGAAAATCCCCTTGGAACTACTTTTGAATGTCCTTGTAACTATATGACTCTTATTCTCTTGTAAATTATAGACACTGAAAAAGTAGTCCACCTATAAGCCCCTTCCCGAGGGTATAAGTCTGATCAACCCCAGTTGGGGAAGCAGCCTTTCTGCCCAGGGGAGCTCTACACTCATACTCTCACTTTATCTCTCCCCCACTTTCTCTAATAAACTTATATAAAACTGCACCTCTTTGACATCTCTATAATTCTTTCTTGAACCATTCAACACCAAACCCCAGGGGCCCCACATCAAATCTGCACATCATAATCACTCTACCATAGCTTACATTAGAGTTCTCTCTCAGTGTTATACATTCTATGACTTTGTACTAATATATGACATGTAGCCATCATTATGGTAGCATACATTTTCACCACCTTAGCAGTCCTCTGTTCTGCCTATTTATTGCATCTCCACTCCTACCACTAGCAACCAACGATAGTTTTGCTGTCTCTAAAGTTACGCCTTTTCCAGAATGTCATATTGTTGAGATCATACAATACAGAAACTTTTCTGATTGACTTTTTTCTCTTAGTATATGCATTTAAGTTTCCTTCACGTCTTTTCAGTACTTCATAGCTCTTTTTATTACATTGTATTTTATTTTATTTTTTAGTGCTGGATAATATTCTGTTGTCTGAATATACTACAGTTTATTTATCCATTCTCCTACTAAAGGAGATTTGGGTAATTCCAACTTTTGGCAATATGAAAAAGCTCTATAAAATTTAGTACAGGATTTTTCTGGAATCAAATATAAAGAATTTTTATTGAAGAACAGGAAGCTGGTGAGTCTGAGTTGAAGGTCTGTGCAACCTCAGGGTGTGAATTAGTCTCAGTGACTAGTAGACACAGAAGATTCACACATATCAGGGCAGGTTCAGAGGAGGTGAGGCAACTAGTAACCTGGGGCATAAAACTTAAGGAAGTCTCACCTGCAGCCTACCACTGTCTCAGGAAATCTTAAAGAAAAATTCCCATTTCCTTGTACTTCATTTTCATGCTATTCTTTCCCAAATTGATGTTATATTGAATCCTCTTCCTGGAGATGTTAGCATGAATACTTCAAAAGCAGTGTTGTGGTCAAAATATAATTGGAATGCATATTAAGCCTCTTTAGATATTTAAATTCATATTACCATATTACAAGCTTTGAAAAGAGTCTTCTCTAATAAGATCTGTTTAATATTTCTTAGTCTAACAGCTTCCATTTATTTCTCAGCCTTTCTTTTTCTGAAAATTGTAAATATTGACACTGAACACCTGACCTGAGTTAAAGAAAGGGTAGCTCGTTAACAGTGTGGGTTTAAATCTTATATTATTTCAGTCAAGCAAAAATTAAAATATTTAGTCAGTTATAGAGGACTCATTTTAAAGATTTGTTTTATTAGCCTTTATGGAGAATGTTAAGATTAGAATTTTTTTTAAATCTTGCTGATATCTAAATCTCAAAAAAATATGTCAGTATTAAAACACGCATTATAGATATAATCACTAAGCATTGGGATTATTTTATATCTTTTTTTCCTTCTAAAAAAAGAATCATAACATAGTACTGCTCAGAATATGAGTGACCTAATCAATCAACAAAATGGTTGAAGTGTTGCTTACTTTGCTCAGATCTCTAGAGCTGAAAGCAAAATGTCTTAGAAAAGACTTGAATATTTAAAACATGTTCACAGAGGGTCTTCCAAAACATTCAAGAAAATCCTGTTGATACCAATCTTGCCATCATTTGTACGTGTACTCCTATGTTCACAAGTCTGGGTTTGACATCTATAACAAAGAAGAAAACTTTACCCAGGGCCAAGACATGTTTGGGGAGCAATGGGAGGGCAAAATTGACAGAAGAAAATTCCTCAGTTTAATTCTTATATAGGGGTTAGTAAGAGAAAGATTTACCTAAAAAGGGATTGTGGATATGAATGAGTGCTCACCAGATAGGTATATTCCTTGAAAATCTCATTTTTTGAATGCAATAGATTAAAATGAGTTTGTACGTAAACTTCCCTAAATTACTTTTGTAGTTCAAAATTTGCTCTCAATATTCTAATGATTACATTTTGAACACCACATATCTTAGAAGGTGAAGGTGGGAAATGAGCATGCCAAAGGACTCAGCATAAAAGAGAACACTAAGATATTTGAAGTCAGGCCTTGGCTTTATATCTCTCTGCCTACCACATCCAGGAGAGTGACAGAGGTAAGATAATGAGCAATTCATAGTGATAGTTCCTCTTTGGGGTTAATCATGTATTACAGAGTCATTATTATTCAATTATTCACTTATTTAATATAATTGTAGTAAACATCTATAATGTCACAAGTACAGCCCTAAGAACTGAGGATATAGAGATTTTTTAAGAAGATGAATAATAATTATCAATATTGACTTATCAAGGGTAACATATATTTACATTAATATATGATATTAACAATAAAGAATATTTGTGGAGAGCTGATAAAGAGGTGATTTGGAAAGTTGTACTTTCTGCTCAATCTTTCTATAAACCTAAAGCGGTTCTTTGTCTGCTGAAGCTGAAGCTGCTATAACAAAACACCATAGACTGTGTGGCTTAAACAAATTTATTTCTCATGGTTTTGGAGGCTGAGTAGTCCAAGATCAAAAAGCTGAAAAGTAGATTTCATTGAGTGTGCATGTATGCACATGTATGCGTGCATCCATGCATGTGTGTGCGTGTGTGTGGAGATGAGAGAGAGATTGATCAAACTCTCTCAAGACTCATTGTATCAGGGCATTAATTTAATTTCCTCATGAAGGCTATGCCCTCATGATTTTGTCTAACTCTTGTCTAATTACTTCAGAAAGACTTCATGTCTACGTAACATCATATGAGGAGTTAAGACTTCAACATATGAATTTATGAAGGAAGAAACAATTCAGTCTATACATAGCATACTAAAAATAACAAAGTATATTAAAACAAATATATTTTTAAAAGCATGACTATTGGAAGAACTAGATATATAATTAATACTGACAGTAGATATTAATGAAGATTACAGGTGCTTTAGGATATCAATTCAAGGGTATCTTAATCTGGAAAAGGATAGACCTCTAAATTAAAGCCTTGAAGTAGAAACTTGAATTGGCTGAAGACTGAATGTAGGTAGTGGGGGCAGTGTTGAGTTGGGGAGAAGTTCTATTACGCTATCCCAATCCCTTGCCCTAAAATCTGAGCCCAACCAGTGAAAGTGGTTCGATAAGACACAAAAAGGGCTGTTTTTAAGAGGTTCTCTGTGAGATATGGGGGAATAATAAACTCTGCTCTGTGCCTTAGGGGAGAATTGTGACAAAAGGAAGAGAGACCCATTTTCTCTGCTTTTGAACAGAGTTAGAATGACCTGAGCACAAATGAAAAAAAAGGGCTGTCTGGGCTTCTTTAGCAATTGAGGACTGTGTTTTAAGATGTGAGAATCTTTCTTATGACTTAACAATTGGCTTGATCAAAGGAATATGGTCAAATATTCATGATCATGAGTGAGACACCAAAGAAATATTTAAGAAGTAATTTTTTTTAGAGGTTAATACCTGGTATTGTATGATGAGAATGAAAGCCTGAGAGATCTAAGTTAAGGCCATTAATCTTATTCTATTAGTATTTACTACTTGGTACAAATCAGGCTACCTAGGTCAACAAAATCAAGAATTTTTCTAATTCTGTTGTGTCAAATTGCACCACTATTCTCGTGGGACATTACTCATCATATTTTGTAGTCAAGCTAATATTTAAGAACTTTGAAAGTGACCTATCTATCCTGTAGTCAATTATGATATTAAGACATTATTCTTCTTTAACTAAAAAAGATAATAGAATCCTACAGCTTATTTTTGTTCAGATGGATTATGTTTCTTTTTTTAAGTACATTGCATTACTTTCTTAATGAAGGAAATTAAAGTGATCTGCCATAATATGATTTTCCTAATGTTGTGCTTAGTGCCTAAAGGTTCTTAATGATTTGTTTTAATGTCATTCCCAAGATTGAAATTAAGGTTAGCATTCTAAAATTATTGCTGTCACCAAGCTTTTTTAATTTTCTGATTTCCAAAGATTTTTTTTGTCCTTTCCTAATTTCTCTAAAAATGCCTTTTGCCATCCATATTTCTCAAAATAACAGCCAGCTCCTCAGCGACAAGAATCACATACCCCACAGGTCTCTGAAGACCTGTGTTGTGAGAGGGATCTCACATATTTTGTGAGAAATCTCACATATTTTCTTTGCTTTTTATTTAGTCTTCTCCTTACTTCACAACTAATTCTGATCTATTTATCAGAACACATTGAATTTTTCTGTAATGATTGGCATAAAAAATTAGCATCTTCTCCCTGTTTTGATTCTTTATTGTTAATATCCATTGTCTATCAAAGGGCAAGACACAGCTTTCTTCACACTTTCTTCCTCTTGCTTGCCTGACACCTATTGTCTGTTTCTGTTAAACTTTCTATGAACTACAGAGTCTCCTCTCAGTAATTTCCCCTGATCCCTTTATCGGTTTCCTCTTTCTTCAAGGTGCCTCATTGTGGTTCTTGTTGATTCACTTTTGTTATTGTTTTCCTAGTAAAAACTTGTAGTGGCACATAATCAGAATCAGAAGGTTTAAAAGGAATATCTAGTTCCCTGGCTACTGAGAATGTCTGTTGTGCATTCAAATAACTTGTTCTCTTTACAAGTGATTTCTGTGTTACAGTCATGACTTTAGAAGAACAGCTGCCAGTGTATTTTATTAAATTAAACTTAAATGATGCAATTGTTTTATTGCAGTACAAAATTCATGTCTGTCTAATATCAATGTAAACTTACCACAAAGGTGACAGAAGCCAAGAATGCTTCTGCTATTTTTTTGAAAAACAAACATAATTCTGGGAGAAAATTTTCCAGTCTAACTGTATAAGCCTCAGTTTTGCAACAGAGAATACCCTTTATTCAGGGCTCTCACTCAAAAGATGAACTTAAGTAATTCTGCTCAGCCTAGTACATTACTCTGACCTGGCAGAACACCTTTCAAGTCCTAAACTGCTTTCTTCCTTACTCATTAATATTCATTCAGCTGTGAGTGGGAATGGATATTCATGATCAGCAGGTTATGGATATAAGGAGTTAAATGAGGTTTTTAGCCTTTTTCTAATGTCTTTCTCAATGGCTAGGCATGCAATCAACATGCCACAATTACCAAACATTTTACATATTTTGTCAAATCTGTAGTGAATATGATCCCCAAAGACATTGATCTTTCCTAATATTTATGAATCACAGAAGCTAAATTTAAGATTAGAAAAATTTTGTTGATATGCCTATTTAATCACTTATTAAAAAACTATCAGTTATTTATGTTAGGCTACTCTGCTAGATTCTGAAAAAATAAATAGTGAACAAGTAAAATATAGACTAATCTCAAGGAAGATACAATCTAATGCAAGAAGCAGGCAGGCAATAATCAGCAAATAAAGCTGTTACTAATTGGGATAAAAACTGTGCAAGAAATAAAGTACAGTGATATGGAAGAGCACATTTTTTATAGATAGAAATGTCAAAGAAAGTAATATAAAAATGATCAAAGGAAGTAAACAATTGGGAGAAAATGGAAGAACAAACTTAAAGACTGAGGAAAAGAAAGACACTGATACTGCAACTAAACAATTTGCAGTATTACAGAAATAGTGTCAAAAGGATGGGTACTAGATGGATTAAATTAAACAAGGATGAATTCATTCCACATGATAACCTTAGGGGAGAAAGATTGAGCTAAACTTACTGAAATAAAAACAAAGGATATATTTTTAACCCCCGGGGGTCAGTTAGTGGAAGAGTACAGGGAGACTCCCACAGGAGATGGGTCAGTATGATTAGACTACCTGTGTTGACTAATTGATGCTCCCTAGGTCCCTACCCTCCCACAGAGACTGGGAGATGGAGCCCTATCTTTCTTGAAGATTACATTTATGAGAGATGGCTCCCAATCCTTGAGAAAGATTTTCCTGAGCTGTAAAACTGACAAGAGGCTGGGAAAACCTTTACATCTCAAAGGATCAGAGAAAGAATTTATAACTGCAGTTTTCTAAAGTAAATGTTCTAAGAGAGATCAGGATCCTATAGTTAGGAAGAATTTACAGTCTAAAGTTTAGTCAGCTGAGGAGAATGGTAAAGCTGTCTGTGGAGGTGGAGAGAGAGAGAGAGAGGAGAGAGAGGAGAGAGAGAGAGAGAGAGAGAGAGAGAGAGAGAGAGAGAGAGAGAGAGAGAGAGAGAAGAGGAGAGGGGAGAGAGACAGAGAGGAGAGAATGAGTCAGAGTCAGAGACTTGTGAAATTCAGCTCCTCACTCTGTTGCCATGCTAATATTAATGATTGTGGTTGGCTTTCGTTCTGTTAAACATCCAGTACACAGATAGATTCAGGTTGTGGAGTTTGAAGCTCCACAAATATGCATCATACATATAAAGCTATTAAACATGTACATGCAAACACATAATTTTAGGGTACAGGTACTGCTATTATTTTAAAAAAGAATGAAAAATTCTAATACAAAACTGGGAATTTATTTTGACAGCGATCCAAGCAAGCACAAGCTCAGAGTCTTAAAATTTCCTAAACTCATGTTTAATCCGTTTGTAACTCTAAGTATTAGCTTCATTCATCCAGCATTTTGATTTATACAAATATTTTCCCTAATACATCACAACAATCTTTATTATATTATAATTGCTTGTGATTTTCTATAGAATCTGCAAAGAAAGGAAGATTGCTAAGAAGTGTACCATTCAGTTTTGTTTTCTGGTGGGGGGTTTGTTTTTAACCTATCTGTCTGCTTTCCATCACCTATTAGTATTTTAAGGATAGTTGTTACATATATTTTATAATGCCATGTATGATTTCTGTCAGCTTCCTTTACAAATTATGTATCTGATTATTCCTTCTCACCCTTTTATTCTGATATATGCTGCTATTAGCCTTCTGTGTTTCAAAGCAGATAATGGTGACTAATTGCATCTGCTTACTGCACTGTGTCCATTTTCCTGCCAGAGTTCTCTGAAAGCACATTGCTTTGATGCTGCTTTTGAGTATTTACAGCTTATTTCAAGACTACTTTGGGTCTTTTGAGCTGGCTTCTTATGTTCTTTTATCAGAGTGAACATAGTTAAATCAAAAGACATGGAGTTTACTTGCAGACTGTGAGAATTATAAGTAACCCTAGATAACATTAGGCCTACCAATTTTAAACTGTAATTTCCTTGAGGATGTTTCAGCAACTTGCACAAATTGTTCTTTACATATATGGCATGTAAAACTATATTTTCAAGGGTATAATAATCAGTAGTCCACTATCTGAGCAGTGTTATACATCTGATTTAAATGTATGGGAACCAACAACACATGAGTACAAGCTTCCAGATTAAGTCTTTTAAAGCATAATTGCCATAAAGCTTTCCCTGGTATATCTCTAGTTGATGAAAAATCTTGAGATTTCATGGAGGTTGTTTCTAAAAGCTCTCCATTTGATACTATGTATGCATAGATTGGAATTTTTCTCAACATATGCAACCAGAATAAATTTTTAAAATGTGTTTATTGGGACCACCTTATTATTTTCATTGGTTAATTTCATAACATGTAAATATCATAACATTGAACATAAGCAATGAGCAAATTTGTTGAGGTTATACTTATTATTTTATTTAATGAGGAAAAAATATTCTGCTGTTAGAAACTCATTTTACTATCAATGACTCACCTCAAGCCTCACAGCTAATGGTAGAGAATCAATATATATATCAGTTTTTAAGAGTCTGCTCTGGGGTTCAGAAAAACAGATATATGTTTCAATTATGCCCTACATAAATTTATGATGTGCAATTTTCTTAACTTTTGTTAAATTCAGTGTCCTACAAATGGAAATAGTAATCTCTATTACATAGGGTTATTTTGAGAATTAACTATCCAATAAATATATTCTAAATATCTATGTCCAGGAACTATCAGTATGCAGAGTTTCCTACTGTCATGGGGTCTTAGGATTGAGTGGGCAAAACAGACATATATATTTATTAATAATAATATGTATTAAGCAGTTAATAAAATTAATGTGATATGATAGAAAGTCAATGGGTAATTTTAAATGGGTGACCAGGGAAGACCTCTCTAAAGAGAAGATATCTCATTTGATGTCCAAATGATAGGGAGGCATCCAAAGCTGAGACTTTTGTTATTAGGTAGAATAAGAAGGTATAGGAATAATGTTACTTGATTTTATTTGTAAAATAAATCTTATTGGTGGATAAGTGAATGATTATTCAATGGAATTAACGAGTTGTTTTTATTTGTGTTTTTCTCCCTTTCCCAACCCCTCTAGCATTTCATTTTCCATCCTAACAAGTGTAATTCCTTTGGGAAATTACCTCTTTTTTTTATGGACAAAACTGGATTGACTATATAACCTTCCCCCAGTCTAGAACTTGTCCTCAGATAAATTGAGCATCTGTTTTCAGTCTACAATTTGACTATGAAGCAGATTGACAATTAAATTGAAAATGTTTGGTGTCTCTTCATACTGAATGGACTTGTCTTTGTATTTCCAGGCTCTATTCATAGCTCTTAGCTATTCTGAATTTTTCTTCTCCATCTTTCCCATTGACTTGATAAGTTCCTAATATATTTTCAATGAATTCTTCTTAGCCAGTGACTGTGTCAGTTAGTCGCAGGCAGAGACTTAACTAATTCAGCACATCAATTCCCTGTCATAGTTGGCCCTCAGTAACTGCTATGATTAAGGGTAGAACTGAACTAGAGATCAGGCCTCCAAAGTTTTAATTAGCTTCTGTATATCTTGGGGATAGCTTATGTTTGACTATCAACAATTAGTTTTCTCCATCTATGCATCCTGGGCCTCCAGAATAAAATCACTTTATAGCTTACTGTGACAAAATGTTTGCCAAACATTTCACTTCCCTAGCAAATTTCAAGTTTCTTGACTCATATTTCAGTAGGCAATTTGTTTGGATATTTTTCTATGGAAAGATATAAACATAGAATAGTTCATGTTCAACTCTTTGTGAAGTATTTTTTAATCAAAGTCAGTATTTCAGTTTGAGTGGGAGAAGAGTGTAAATGAATGAAAATGCATGACTTTTTTATTATTATTGAAATTGTTTTAATGTAACAAAACTAAAGCAACCCAAATGTATTCACCCTAAGAAAAGTGATGAAATGAGCTATCATTGATGCCATGGATTGACAGCTGCAAGAAAAAGTACATTCCATCATTTTGCTGTCAATCAGATCATACTATAATTCATACTATAAGAATCTGTTTGTTGCTTCAAACTTCAGCTAAAGTGCTCCCTGAGTTTAAATATCCTGCCATGATGAAATAGGGCTTTTTAACAACAAGAAAGAAACAGAAGGGTAACAGATGTGTGAAGGATTTGGAAGGTAAACAAACTCTATTCTCAGTCTGGATTGAGAGTCCTCTGTTGAATTACATCTTTGAGGAGCGATCATTTGAAGGGAATGAAGCTGCCATTCACAGAAAGAGCGACCTGATCCTCATCTAACTACGCTATACACTGCTAACTCCAGTTTTTCCCTATCTGTACCATGGGCTGAAGTTACGTTCTCCAAACCTTTTCTAGAATTCATTGGTAGCCCCCAAACTCAATATCATGTGGTCATTTGACCAACTCCTAAATCAAATGCTGTATTAACTTTGTTTCTCCTGTACATTAGAAAAGTAAATGTAACTGCTGAAAATGTTTCCAATTATTTGTGCTAACTCCAGCACCATTCACAATTTATGTGGTGCACCAAAGTCTCATTAATGCTTAAACATTGGGATTGACAGAAGCAATTATACTTTCTCTTGAATTTGTATGAATCCTTCAGTTTGGTGATAGAATATTGGACTGAAGTCAGGAAAACTGAATTCTACTCTGACTCTCATATTAATGAGATATGTGACCTCAAGCAAATCACTGATTCTCACAGACATCTTCTCTAAAATAGAGAAATAGGCTATGAGACCTTTGAGAATGGTGACCATTATATTTCCAGTTCAAAACTGGAACTGATTGTTGATGAAATCATCCTCCTTAAAAGGGGATTTTACCCCCTGGGTATAAGATGTATATTTTGTCCACTAAAATATTGACGTATTTGGAATTCCACAGGTACAGTATTTGAAAAAAGGACACATTCGAGAAAATGCTTGAAATCAGGAAAGACAGAAAATTTGAAACATATTCTTTCTACCCTCTAATTCTGAAATTCGAGTGTCTTGAGATTCCAGGTGACTCAGTGAACCACTAGTCCTTTTTTTCTTTCCTTTATTTAAAAAATTATCAGATTTATTACAGCATAATTTACATACAGTAAAATCATTCCTTTTATAACTCAGTTCCGTGATTTCTGAAAAATCCATGTAGTAGTATAAATACCATTAAAAGAAGCAAATAAAATATTTTCTATCATTACAGAAAGTAGCATCAAGCTCCTTTGTCAATCTATTTCTTTCATCCTCAGTCCCTGAAACAACTGATCTTTTTTGTTTTCTGTCTCTATAGTTTTGCCTTTTCCAAATATCACATAAATAGAATCATGCAGTATACAAGTTTTTATTTTCATAGTAAATTTGAGATTCATTCATGCTGCATGTATCAGTAACCCACATCCTTCTGTCACTAAATGGGGGTGGTAGGAGATAGAATACTGACCGGGAACTGACTGTTTTACCTTACCTGACAAACGAGCTTTGCAATTATGATTCAGATTATAAACCTTGAGTTTGAGAGATTATCCTGGATTATCTGGGTGAACCAATGTAGTCATATAAATTCTTAGAAGAGTCTTTCTAGCTGTAGTAAAAAGGGAGATAGATGGAAGATCTCTCTAGATCTGAAGTATGAGAAGGAGTCAATGCACTATTGCTGGCTTGAGAATGAAGAGGGCTACAGACCAAGGAATGTAGTGGGGCATCCTTAAGTATGGAATATATACAGAAGCCCATTATACATAGGAATATGCCTAGAAGTTTCCCATTATACATTGGGTTATGTTAAATTTTAATCTCTCTGTATCTTTGACTCTGGTTGTAAATGTTCCTTCCCCCTCCTGTTGGTGGGTAATTAATAATTTATAATTGTTCCTAATATAATAAATAGGCTGTCATGCACTGTAAGGAGTCTAAATTAGAAACTAAGTCTGCTCTCGATTCTAAGGCTGTGTCTGCTACTCACTGTGTGAACTTGGTAAATAGCTGAACTTCTCTAAAGTACAGCTGTTATTTTTAAAAAGGTGGAAAGTAACAAGGATTATTATTAGAATTGAATTAAATAATATCTTCTTAAGTGTTTGGAATGGAAATGATGGTTCATAATATTTAATTACTTGAGCTTTTCAAATGTAGCCTTTAATGACTTTATATTTTTAAATTTGGCATCTCCTTTCTGGGACACACATACTTATTAAATACCACATGTCCAATAATACCAAGCAGAATCCATTCGATAAGATAGTGAATCTTCTGTCCACTGAAGCTTATTATATAAACAGACTCTTTGTAGTTGCAGAAAATCACGAGCTTTGACTCCAGCCAAATAAGCATCATTGTGTTCTACTGTTGATAGTTGTAAGTCCTGTGAATTTGGGTATGCCATTTAATCTGTTTGAAATCTTTGAAATTGGTTAAAAAAAAAAAAAACTCCAACTCCCAAAGTTACTGTGATACTCCTACCAAGATGAAAACAGTATGCACTTTGAAAATATTAATTTTCTTCTCTGAAAAAAGAAATTTGGAATTAAACAGTAGTATGATACATGCTCATGAATAAATCATTAATTTAAATAGGAATATGTGTATAATTTAATGTTCATTCTCTGCACCTGACTTTTTCAAGTGCTAATCTGCAATGCAGAGTTCTGATTCAATTTATGGTGTCCTGAAAAATAAGAAAATTACAGAAATTCTTTCCTTTGCATTTCTTAGGTTTTATGAGTATAGAAGTGCTTTGAGTCTTTGTTGTTTCAGTCGTGAAGCAAATTAGTCTGGTTGTAGCTTCCTATTAACTCAGTGAACCTTGAAAAGACATGGGAATCCTGGTGGGATGAAGGATTGGATACCTGTTTCAACTCAGTTGCTTCTTGTATGGCTGCTGTATATGTAGATTACTTGCTGATGATCTTTTGATGTGACTCACTGCACAGATACCTGGGAGAATGTCCATCCAAGCTACCATTTATCTCTCCTTGTTTTGATACCCTTAGTTCCAACAAAAACTGGAGCTAGATTTAACTGAACTGCATTATTGAAGCTCTAAAAGTTGGTCCACACTCTGTGGCAGATGAAAGTGTGACTTCAGTTGAGCAGACTGGGAGTCTTTGAAAGTTAGTAACTGCTAACACAGCTAGCTTTTCTTGTACTGGGTATGAATTAATACAATAATTCATTTCTACCATCAACCCACTTTTATTTGAACAAGATAGCAGAAGAGGGAGAAGGCAAATAAAATTAGTCCCTGTTGAAAATATCTCATTTTTAAAAACTGCTTTTCAGATTAATGAAATTTAGTTTAATCCATTAAAATTTCAACTTCACAAATTTCAAATTTCAAATCATGTTCTATAGAACTCTCATGTTCTTTCTCAACCTTATTTTATCTACAAGTGCTCTACTTTTAGCTATTTTACAGTTTTCTTCTACTAATGATCTTAAAATGTTTTACTAATAAAATTAACTTACAAGATAATGTTTAGAGAAATCTTTATTATCAAATGCTTTTTGCTTCCAGTTTACCAAACTGAGATAACTAAGGTAATCTTAATCTAGAATTTTCATTCTTTCATTCTTTCCTCTTGGACAAATATGCATTTTGAAACTCATATTGACAAAATGTATCATATGCTAAATGCATCTTTATTATGCATGCCTCAAGCTAAATCTTTAAGAGTTCAAAATTTCATTTTGGCCTCTGTAACTTTTTTTTTTTTTTTTTTGGTAAAGGAAAGGTGCAGGCAGACATGAAGGTAAGCAGAGAGACAGGAAGAACGAGAGAGGAGAATGAAGCACCTTTATCTATTCTATTTAGCTGTTCATCTTAGTTGCTCCCCACTGCCCAGGGACACGAACCCAGGTCCCTGGGATGTATGTGGACTGCAGTCTTGGCCAAAGGCAACTGGCTACCACCAGGGTGTGCCACCTGTGAAACTTTTTTAATAATTGGAATACAAAAATATAATAAAAATTATATATTTCTCTGAGCTTTATTTTTCTAAAAAAGAGAATTAGCATCTTCAACATAAGTTATCATGAGAAATTTATGCTGTCATGTACGTGAAATAACTTAGCTACCATAGTTCTGTCACATAGCATATGCTCAATTAATGAGAAAGCATTTTGGTAATGAATGAAAGCAAAATGAGTCATGCTTTGCCGCTCTCTAGATGACTAACAGACTAGGGTCCCTAAGAGTCCCCATTCTATTCAGTCAAATGTCAGATTACAGTGTTTATCTGGAAGACTTTCCTTGAGTTCTCAGAATAAATTCTAGCCCCCAACCCCCAGAAATAGAAGAAGGGTAGGGAGCAGGTTTAAGATTTAACTATTTCTTCTGTGAGAAGTCAAACTACATCCAACAAGTCTATATTGGCCTTTGTCTGATTGTGTTGTTTTGGAATTATTAGAATATTGTAGAATATTTACATATATAGAATATATAGATATATATAGAATATATATATGTTTTTTACGATATTGTCCATATTTAGATCTTTGCCCTTGTTTTCTATAGAGGTTCATAAATTCATATTTTTAATGGAGTCTAACATGAAATAGCCAAGAACAATTGAATGGAAAACTTGATTTTGTGATGGTCATGAAGAAAAACTCAGCTCAGAGAACTTGATGTGGGGAAACCATTTTATCATTTTTAGATGTCAGTTTCCTTCTTTATCTGTAAGATAGACTCAGTGCCTTGAATATAAAAGGCACTCAATTATTTATTGAAAAAGGAACAAGAGAAAGGCCGAGGAAAGAGTTAGAGTATATGGTTAGATTTCTTTACTGCTCTCAAAACTTCAATAACTCTGATTTCTAAAACATTCAAGTATAAAATTCCATGCTACAATAGTATTATAGGACTTAACAAGATTAAAAGTTCTCACTGGTCACAATATTTGAAGTTTTCATCATGTTCAGCACCTGAGTGTGTCTATCTACACTTTAAGTTCCTCTTCAAACAAGAACCATTCACAGGCACTTGCAAAGCATCGTCAAGCTGACTGATATTATGGATAGAATTTCTAGTTAATATTCATGGGCACTCTTTATGTTCTCCTACTTCTCAATTTGCATTTAGGAAAGGAAAGCAGTTATTACTTGACAGTGATTTCATTTTAAAGTTTGAACTTGAGAAGCAACTTTTTTTCAAAATAGAATTTGGATAGAAAATGTGAAGGTACTTCTGAGTACAAACAGCCTCTCTGCTTGATGACAATTGACAGATTTCAATTTCTTAATCTTTACATATGTAACTTCAGGAATTTGAATCATCTTTAAAAAAATGGATATTGTCAACTATTTCCAAAATGTAATGAAACTTTTCAAGTTAAAGCTTAGCAAAATCTTCCTTCACAAACTGTCATGTACTGTCTTTTGATTGAATCATTCTTCAAAGTACCAAATCTCTTTTACTGAATCTTTTAGATCTTTCCCAAATTGTGCCTAAGATTTAGAACGTGTAAACAGGAGTCCAGAGAGAGTACCTCATGCTAAATATATCCCTGACTATTTTGTGTGTGGAAAGCATCCTTATGAAATGATTCAATTTCCTAGTTTAGTAGATATGCTTCCAGATATAATTATGTATTAGCCAAGGATATGAAGCCTCTCACTTGTAATTAAGCGGTCTCGTTAGGAAACTGGCTGTGCAATAGGAAATCAGTGATTAAACTTTCATTCAGAATAGTTTCTTCATCAGTCCTTAGAACAGGTGTCAGGATGATTCTCTGTTGATATTTTGCTTGGTACCCTATTAATCAGTGTGTATGAAAAGTTGGGATGATATATTGTCTCTACCTCAAGTCCTTTATATTTTCTGAGTTGTCATGCATTTAATGTAATAGATAACTCCCTTTGGGTCATTAAAAGCAAGAAGGTCAGATTTTGCCTTTTTCCTGACACAGCAGAGTTCTGATTAAGTGTAAAGGCACAAGGTGATTTCTTCCACTGTGAAATCTCCTATAGGATAAGAATAATGTAAGTGATTATTTCAAATAGAAACAACAATTGCAATAAACCACTTGTGAGTTTATTTCAAAGTAGCACATAATAATAAAATTAAAAAAAATTTCTCAGACTACATTAATTGTATTTGGTCTGGTACAAACGTAGAAGAAAGAGGGATGTATTGACCCAAATTCATGATTCTATAAATACCAGAAAGTCCCTTAACCAGAATAAGACATTTTAGTGATCTATTGTATTCTGTGCACGTTAAAATTACTATCTCTGCAGTTCTCTTACTCAGCTACAATGCAAGCTTGGCAATAATTTTAATATCAAATTCATATTAACATTAACTTATTAATTTTAAATGTTTTTTTTTTCCTCAAAATTTCATTCATTCAATTTCCACTTCTTTGGACCTCAATCTCTTCCCCTCTTCCTTCATCTCCTTCCTTCATTCTCATCTTTGATCAAA
Source organism: Solenodon paradoxus (assembly GCA_004363575.1). Classification (NCBI taxonomy): domain Eukaryota; kingdom Metazoa; phylum Chordata; class Mammalia; order Eulipotyphla; family Solenodontidae; genus Solenodon; species Solenodon paradoxus. The sequence goes on from RJWH01000431.1 coordinate 357,151, forward strand.
GATTTGATTAGATATCATTGTTCTCTGGATGCAGGAAAAAAATACTATCTAGCAAAAAACAATAGACACCTCACTAATAGTCAATGAGTGGGAGTGGTTATTATTTATTTTCAAACAAAGCCTTACGCTTTTAAAGTTTATTAGAAATTGCTCAGGCATTTTATCAGAATTGTAAATTTCTTCCTAGAAGGATGAGTTTCTCTGCTCAGAAAGTTCTGTTCCTGATCAGAGATGGTACATTTTTTATATCAGTCATTATAGGTAGAAGAGATATGTCTTCAAAGAGATTGTCAGATAAAACTTTATATTTATATTTTATATGGTTCCTAAATTGTCTTAATTAAAGTATAATTAGTATAATTATAATAAACTGCACAATCTTTTTTGTATGCTTGAATATCTATCTCCCTATATATATATATATATATATATATTCATGAAACCATCACCACAGCCAAAATTATGAACATATTCATCATCCTCAGAAGTTTTCTTGTATATATCTTTTTAATTTATCCTTTCAGTTCCCTTTCTCCATCAGGTGAAACTGAACTTCTTTCTGTAAATGTAGTAATTTTTAATTTTATTTTCTAAAATTTTTTATAATGGAGTCTAAGATTTTTTTAAAGGATGAGCCTGTTGTTTTTCATTCAGCACAATTATTTTGACTCATCAGTGTGTTATATGTAACACTAGTTCATTTATTTATATTGTAGAGTAGAATTTCACAATATGGATATAATACTATTTATTCATTCACTTATTTGTTGATGAACATTTAAGTAGTTTCCATCTTTGATTAATAACAAAAAGTTGCTCTAACTAGCTGGATATAAGTATTTGTGTAGACATGTGTTTCTGGATTCTGTTTTGTTCCATTGATCTAGTTGTCTATCTTGACATCAAACTTGACACTTGATAAATATGTATTTTTAAGGAAGTCTTGAAATAAATTATCATTATTCCTCACACTTTTTCTTAATTTTAAAGTGCTTTAGGGGAACTATTCTAGATTCTTTTAATTTTCATATGAATTTAGAATCAATCCCTATGCAGAAAAATCCTGCTTATGTTATGATTGTATTTAATGTATAGATTGATTTGGGGGAAATTAATATCTTAACCATATGCATTTTCCAACAGTTTTATTTAGTTCTCTTTCACTTTGACAGCAGTGTTTTGTAGTTTTCAGTGCATGGGTCTTGTATTTTTTTTTTGTCTACGACTTATATTTTTTGATGTTTTTGTTAATGGGAACATTTTCTTATTTTTCAGTCATCTTGTTGTAAATATATAGAATTTTAAGGATAAACTCCACTTGGTTATAATGCATTTATAATTTTATACTTTATTTTTTAGAGAGGCTTTAGGTTCACAGCAAGGTACATATATGTGTGTATATATATGTATGTGCATACACCACACACATACACACACACATAGGTGCCTTCTGTATACTCCCTGCCATAAAACATGCATTACTACCCTCATTATCAACATCCCTAACAAGAGTGGTACATTTATTACAATTGATGAATCTACAATGGACCAGCATTGTCACCTAAAGTCCTTAATTTATTTTAGGATTAATTCTTGGGTTTGTACAGTGATGAGTTTTGGACATAAATATGTACATATATATACATACATACACACATACATATAAAATATTTATCTGCCAGAGTAGTTTCATTATCTTAAAAATCCTCTTTGCTCCACCTTTCCATTCTTTCCTTCACTCAATATCTGTCAAACACTGACCTTTTTGTTGTCTCCATAGTTTTTATGTTTTCCAGAATATCACACAATTGGAATATTAGTATGTGCCTTTTCAGATAGTCTTCTCTCACTTAGTAATATGCAGTTAAGTTTCTTCCATGTCTTTTTATTGCTTGATGGATCATTTCTTATTAGCACTGAAGCATATAATTCCTTTTTCAGTGCTTTCCCACAGTTTATCCATTCTTCTCATAAAAAATACCTTTATTACTTCCATATTTTGGCAAATATGAATAATGTTGATGTAAATATCCACTGCAGGTTATTGTGGGAAGATTCTTTTCTCTGTATTTAGATAAATAACAAAGAACACACCTGCCGATTCATCTGGGAAGAAAATGTTTAGTTTTATAAGAAGCTATCCTTCCAAAGTAACTGTCATTTTGCAATGCCACCATCAAATAATGAGAGTTTCTGTTACTTCATATTCTCACCATCTTATGCATTATTTTATTTTATTTTTTTAAGGAAAGTTACAGGTAGGAATGAAAAGTAGGCAAGAGAGAATAAAGAGAGTAGAAAGAAGAATTTAACATTTTAAAAATTAAGTTGTTCACACTGGTTTTTTCACCCCTTTGAACCTGGAACTCAGACTCAGGGGTATACGGTCCATGTCCTTTGCAGGCAATTGACCCAACTGCTACTCCACCAGGGTACCCCTGCATTATCTTTTAACAGATTGTTGAATTTGACTTGCTAAAATTTTAGATGTGGATTATACTGCCCACTAAAGTTGTATCCCTCTTGCATCCTTGTGGCTCAGGAGGCTGAGGAAGCGAAGTTAGAGACCACATAAAGCCCAAGGGCCCAGGATTAGGACTCTTACTGGCACCAAGAGTAATAAAGAAAAAAAAAAAAAAAAGAAAGAAATGTTCTACCCTTCCTGATGAAGTTAAGGACAATTTTCTTTTATATACAGTGGTTATTTCCTGTGTTGTTTGTTTTTTTAATTACAGGAGTGCTTTTTCTCATGCTCGTTTTTCTCCCTCTCCTCATTCTCTAATAGCTCTCTTCATTCCTTTCATTCAGCAATATTGTGGATTTATTACTTCCTAGGTATTGTTAATACCTAGGGCCCTTTTTAAAGATGAACTTTGCACAGAAGTCCTGGCATCAAGAAGGCTTACAGTCTAGTGCGGAGAAAGGGACACTTTTACAAATGATTCAGACTCAGCATAACAATTAAGTATGACCAGTCTTAATATAAGAATCCTTAACAGGAATCAAAGATGTAACCCTGGAACTAAAAGTGATTGCCAGATAAACAAGCAAGACAAATTGCATAGTCAAAGAAACAGCATATCAAAGGCAGATAAGCAAGGGACAGCATGTCTTGTTTGGGAAATTATTGGTGTATGGTCAAATAAGTGCCTGTGAAAAAAGAAAAATTTCATAAAATAATGGGCACTATTTCATTGTCAAGGAATTTTCATTTTATCCTATTGGTGGCAGTGGCCAGATATTTATTCAGAAAGCATTGGCTAGAGGGAGAGAGTGTACTAGAAGCTAGAAAAATCCTTTGAAAATTGTAACCGTCTAAGGAGAGAGGGGGATAAATCCACAAGAGATTTTATTTAAGAATTTGAATATAACATAGTGCCGTTTGGAAATGGGGGTAAAGAATAAGGAATAATAAAAGATAACTTCCATTGTTTTGTGTGTTTTATAATGTTTTGTTTTTACTTGTTTTGCCGATTTCAGCATCTGTGTGGATATTAGCACCTTTCTTTGATCTAATAGAGGGTAAAGGGAGGAGGGGTTTTTGAAGAGAGTTATTGTTTTAATGTAAACTGCCTGTGGCTGAGGTGCCTGTCTAATACACATAACAGGTGGTGAGAAGAAAAGACCTGAAGCCCAGTAAGGATTAGACAGGAAGAAGTTACAGATTTGTGAGTCACATTGTTATGTCTGAATTTGAAGAGTCCTTGAAATACATCAGATTCAACTGCAAATATACCTATTTCACATAGTTCTAGAGTTTTTCATGCACACCCAAATCCAGTCCATTCCTTGAAGCAAAGATGTGCCATGCCCATTTGGATAAGATGGACTCAATGAAATTTCCACAAGATCAACATTAAACACTGCTGCATGGTGGCAGTTCTCAGTTACAGGTAGATACAGATGCAGAATAATTAGTGCAGATGAAACTCAGTTATATGGAAATATAGAAATCACATTTCTCATCTTATGGAGGAACCAAAACTGGATACAAAAAAAGTATTTAAGAAGGCATAATATAGATCATTTTTGTGAACTCAAAAGGTAGAAATAGTTTGTAATCAAGACTTTTTTGCAGAAAATATATTTCAAACATAAAAATCTAGAGTAGTGTAATATATCCCATGCCCCCACCACCACTAAATTCTAACCACTACGAATTTTTGTATACTTGGTGTGCTGTGTTATATTTGAGTCAAACCTTCTGTTTTCATCTTTGTTATGTAAAAACAAACCATTGTTGATAATAAGGAATATTTCTTAGCAATTCTTTCTGCTTTCTCTCCCTATATAATCAGTGATCCAAATTTGCTCTGTATTTCTCGTTTCACTTTACAAGCTTTGTTGAAATCATCCGTGGTATTAGCGCAGATGCATTTATTGTATTTTTTTGTATTGTATTCAGTTGAACTGTTTGTTCAATGCTGTCACTGACTTTATCAGTACTACTCTGTTTTCATCTCTATAGCTTTACATGAAATCTTGCAGTCAAATGGTAAAAATTTCTCTCATTCTATCCTTCTTTAGTTATTTTAGCCTGGTGGTTCTAGGTTTTTTGTGTTTTCATATCAATTGTAGAATCAGATTCACAATTTTTATTTAAAAAGTGAAAAACCCTGCTGGGATTATAATTTTATTTAATCAACTTAAATAACCATGATATCTTAAAAATATCAAGACTTCTGATCCATACACCTGATATATAAATGTATATCAATTTATTTAGATTTTCTTTAATTTTTCTCAGCAATGATTTTGCTACTTTTAGTATACAGACATTATAAATTGTATTAGTTTCTATTGATATTTGGTTAATATTAATGTCCATCTTTACTAGTTTCTACTGATATTTAAAAATTACTACAAATTTAATGACTTAAGCAATATTTATTTATTATCACAGTGTCTGTAGGTCAGAAGTCCAGGCAGGGTATAGTTGAGTTATCTTTTTAGGGTCTTGCATAGCTGAAATCAAGATGTCTGATATTTCTGGGATATTTTCTGATCCTCAGCGTTATTTCCCAAGTTCACATGGATATTAACAGAATTTCATTTTCTTTTACTGCAAAACTCTTACAGACTGTTATCTTTAAGGCCTGAGGGAAGATACTTCTCTGAAGTTTCACAATTGTTTTTCAAAGGTTTACCCGATTGAGCAAGACCCACTTAATACATTTCTTTTGTTCAACTCATTATCAACTGATTAGTAGCCTAATCATCAAAGTGATTACCTATCATATTCACAGGTCTCTTACAGTTGAAGTATTGAGATTAATGGAACCCAAAGATCATAAGCCATGTAGACTGTGTTAGAATACTACCTACTTACACACATCTTTGGATGATATTTTAAAAGTATTTTGTGTTATTTTGGTGTTGTAATAGATGCATTTTTAAAATTTCGTTTTCTGTATGTTTACTTCTGGTACATAAAATATAATTTTCATATGCTGACATTAATTCCTGTGACTTTACAAGCTCATTTAGTAGTTCTAGAAGATTCATAAGATTTATCAATCTTAATAACATGTTAGCTAAGAATATAGTTTTTCTTCCTTTCTGATCTGCATTCAATTGATTTTTCTTGCATTATTAACCTTAGAACCCCAATAAAATACTGAAAAGTAGTAGAAAAAGACAGCATACTTGACTTATCCTGATCTTTCAGAGGAATGTGCAATATTTTTCCATTAGTATGATGTTATTAGGGAAATTCCCTTCATCAGATTAAGTCTTATTATATTCCTAGTTTACTGAGTCTTTATCATTGATTGGTGTTGTTTCATTAAATGATTTTTCTGTGTTGAGATGATCATGTGGTGATCATCACAGCAACTTTAGTAAACTGGATTTGTATTTTAGGTTAAACCATACGTAATCAACCTCTATTATTAAACATACTAAACTCGTTAAACTCTAGTCATAGTATGTTACCCCCCTTTCTACATATGGCTAAACTTGTTTTGCTAATATTAGTAACTTTTGTATCTACATTCAATGAGGTAGATATTGTTCTATAGTTTTCTTATAATATCTGTTAGATTTTTATACTGTGGGAAAGTTATTATGAAGAATCAGTATATTGAAAAATGTTCCCTACTATTTAAGTTTTTAAAATAATTCATGGAAAATGGAATTTTCTTCCATTATTTGAATGGAATATTTGACACTGTTCATTAGTGAAACTGTCCAAGACTGAAGTTCTCTTTGTTGGAAGGTATTTATAATTATGAAATCAAATGTTTTATTAGATATAACCTACTTGATTAATTATGGCATGTTTTAAAATACATCTAAAAATGTGTTTTAAGAGAATCTGTTGAAATTTGTCAAATTGTTATATAAATTTATTCATAATAACTCCTTCTCTTTTAACATATTTAAATCTGTAAATTAGCTCTTCTTTTATTACAAAGTTTTAATTTCCATTTTATTTTTCTATGTTTTATGCTGAATTTTTATTATTAAACAACTTTTGATTATGTTAATTGCATTATTTCTATTTTGTTGGATCTTATTTTATCTTTTTTTCTTTTTCATCATTTTTTTCTAATTTCTTATCATAGAAATTTGAATCTTTGATTTGAGACCTGTTTTCCTTTCTATTACAAATTTTCCAAGTTATGACTATAATTTTAAACATTGATTTAAGCTGCACTCCACACATGTTGATGTGTAATACTTTATCTTTCAATTCAAAATATTTTTTTATTTCCCAAGCACTATGGTTTATCTTCATAATAAAACATGATTGTGTATAAGTGTAATCCAGGGTAATATCATCTGCAGAATTCCCAATTATTCTCTGAAAATGGATTTATTAATTCTGGTTTGGAGCCCAAGAATGCACATTACTAGCCACAATCCATGGTGACTTTGATGAACTAGTCTAGAGAATTTTTATTTCTCCTTACTAGAAAGTTTCTTGAGCGGTTTTTATCTTCCATGGGTTTTATAAAAAAATGGGGGAATAGGACCTACATCTAGATCACAGTGCGTAGTGGTTTCTCAATAATTGTAAAGCAGGGCCTCAAACTGCTAACAGGACCAAAACCAGTTCACAAAAATGTTCAGTTTGGCAAAAATAGTGTTTAAAATGTTGATATTACCCTTAAAACAAACATTTCCTTCAGTTCAGTATTGGCTGACCCTTGGACTCCTGATCATAGACAGCCAAGCTGTAGTCACGTTTCTGTAATACAGCTGACTGTGAGAGATTTGCATGTCAGTTCTGAGAATGTGAAGGATTCCTTTTAAGCCATAGAAAACTCAAGAGTATGTGAGATATTTTGGAACTTCCTGGTGATGATGCAATTTTGTTTGCCAACTCAATAGAGTCAAAATATGAACTCTTTTTCTATTCAAGGCTGACATATTCTGAAGAAATCAATGCACATCAGATCTCTACCCCTCTTGCTTAATATTTGGTTTCCATAATACATTAGTTTACTGTTGATTCCAGATGACTAGAATCTGAACAATATTTAGGTAGGATCTAAGTCTTTGTACTTGCCTTATCCTCAGAGCCCAGCGTACTCTACAGAACTAAATAGATGTTTGTTGAAAAGAAAGGAGAATGGAAGGAAAGACAGAAGTCAGTAAGAAAGAGAAGACAATGGGGAAGGGAAGAAAAGGTGGAACTATAAAAGAAGAAAGGTTAAAGAGAAAAATTGGAAAAAGAGGAAAAGGGATACAGTCAAGCTTTATTTGTGGAAAATTTGGGAATGTGACTAATTAGATCCCTCATTTTAAGAAAATGCAGACAGGAATATGTAATATTTTAATTATTAGTGTTTCTAGATAATAAGTAGGTACAGAAATAGGTATCTGTGAGCAAAGATAGAAACAGAAAATTGTTTGTGTGTGATTATTAGGCAGTGGGTTCTCAGATATTGATAAAATTGCCCTAGATTTTGTTTAGTGTAATTTAAAGGGCTTCCCGCTGGTTTTCAGAAATGAAAATATTAAATGAGTATCTCAGAAAATAATAATGTAGTTAAACATGCCAAATAGGCATCAGCAAAACACCAAAGTGCTATTTATATTGTTATCTAATCATAGTCTTTGTTACACACTATCAGTACAGCTTTCTCCTTGTATCTGTTTTGTTTTTTTTTATTGGGAAAAAACATGACTTTAAACAGAGAGACAGAGAAAGATGTCATCTGTTGCTTTCAGAAAATTTATCTCTTCTAAAATTGAATACTAAGAAATCCTGTTATCTGGTTTGTTGGCTTTGGTATCTTCTTTCTAAAATAAAGTCTTCTCAAAACATGGTTCTTTAAAAATCACGTGTATTGTGAGTTTATAAAGTCATTTAAATACCCTCCCAAGTTAATTGGATAAGGGATGGTATATTAGAGAGACAGAAGCATCCTGCGCTTAGGTACTCATTCAGCCCCAACTGTGGTCCTTATGACTTCTAGTATGTCACTTCATTTCCCTGAGACTCATATTTTTATCTATAGATTGACCCAATTGCTCAAATTCAATTTGTGAGAATTTAGAATTGATCGACAGGGTATCACTATCAATCAACAACATGGCCCATCTCCATTTTTCAAAGGTTTTATGTCCCTGGGTAAATTTTTTGCACACCATCATTTTCATCACTATTAAATGGAGTTTTTAAAAATATTTACTTCATGTGACTTTTGAGAAAATTAAATGAGAAGCTACATATAAAGTAGATAGCAACTGGCATGTAGAAGTAACTTTGATTATTTATTAATAACCCCTGCCTGCTGGAAAATAATCTGTAACTCAATTCACTAAATGAAGGGGAAAAAGGAATTTGGAAGAAATAGTTTTGTGACTGATAAAGGGGGACTAGATTTGACATTTCTGAGGTAAAAACCCTCATAACTTTGATCATTGATATCCTACTTCTTGATACATATTTATATTTCTACTCCTGATGTTTGTGCAGAAAAATGAGTGTGTTATATACAAAGCTTGCAAAATGCAGCACACAGTCATTTAACTAAGGCACTGGGCTAACAGAATGTTGAACACTCTTCTAGTTCTGTCAGTTACCGAGAGGGCTACGCAGCATGACTCTACGGGGAAAATAAAGCACATCCCTGAGACAGAGCTTAAAGAGTAGCATATCAACAAGTATAAATCAATAGCCTATAAAATGAGTGCCTACGTGCTGAGGGAATCTTTTGGAAAGCTCTCTTTGAAGTAATAAGATAAACTAAAAGGGTAGTAGTAGTGTACACAAAGGGAAAAAAAAAGATCAAAATTCAATTATAGTACACTGAAGGCTAAACCAAGAAACAAGGAAACAGGGTGTATGAATATTTGAAATTCTACTTCTTCAGATTTTGTTTCGTTTTAAATTTATGTATAGAAGTATTTCATCAAGAAGTTCTTTATACCATATTCCTATCTATAACATCTTGAACTTTGTAAAAAATGTATTTGATAAAATTAAATCAGCATTATTGAGATAAAATTTACATGCAATGAAATGCAGTCATCCCAAACTCATTTTTTTAAGGGGTAGATGATCTTAATAGACACTTCTCCAAAGAAGACATACAGGAGGTCACAAGTACATGAAAAGATGTTCTCTCTTGTCATTAAGGAAGTGCAAATCAAAACAACATTGAAATATCACCTGACACCTTTGGGAATGGCTATTACCTGAAAGACTGGAAACAATAAGTGTTGACAAGGATCTGTAGAAAAGGGAACTCATATATAGTTGGTGGGAGTATGAAATAGTGCAACCATATGGAAATCCCATATGATCCAGTTATTCCTCTGCTGGGTATTTACCATAAAACTACAACAGCACTAATATATGCATACTCACTTCATCACATTAATTGCGGCATGTTTACAATTACCAAGAGTTGGAAAAAATTTAGTGCATGCACACACACACACACATATTTACACAAATAGTCATACATACACTGAGTGGAATATTACTCAACTATTCAAAGAGATGAAATCCTGCCATTTCAGCAAAATGGATGGATTTAGAGGGAATTATACTTAGTGAGATAAGCCAGAAGGGGAAAGATAGATAACATAATATCACTCACATGTGTGTGTAGAAACAATAAGCAAATGAATGAGCTAAATCAAACATTAATAGTCTTTTGTCAATTTAAGCCAATTAGTGATTGCAGGAGTAGAAGTGGGGGAGGGAACAGGTGAACTGGGTAAAGGGGATCAATTGTACAGTGAAGGAAGAGCTGAAATGGTGGTGAACCTAAGGTGTTATATACAGATGTGGATTTACTATGACATAAACTTTAAGCCTATATAATGCTATGATGCAATGTTTCTTCAATAAAATTAATTTAAACTAATTTTTAAAGGAATATAAATGTCTCAAAATTAAGGAAAGCATATATTTAAAAAGGCCTGCTTCAGACAAGTTATCCCATTAATAAGCAGAGTTTCAAAAAAACATAAAATGAGAAAATAAAATATGAAACCATATGCAAACCTTATTGATTTTAGCAAAAATCACTTAATTTCCATTATTTTTAAAAGTTATTTGTCCCTTTTATTTTCATGTTCTAATTCAATAGCATGTGTGAATAGCAAGAAGTGGAAAAATTACTTAAGCATTTTTTTAAGTGAAAAAATTGGTGTCAGAATAGAAGGCTACACTTACACTGTGGTGGTAAAATCAATGTATTACATACTAGTTTATTGTGATTTACATGATACACACTTTAGTCTTAATGTTATGATGTAATGTGCCTTCAATAAAAGTTAAAAATAAATCAATAAAAAGAATAGTTTCAAATTATGCTATGGAATTAGTACTTATATGAAGAACTCAAGGACTTCCCTTTGAGACAAATGCCTACAAAAGAGGACATATAATGTAAACGGAATGAGGATAAAAAAATACAAGTGAACCAACTTGTTGTATAAAGCAATAGTACCAGCTCCACACCAAAAACAATTTTAAAATGTCTGTTACTTGTGAAGTAAACCCTTCAAGACTATATTGTAATTTCTAATGCACACATTTGCAAAGTGTTGATTCTCTGTTCAATGCCAGATGTACTACTATACTATAAGAACTGAATTGGTTGCTTTTTTAACCATTTGGCTCAATCCATTAAATGGACTTATGGAAAAAAACCTAAGGGTGGCACAAAACTACTACATCCAGTAAAAACTCTCCATGAGTCAATGGTGTGAATTGGTCATTTTATAATGTAGTTATCGTCTATGGTGCAATACTCACTGAAAACTTCATTATAACTCATAGTCTGGTCACATAATGAGTAGGTTATAAAATAATGTAAATTATTTTGATTTGGTATAGTGTTGCTATTTTTCTTCTTTGGAAATATATGTTAACAAATTAGAATAGATGGATATCTTTGTATTGGGGGAATATGTATCTGAGCACCTAATCCCATACTTGACACAATTGAGGTCCTAATTAAAATTTGGATAAATGTATGATCAATGATCAGTGAAAAACCATCATTACTGAGAAATGAATACACAAACCTACCTATTCAAAGAATCAATAACATTTTTATAATGAAATGAAGCCACATCAGAAAGTAAAGTAGTTATGCTGATTTTCTTATTTTCACACTCTTATAAAAAGTCACAGAACTAAAGTGTAAGTCATACAAGGGCACAAATGGGTGCTTACAAAGCAACTAGCTTTCAAACATGTCTTACTTCAAAGTTGTTTTGGGAGCTTGGAGATTATGTTTATAATCACTTCCCTATCATGTGTCCTTATGTGACTTCTTTTAATATCCTGCATAGTTATTAAGAGAACAAAAAGGATTATCAATCATGAAAACAGATTTGTTTAGAAGAGATTTTTATAATTTTCAGAGTATCCTCAAAGATGAAAAGAAGTAAAAAAAAAAAAATCTCATGGATAGAACTCAGAATGAATCCAGAATTGACTAAGATTTCAGTATAATGAATAAGGGAGTTGGGTAAATAGATTAGCCATTTAAGTATTTTAGCAATTTGTGTATTTGGTCATGTGTCTAGGTGTGTGTGTGTGTGTGTTTGTGTGTGTGTGTGTGTATCACTAATAGCAGCCATATAGTACTCCTGTTTTGAATTGCAGAAGAGTCATTTTGTATCTAGGTATTTACTACTCTTTTTCAAAATACTTTGAAATGTTACATTTTAGTCTAAAGTGTGTGCTCAACTTCAAACCTTTTCCATCTTACCATTCTTGCTGAAATGGCAAAATAGGATATCTCACTACTGTGTCTTTTAACGAAGTCTTCACTTTGACTTCACTTTGGGAATACTTCAAGCTCTATTCACAGGTGCATGAGGATATATCATTTTGTGGCTTGTTAAAATCAGTTTTTGCACCTGTGTTCATGAATCTGTAACACATAATCACTCACATGAACCCCCCTACAGACTTAGAATAACTTCTCTGCTGTTTCTAGTTTCACTACTTAGAAAATAATAAGCATTTTGTTTTGTAAATGAATAACAAAATGTGGTTGGTGTAGCTGAAAAAAAAAATCAAATAGATATTAAAGTCTACCTTGGGAAGACCAATAATCCAATCTGTTCATTAGTTTTTTTCTAAATTTCTGTTGAACATAGTTATTTGTTTGGTATCAGTACAATAAGAATTGCTAAGTGTGCATGTTTTGTTTCTCCTTCAACCGAAGTCAAATATACTTACAAGTTGAAAACCCTATCTATATGTGTTTGACATGGACAATGGTGGCTGATGAATTTGTAGCACCTCACATAGGTCCCTTAAAGGTGTTTCTTGAATACTACCCTGAGATGTTGCAATTTTTATACTTGGAATAATGACATGGATTGAAGTGTCAGAACTCACAAAGGAAAATGTCTGATCTAAATCATCAGGTGGATTTTCCTATAGCTGTGAATGGGTTTTGCCCTATTGAAGTTTATTTCCCAGTTACCCTATGAGTATAGTAAGAGTAGAATCTGAGAAATACTCTGAGTAATATAAGTGATCACCTACATGAAGGAGAGGAGGTACCCTCTATAAAATGTGTTTTAATATCAGTAATATTTATTTAGACTGACAGTTTAAATAGATCAGTAATAACATGAAGAGAAACATGCACTCTGCAGAAACACCTTTCATAGCACATAAACTTCAGTTTACTGACTTTAATGTTTAGAAGCATCCTGAGAGGCATTTATAGCCTCTCACACATGTCTTTGTGATTCCTTTATTGATTAAGTTGTGATGCCTCCTGGACTTAGAACATGGATCACTATTTTTCAATTAAAATAAAGATATACTTTGTTCATTACAGGTTCACTTCAAGCAGTTGACTTGTGGAACTCTGAGAGATGCTGCTACCCATGACATGTTGGAATTATCATGATCAACTACCCAGTTTGGATTTCACCCAGTGGCCAAGAACTTTGCATGGTAGACAACAAGGGTTGGATTTTTAAAAAGAGTAAACCAGGTAAGATTTAAAGGAGACATTTGATTGTTTATCATTACTTCTATGGATGGTAGTATGCTGCCAAGATGGATTGAATAATTAGTTTTTCTGTACATTCTCTATGTCCACTGAACATGTTGTTGAAGAATGGTACTCCCTTGGATTTAGAGAATGTATATAGTAATAACTGAGTTCCTTTTTTCCTCAAGAGGGGAGAAGAGTTATTTTAAGATGCACATAAGGCAGATACAAGTGTACTGCAGATGCTCATTTTAGTGCAGTAGCCCAAAATTGCAAGAAGTGGAAATTTCTCTTTATGTAACTACTCTGAACTGTAAAATGGAATAAAAAGCTGTATTTTTGAAGGAGCAGTAGGAAAAATATTTCCTTTAAGTATTTATATCTTATACTATATAGAAATATATCAATTCAAAGCCTATAATCTTATAATTATGCTTCAGGTTTGTTCAGGTTAGAAGATTTTAGCATTATTCTGCCTTTCATTTCTTTGAAAGTATCATTCTAAATTGTGTTCATCTAAGTATTATTATAAATGGTGATACAATGATGTACTCATCATTTTTGTGGTTCCTAGTATACTTTCATTCAAGTTTTTTTTTCTCTAATTTTATCTTTTGCATCCTGAAAGCTTTTCTCTTCTACAAGTATCCATAGTTTGAGCAGATCTTCTTTTTCTCTCTAATTTTGTTCTTCCTCTATCACATAATTTAAATTTTTATCAACAACTACCTGAGGAAACCACAAGTGATTCTTGTTCTCTAACTTTAAAATCAAGCTTCTTTGAATTTTATACATCCCAAAGCCAGATTTTATTTAAGTTTAATTATAAAAATAGATAATATAAGTCAGTTTCATTACTTATAACACAATGCAGGGTGATTATTCTAAGTCAATTAAACTTGCTTAGTTTTTTTTTCAAATATAATTTTTTCTTTCTCAAAAATGAAGTACATGGACTGCAGTGAAAAAATATAACCAATGATAATTATTTGGATGGAGATGAGGGTTTCTAAAATACTTTAAAATGATTGATACTCTGAAGTTTAAGAAATATTCCTTCCCATTCTCTAATGACTGTTCTGAGAGTTGAAAATTCAACTAGTCACAAATTTCAAATTTGTTGATAGTACAGAACACTGAACTCATGACAGAAATTACCATTTAATGAATTGAATTAGTGAATAATTGTTTCTGCTGTTAGCTGGCCAGGTGTTTTATCCACATTTAAAAGGGTTCTATCAATCTTTAAATAAAAGGAACATCACAATTTCCAGATGTATTTATGGAATGAAGCTCAGCCTAGTTCCATGCTTCATAGTGTTAATGCCCAGCAAATAATTATAGTAAGAATATTTCATGATCAATTTCAGTACTCTTAAGCATTTATGTTTCTATCTGAGTCTAAAATACATTTCATCTTGACTATGTTCTATGTTCATTTCAGAATTTTCAGCTTAACTGAATTTGCATGTCAAAAAATCAAACAGAAGATAGTCATGTAATTTTTTCCCGCAAATTGAACTTTTCTTTTTATCCCTGGATAAATCCACTTGACCATTACATTAATGTGTTCTGGAATTGTCCTTGCTGATATTCAACTTAGGATTTAAATCTTCAACTTTGCCGAAAAGTCACTTAATAAAATTCAACTTTTGTTCTTGACTTAAAAATAAACTCAAATATGTAAAATAAACACTTAAAAGTCCAGAAAGAGATTAAAATGTACCATGCTTTATACAAAAAGTGGTCTCTCAAATCAATAAGCAATAACAACTGGTGCTGAGCTCAATGGGTCAATGATCATTCTGTTGCTATAACTATTATTTCAGTTCTAATATGCTTTGTAACTGTATATACATATGATATATTCACAATATATAATATATACAATAGTTAGAATCTTGCTTTAGTGCACTAAGGCACCTTCTGGCTATTGTACGGCTTCTTTCATCTGTGAATATGGGGTCTTATAACCTATTGCCCCTGGGACTCCTAGAATTAGTAAGAAAAACACAGAAATTAAATAGAAAAATAGTCAACACATACAAATAGATAAGTCACAGAGGTGAAAATATAAATGGTTATTAAGTATATAAGGAGATGTTTCTTACTATACTCACATGAATTAAAAACACAGATATATACTGGTTTGTTCCCACCTGCTTGGACAACCTTAGAAAGTAGAGAAATAGTAAGTGCTGATGGAGGAATGAGGAAAGAAACTTTCTGAGGACAGGGATAATGTCTGTTTGTTCATTTTAAAATCTCCTGTATAATAGATTTTTTTTAGCCAATGATGCCTATTTGATCACAGCTCCCTGTATCTATGTGCTTGGGTTGTTCCCACAATGATGCTAGGCTTGATCATGTGACTTCCTTTGGATATTGGGAAAATAAAAAGTGTGATTCAATTTTTTTTAAAGAAATTGAAAAGGGGAGGAATACAATTAAATCTGTTTTGAAAGTAAATTATCACATGATAATATAACATTAGTGTTGATTTTGTCACAAAGGAGGCACTCTCTTTGTGAGATATGCATTTGTTTTATTTAGGATACTTTATTTCTCTCAACTGTCAGTCAGTAGTATGGAACTAACGTCCACAAATATTTTTGATTCAAGCACTTTAAAGCAACTTCTCTTCACACAGTCTTTTGAAGTGAATCCTGTTGATTAGGATATACAGAGATAATGCATTCCACCATTCTGTATAAAAACAGGATTTAGAAGGGCCCTCTCGACATAAACATTTTTGACAGTAAATTCTGTATTTTCCCAGTTAAAGGTTAATAACTCTTTTAAAAATGAACAGAAAATTTATTCATTACTGTTTTAGATTTTATATTAGTTTTCAATTCATTTTTGTTATCTATTGTAAGAATAACCGTTGCAGTTTTTATGTTGATGAATGTTAGCTTCTCCATAAAGTTAAGAGTGTCAAGGTTTCCCTATTCTCTTTCTCAGAAGTTTATAACAAAGCCATAAAAATTTGCACTGTTCCTTAGCTTAAAAACACTTTTTCTTTCTTAAAGAATTTTTGAAGTAAAGGTTTGCCTGTCTCAGGATTACATTACTATATGTTTGTACATGGAAGCAATATTAGGCTATAAAGACAGGATGTAAGAGGTGAATTTTTTTTTCAAAGCACTCTTGATAGTCATATGCCCCATATAGTGGAATATGCAGTCTCCTAGGCAGTTCATGAGCAACCATTGAACAGCCACTGTGTGCAACTCTTTTATTCTGAGATTTTCTGAAACTAAAATCTTAAAAACTAAGTGAGGCTGTTGGAAGTCATAAAAAGTTTCATATAAACCTAAGTGCTTTTGGCTACATATTTATTTGCTCTGAAAACATATTTTGAATGTATCTACATGTAAGTAGAAGGTGATCAAAGTCAAATTATCAAACTTCCCTGCCCTATCCTCAGGTAGTTCATGCTTACAAAGTAAGACAGACATGTAAACAGTTATTTCAAGCAAAATGACTTAAAATTTTAGCGATGTGTTTCAAGCAAAATTCTCCAGAAAGTGAGGATAAGGACTCTTAAAACAAATAGGAGAATTAGAAGTTCTTTGAGGTTTATGAGGCATTTCAACTGCATAAAATGAAAGTGGGGATATTTTTAATTGATGTAAAATATGTGTGAAGAATTCTAAGGCCTGGGGGCAGTCTGGAAATGAAAAAACTTATAAAAATAAATATGTTTCAGAAATGAAAAATTTGACACTAGAGTGAAGAAGGAATGCAAGCAGTGGTTGGGCATATAGGTGGGGGTGTTTTGCATGTACAGCTATGGTGGTTACAAATATGAAAGCAGTACAGTCTGTAAGAAAATAATTCTGGCAGGCAGTCAGGTTTAGGGTAGAAAAGGTATATGCAAAGAGAAAATATAAGCCAAAAAACATTTATTCCTATGAGTCAAGAAATATTACATGGTTTTTAGTATGCTTCATCACCAATCTAGGATATATCCTGCCCAGCACTGGTTCCATTAGTGTATGTTAAATGCTCACTAAATGAATGTCTGTGATAATATATTTTATATTTGCAACATTTTTTCTTTTTATAGAAATTGTGGGAAAACTCTTCATGCAAAATATGAAAATAATTTATCATGCCAGTTTCTCATATACACGGGTGCACACACATGCACACACATGCATGTGCACATGTGTGCACATGTGCAGACACACACACACACACACACACAGCTTTTTCCCAGTGTGTGCTCAAAATTAAACCTCAAATCCTCCTCCTGAAATTTATGCTTCAATTAAGATGGGGGCAGCTGCTACCCTATTTTATTTCCCTTATGAGACTTTTATCTCTCAGGCTTTATCCTTCCCTTCATTGTTTTATCATCACATCAATCACTGAGTTTCACACCTTGGGAATGCAGCATGCATTGCAGGCACATTTTTATAGCTAGAAAGCAAACCTACCCTACTTGGCATGTACTGATTATTTAAACCTAATTAAGTAATTCTGCTGAAAGTATCAGGTCCTTTCCATCACAATGCGCATTTGGTCAAAATAACAGAGAACACTTTCAAGCTATGTAAAATAACTGGGGAATGGAGCCTGATGAAGACACAAAACAAATGAAAGTGAACTTCAGACCAACCTTTTCTGACACAATCCTCTAATGTGCCAGGGCACATTAACACCTCTATTGCAGGAAACTCCTAACTCACAGCATCACTTTCTCCCCAATTATTTTATTGAAAATTACTATTGTCACAAGACTCCCCAGTAGTACACCAGAGTTAGTACATTTTGTATGATTGGCTCATCTCTTTCCAGAGAAGTTCTCATATAGTCTGGGGAAAAGCCATGAGTATTTCTAAATATGCATTCTTAAGGAAATATGGCTTTTACAAAAATGTAGTATTTTGAGACCAAGTTCTTTGTCTTTCTTCTCTAAGTTCTTAATTCCAGAGCACATGCATATTCATTAAACAGAAATGAATGTATGAGTTTGACAACTTACACGTAAGATAAAAATCGCAACTTCTGCATTTTTTATTTTTACAATGGGAAATCTCTCTTGTTGGGGGCAGTCATTATTTGGTTCATTGTTTTCACTGCTAGATCAAATTGTCTTACCCTTTCATGGTTTTCAATGACGACATTATTTAGGAACAGATATTTCAAAATCACATAATGACATACCTAAGTTCTAGGGACATGAAGGACTTAAAATAGAAGAATAAGAAAGAAAAGCATTCATCAAATGTCTCATTGCCTGTATAGATAATGATTCTCTTTCATATGGTTATCAAAGATTTGTTATTTTATAGATCTCAAATGCTGAGAGAAAGAATTAAGTTCTTTCCTTGCTGTTGGGTGCGGCATCTCTGAGTAGAAGTCACTGGAATGCTGCCACCCTAACAAGCTACTCTTCTATTTTGAGGAGACAAGTTATAGAAAATTGTGGTTGAAATAGATTATCATGTTTATAGGCACTGGTTTTAAGTAAGGCTTGGGTTTTAATCCAAACTCTGACACTTCAAATTGTGTGATCGTGAGTAAGTTTTCTTCTCAGAAACTTGATTCCCAAACAATAGCATGAAGATATTAGTCATGGTCCCCAGATGCAGTTGTGCAAATTAAATGAGATTATTGAGATAAAACATGAAGCAGAATGTCTAACACATTATAAATAAGGTAATGCTATTAATATTGTTATTGTTATTATTTATAGCATATATATGTATATAAATGTCAGAATATTTTACCCTTGTTTCCCAGAAGTAAATGAGATATAAAGTGCTTCACAGAATACTTTACACCTTATTAGTGCTCAATAATATTTATGGTGGTGGTGATAATTGTTTTTACTTATATAAGCATTTCTCTTCTTTGAGCTATTTGAGGATATCTTGGTCTAATCTATTTATATCAACATCTTGCTTCCTAGGATGATGATAGACTCATGACTTGTCAGTGTTGTGACTTGGATGTAATATTGATTGGCAGTCTGTTATTCTTCATATTATGAACATATTGCTGGATGTCTTGATATTGAGATAGATGCCCTTTTCTTAATAATCAAAGATCACCAAAATGGTTTTACATAACAAGTTATATAGTCTTTAGAATAAATAAAACATATTGAACACCACTAATGAAACATTTACATCTATCTTACTGTAGCAAACAAGTTATCCTGATCTGTTTACATAATTTTCTAATTTAGAAATACTGCATTAATATATATTCATAGAGAGTTCTTTAAAGGTCCCTAACATTAATCAAGCAGTATATATAATTATGCCTTTAACATTTTTTTTTGTTACATATGTTTTATAGTAAAGACTGTTACTAATTTGGAAATGAAGATTGGAATGAAAACTATATTTAATATGGTAAAAGAACACTTCAGGAATTAACTGTCATGATTGATCATATAGCATGCATTGGAACCATACTAGGAGAACAGGGGGTAAGTCAAAAACAGTTCCTTGAATTCCTGACCAGTACTTTGGCCTCAGTCTTCTCAGTGGAGGCAGAATCTAGATCATCAACTGAGATGTGAGGGGAGACTGTGTAGACTAGAAAAGTACAACGGGAGCTGGATAATGAATCAACCAGGGTGAATACAAGGATTCCAGGTTTTCACAAAGGGCCTTCTAGGATTGGACTGTAGGTACCTTCAATAGCTAGTCCTGGAAATGGCTCATTTTTTTCCTCACAGGTCAACAGTTGCCCTCAGTGAGAGGCAGAGGAAACAGAGTAGAACAGAAAGGAATTTGGGGATGCCCTGTGATTAGGAATGTACCGGTGAAGTGACGGGCTCTGGATTTCATTGGAAAGTCAAGCAGAGTCACATGGAGGGCTAACAATTTATAAAATGTGTGCAAGAAGTTTTGGACTGAGTGGTAGGAAATGAGCAGAGAGAATATTTCATTAGAAAGGATTTATTCATTCTGAGGATAAGATTTAACATGAAATTAAGATACTGCTGGAGACGATCATTACAAAGTCTCTTCTGCCAAAATGTGAAAGAAA
This sequence comes from Solenodon paradoxus, assembly GCA_004363575.1. Lineage (NCBI taxonomy): Eukaryota > Metazoa > Chordata > Mammalia > Eulipotyphla > Solenodontidae > Solenodon > Solenodon paradoxus. The sequence continues at coordinate 377,601 of RJWH01000431.1, forward strand.
GGATAACCAATACCTGATTCTATCCTATCTATTTTGAATCCAAGTCGGAGTGAAATAATGATCACAGCCTGAAATTGAATGTTGGTCAATACAGATATTTTATATCAGTAAACCTGCAATGCAGACATAGTTATATACATATTCAAGATGAAGAAACTGAGACTCAGGAAAAGGTTAGTGATTTTTCCAAGCTTATATAGCAAATAGGTGTCAGGTGTAATTTTTCTCCTGAGATCTCCTCTTTATAAAACCTGAGTCTTCCATTATATTATGCTTTTCTTTTAGTTCTTAAAACTAACAATCCAGTCCCTATGCTATTATACATGTATACAAATTTGCTTTATTATATGTTTTCATAATAGTGTATAATATTTTTCTTGTTGCATGTATATGTGTGTATGTTTTCCTTCCCCATGAAGGTAAAAGTACTATAAGAGGTAGAACCTGTAATGTTTCTTTTCATGGACGTCTCCTTACTACTAGTATTATGAATGGACATGGTTCTGAACAAATATTTGTTGCTGTTACAGTGATTAACAAACTGGTTTCCTGTTTTCTACAAAGAGCAGAAAACTATGTACAAACATCATATAATCTTATTATAATATTGTAGGCAAATTTACATACCTATGGTTCATTGAATTTTGACATAAATTACTAAGTTAAAATTTTTTTATTTTTGCTTTGTTTTTCATCTATATAGGATTTTCTTTCCGCTAGAAGAGAGTACCAGAGTAATTTAAAGAAATTTTTTCCAACATGTTTTCTATGGAACTTTGTTCTGGTGGTACATAGACATATCCAAAGGGTTTCATAGCCAAATACTGTTTTTTTTGGTATGTAAAGACTTTAGAAAGAGTTTAGGTTTGCCTACATTTCTTGAATAATTAGAGGAATGTTGGTAATCAGAGGAAAGTAAGTGGTTTTAAGCCATCTTTTTTCACATTACAACTCAGATGTTAAACCATAGGTCCTACTCAGATATGTTCTCTTGTCTCTTTCTCGCTTCTCCTTTCCTCTCCTCTTTCTTCTTTCTAATTTCTCCAAACTCATCTTCCCTTTTTAATCCTTCTCTTTCTACTCTTGCCCCCAGTCTTCTCCATGCTCTTCTATCTCCTCCACCTAAAAACAAGCTAACATTTTTCCCTCCTTTGATATTCTCTGTTTCAGTAAAAACAGACTATTATATCTAGTAACATAACCTTTCCACATGTTAGTAACATCAATGAGGTTTTAAATATGTATATATTTTATTTTAAAGGAAAGGTGCAGTCAGAAATAAAAGTGAGTAAGTAGGCAGGCAGGAAATGTCAGAAAGAAGGAGGAAGTGTTGTATTTATTTTACTTAGTTGTTCATTTTGTTGTTGCCCCCAGCGTGGGTCCTAAATCCAGGTCCTTAGTATGTAGGATGTAGGTAAATTATACCAGCCAGAGGTTGCAGACAGCTATTAAGCCATGAGGGATACCAAGGTGTCATATAGATAGATAGATAGATAGATAGATAGATAGATAGATAGATAGATAGATAGATAGATAGAGTCAAATTTCTAGTCACTACTCTCCCTCTACTAGCTTTTGAACAGAGAAACATTGTCATTTTAAGGCAATTCCTATTGAGTTCCTTTTACAGGGAATTACTTTTCAGAGGGAAGCCTCACTTTCATATTCTTAGTGGTAGAATTTTATACGCAGGCTATAATTTACACATTCAAAATGAAGCCTAATTATTAAGCCAAAGCAAGCTAGTGTTAGGCTATATTATTAGCACTACAATCAGGAAATTTTTATGGAGAGTCATTTTTGCAGGGGCACTGAGCCACATGAAAAATTCTCATTTAAGGTCTGTGTTCATTTCTGCATTAATTAAAAACAATCTCTAATTTTAAGTATTTAGTTTCAAGGAGTTTGTGTTGCCAGTGAAAAGTAGGGAAGCTATGTAACATAAAAAAATGAAAAAGAGTAATATATGAGTGTATGATGAGGGCAGAAGTTCAGGAAAAAAAATGTGACTTATTCAAGAGAGAGCACACAGAACTGTTGTATTGTAAGCACCTGCAAGAGCAAGTGAGACATATTTGAGAGACAACTGGGAGAAGGACTATGAAAGACTTCTAAATGTCAGGGTAAAAGCTCTAAGTCTGTTAAATGTAGAGCTGCTGAAATGTTTATTACACTGAAAAAATATGGAACAATATCATTAAGGAAAGGTAAGTTAGTCATATTAAGTTTTGGGAAATAGTTATTCATTTTGCATACATTCAATAGATATATAAAGTGTTTGTCAGACAAGGGAACCAATAAGGGATGAATTAACATCTCATTATGATGTCACAAGAATCATAATTGGGAGAGCAGCAATAGGAGTTGGTAAGAAGCTATGGGTTTCAGCTTTTATGGGGGAATGGGACTGGCTGTATCAATATTGACTGTGAACACATGTCATGACATATAGGGCTCCTCTGGAAGTAACCACTCCAGATATCCAGTCCGTTTCAGTATGTGACCTAACCTAGTGAGTCAAAGACAACTCTTAGCTCTTGTATCACAAATTACCTTAGTAATGCATAAAGAATGACAATATAACTATTCTAACTATGAGAAATTGTGTCTGCCAATCATTCCTAATAAAATTGAAACCTATCCTTGCTGGTGTTATTTCTGTTACTGCTGTAGCTCAGACACCAAGAAGTCCAACGCAAGTTCAACTATCTGATAGTAGCAGCAGCCATATATTGCATCATTTATTTGGAAGCAAAAGTGTGCTAACACTTACTATTGATATTTATTATGATGCCTTATAAAGGTCTCAAAATTAAGCAGGAAAAACTCTCACAAATAGGTCCCATCACCATCCAGTTTCTCTCCCTAGGAATCTTTTCTTTCTCTCTCCAGCCACATTTCAGATTCCTACACCCAAGCAGCTTTCAGTTACCCCTACAAGTACCCATCCTCTCTAGCTGTAGTGCCAGACCCATAATTTGGGCCCAGTTCTTTCTCACCTGGACACTTGTAATAGTCTTTTTCTTTTTAAAAACACTTTGCTGCAGTTGTCTTTTAATATGTCTCCCTATCTTCAGTTTTGTCTTCTACCTACTCAAGCCAACAGCTAAAAGCAAATCTCAATATGCCATTCCAAGGCCTGAGGATAAAGCACTTACGTCTTAATGTATCTAAAGAAGTTCTCCATGATGAAACCTCTTATCTTTCAAAATTCATAGCTCCTGTGCATGCACTTTATTTAGCCTCATTGCTACTGCATAATGTTTGTCTTCCCCTGCCTTTTATACTTGGCAAACACATATTTGCCATTCTTGACCCTTTAAGCATAGTTCTGCTACCTCTGCTTCTCTTGTTAGAATGTGAATCCTCTCAGGAAGTAACCAGTTCTTATTCATTTTTGTTTTATCAGAATATTTATGTCTTACAGAGCTGGCATGTATAAATGAACATATGCCTTTTCTTCTCAATTATATCTAGACAAAATCACATAATTCTTTGTCAATTTTAACTGGAAATCAAATCATATCTCCTCTTTACTTAGCTTAAATGCCATTATGAAATAGTTGAAAAGAACAGTGAGTTCGAGAATTTCTAGTAAAAATGCTGTGGGCTGGTAAATGGGATATGAATGATCAGAATTGAAAACAAAAAAAATTCTGTCCCCAGCACTGAAATATTGCAGATGGGATCGAAATGTGACTCAAAAAAGAGATTTTATAAAAATAACAACATTTATATGAGCAATGTGAAGTAGATTGAAAGCTAATTCTGGTAGTAAAGTTTTAAGAGTTTAAATACTTTTTCATGATTCTGTGTAACTGGAATTTAGCTAGACTCTGAAGTTCAATAAATTTCCTCAGTTTATCCTACTTGAATTAAACTATAGTCAATATTACATATATGCCATCTCTGTCTAGATCTCTAATCTAAAACGTCATAAAGGAAATTAAAAACTAATCTTTCACATAGGTAAGGCATACCAATGAACCAGTTTCTTTTTATGGTTCCATGACTTAAGTAAAGTATAGCTAAAGTCTTATATTTTTTCCCATCACATAATTTTCCCACTTCTACAATGCAAGTAATAAAGTATAATAGATAGAACCACAGGTATTATGAAAAAGATCCCAAGTGTAATAATTGAGGTCCAAATGAGTACATTCTTTCAGTTCCTGGAAGTTAGACTGTAAATGTTAAAAATGATACATGTTATGCAATAACTAAAAGTAAAGGCATTGCACATAAGTTTTATATAATAATTGCTAGCAAATCTGTAGCACTGGGAAAGGAATCCAAGAATTTCCTAGTCCAGAGTCCCCAACTTCTAGTAAATCTCAAATCCATACCTAACAAAAAGTCTCTTATCTTATTCCTGAATACTTCCTGTTAATAACTGATGTAAATTTAATTATCACATATGATCTGATAAAAGCCAAGGCAATACAGTTTTATTGTACAGTGTCTAACATAACTTATAATATTTTTTATTTGAAAAATAATGTTTGTTTCCTAGCATGAAATTGCAGCAAATAGCAAGCATGCCTCTCTAGCAGAAAAAGTAGTATTTTTTTCTATCTGATCTTTCATCAACTAGAATTCTTAATCAAGTCAGAACCTTCTCAAATACATGATTTGGAGATCTTCCGAAAACAACTGTCCTGAAAGAGATGGTAAATTACAGTTTGCCCTCATTTGTCCTAAAGTCCGCACATCATTCACCCATAAGTTATAGTTGCCTTACCTTTGTGAGATATGTCCCATAACTCATTCTAGTCAATGTGATGCATTTATTACTACAAGATTCATATCTTGAAATAACTTGACTGTTTCAAACTATGGTCTCTAATTAATCAGCAGGTACTTGCCTTAAGCATCCTTCTAGTTGCCAAGTCTAATCTTTTTCTGCCCAGGGTGAGTCTGTGAATGATCTCTATCTCTAGCATTCTTTTTGAGATTTAATCAAGGCCATGATTTAAATGGAGCTATGACTGGACACTGAAGTTTCCCAAATATTTGGTTTATAACAATACCAGCAAATTCAGCTTATCTCTATCACATGACATTTTCTTTCTTGTTTAGAAACAGTTACAGCTTCAAGTAAGCATTTCCACAAGCAGAAATCCAGTAACTACAGTTTGAATAGACCAGGAAGATTTGTTTTTAGTCTAAAATCAAATCTCTCACAAGTCAGAATCAAATAATGCCAGATTTATAGGTGTTTGTATAATTGCTAGACTTATCTTAAGATTGTGATTCCGTTTGTAACGGTATGCATCTTTGATTTCACATCTTCCTATATTAGCTGCTATCCCCATCTCTGCTTTCCTTCTCCATCAGATTACAAGCACCTTAAGGACAGACACTGTTGTTTTTCCCCTATTGTAGCCCTCACTCCCTAATGTGTGGCAAATGGGAGATGCTGATAACTGAATGGATTAAAAAAATGCCTGGTATCTAATAGTATTTTAATATGTATTTATGAATAAGTGAATTAATAAATTAATGAAAGAATATTTACATGACATTTTATCACAATGGGAATGTCTTAATAGTAAATCGAGGCTTTTAATGGTTATAAGAAAATGATACACACTCTCTTATTTACTTATAGAAGTCAATTAGAGTGAAAATTCAGATTTGAATATAAAACATTAAAAAAAGATTAAATCTTGCCTTTTGCAAAAACTTGGATGGCACTTGAAGTGATTATACTAAGGGAAGTCCGAGCGAAAAAATTAAAATACAGAACAATTTCAGTCATATGTGGAATATAAAGGGAAAAATGAATGAATTAGAGTATGAAATCAAGACTGGTTACCAGAGGAGGTGGGGTAGGGGTAGAGGGAGGGAAGGGATCCGAAGTAAAGAAGAAGAATGATCATGGTGACCAGCACTAGAACTTAGGTGTTGGGTGATGTATGATACACACATTAACCAAGGTATGAATAGATGCACGTTATGAGTAGTAATTTTTTAAATTAATTAATATACTTTGAAAATTACATTACCTTATAAACCAATGGTGTATCAGTAGAGAAAAAGGAAACAATATAAAATTAATGCATAAACAAAAGAGAAAGTATTACAACAAAACTGTAAAATAAAAATTTAACTGTATAGAACCATAATATAAAAAAATAAGTAAAACCTGGGAAGTAAAAATCCTACCAGAAGTTTCAAATTATTTATTTAATTACTTAAAAAAAATACCAGGTGTGCCCTGGTGACTTAAGTCTAGTACAACCTGGAGCAATCCCACATACACCCCAAGGTCCTGGGTTCAAGACCTGGGGTCAGGGGTAACAACCAATGTGAACAACCAAAAATAAATAAAGTGCCTCTTCCTCTTCTCTCTTTCTGCCTACCTACTCACCGTCATTCCTGCCTGTACCTTTCCTTTAAAAAATAAAATAAATTAAAATAGAATTATCTGCCAACCTGAAAAGAGCAACAACTGTAGTGTGCTGTATTTGTAAATTTCACCTTGTTCTGTTTATTTATCCACATCCACCTGACTTTCTTTTTTGTAACTCTCCCCCATTTAAAAATAATGTAAAGCAGCTAATTTTTGGAGTTTGCAGGTCAGATCAGGTATTTTCATATTTGAATGCAATTCCTAGAAAGGACTTTTGCCAATGATTATGATATTATATTGTTTCTGTTACTATTTAGTAATGAAAAAAGAAAATATATCCTAAGGTTATATACATAAGAAACTAATCACTGGGTTTTAAAATTCTAATCTGAGTAAATCAAGGTCTGACTACACTGGGCACTGGTCAAGTGGCTCTCAGGGAAATATATTTTACAAGGGTGTGATAGAAAGGTCACTATGGAAGATTAGACACTGACATGACACATGGTATTATCTATTTAACTTTGCTTGCCTTGTGAAAGGAGAGTTGCCCAGTTCTTTCCCTGTCTCTGCGATGGATAAGAACACCATGTATGTTTACTACTGGATATGTAAAGATCTTCCCCCTCAAAGCACTTCTGTCATTCTGGTTCCCTGATGTCTCAATAGCTTCCAGATTCTTTTTCTCCACTCTGAATCATACATACAATGAAAAAAGCCAAAGTTGTCTTAATTGGAACTAAAAAGTAGCTATATAGAAAGGAAATCACACAAAGGTAGTCTTCAGGTTATTAATAACATCATCAGTGGTTGCCAATATCTATTTGTAAAAATCTAAATTCTTGGGTATCTTTGTATGTTTATGTCCTGAAATCACCCAAAGTTTATACTCATTTTTGTCATTAAGCAAATAAATTATACTTTTGAACATATTTAATTTCTTTGATAGACCTAGAGCACCTCCTGGACACTAATGTATCTGAATTATATTGTAGTTCAGTGCCTAATGGAGTACTGAACAGTTAGTACCTCCTTAATAAATATTAGCTGAATCAATAAATGAGAAATTTCACCCAAAACTTTTGAATCATCTTCAACTGCACATTCTTTGCCTTTCAACCATGTCTTCAAGTAACTTTTTAATTCTTCTTATTCCATTTAGCATTCCCTCAAAAAAATCACTCAGAAAATATTGATTGATACTTACTATGCCATAACATAGTGTTTTGCTTCTCAGGTTTAGTTGTACTCCATTGTTCTTAAGGAATGTATTATACTGATACAGAGATAAATCAAAACTGTATAAAAGAGAATTATACAGTGAAAGCATAAATGATTAGTAGTAAAGGGGGCACCGTAAATAATATGAATATTGTGTATTCTAAGATTATGCCATTCCCAGGTTTCAGATATGGGAAAACCTGACATTCTTTGGAGGAAGCTGCCAGAGTTGGTGAGTCTGAAGGACTGAGATAATTCCTGGAATAATGCAATCTAAATAAAAAGAACGTAGATAAACCTGACCCAATAACTAAGTTTTAGTCATCATAGGAGAGGTGATGTGATGAGCTGCTTTAATTTCTCCCTAACATAGCATTTCCTTTCACTACTGACTCATATGAGAATTTTAAGGAGAAAGAACTTTGTTATAGAACTGAAATTACCGTTTAAGTAAGTTATTAATATTCATGAGCTATAACTCATATCTCTAAGATATTGGCCATAAACTTTTTACCCTTTAAGAGGATAACAAAAAGGGATGGAGGCATAGTTTCCCACTCTGCTTCAGAAATATTGTCCAGTTGTGAGTGGGTACAGTGAATCACTTAAGAATATGATACCCAGGGAAGTTGTATCTGAAATCATCACAATACCATGCAGTGGCAGCAGTACATAACTAAAATATCTGTGTTATTGACAAAGGGAGGGAGGAAAATATAAATGTAGGGGTTGTTAGACATGTTTTTGATCCATGTTGATTCCCTTTGGTGATACCTCAAAATACTGAGAACAGAACTCAGGATATTAGCAAGTAAGAGGTTACATAATAGATATTTAGAAGAAGATGAGGTGACTCAGCCACGGAGCAATCTGGGAAAGGTTGTGATGCAATAACTGTATCTAGAGTTAAAAGCAGAGATATTGGGAGGCTTGGTATTGAAAGAGGAAGATGAACAAAAACTAGGGTCATATTGGTGGCCTTTATGGAAGACCATGAATATAGCGTTATGACTGACTGTGACTCTATGAACAGTAAGATAGGATGGTTGGCAACTGGATTAGAAATGGACATCAGTCCAAAATTAAAGAAATCTGTACCTTCATTGCCTCAAAAATTCAAGATAACAGGATCATGATCTGAAGATATTTGAATTTCTCAGATAGTAAAATCCCCTTTACCCACAGCTGTACAGTAAGTACTTTGTTTTTATCTTTTATTTTCAAAAACTCTGACTTCAATATTATGTTTATTTTCTCTGTCAAAATTGAAACTCAAAAAGTTTAAGGTACTTACCCAATATGACACACTAATGGTTAAGCTAGAATTTGAGATTAGATTTGTCTGATTTTACACACCACTACAATACTAAAAACATTAAAAGTGGATCTCTGACTTCCTGAAATCAACTACTTTACTGATAATCACTTTACCCTATTTTTTTTTTTTTAGTTATTTGTCTTTAATTTTCTATTATGTTTTTATTTATGGACCAACATCATATATACTTGAATGCTACACCTTGTTATGGCAAGGCTATAGGAGATAATGCAGCTAGTGCTTTAACAAAAAACACTCTTGTGCCCTCAGTGGGGTGAAGAGTCAACAGAGAGAAGAAAAAAGAAAGAAAATTAATTTTATAAGCAGAATGAGACAGGTAAAATATGTGTTGAAGACAGATGAGACTGAGATTAAAGACAGGTACTAGAGGATGGTGCAATTAGGTTTGACGTGTTCTACTTAGAAAATGGACGTAAGTTCTGCATTCGAGACTGGAAATAGACATGACTTAGGACTTAGAGATGAAGATACCCACACTGACAGGAAATCTATAAATGCTTTCTCTATTCCAGAATGAGGAGGTACTGTCTATCTGCTCTAAACACTTGAGCACCTAACTTAATTAGTTTCAGGGGACATCTTAAAGCTGTTTTGAATACACTTAAGCATCACCAAGGACATAAGGGACTGTTGTGATGATCCACCCTGAGGAAATGTGCCAATCATATATGGAAAATCTTGTTTCTGAAGTTGTTTGGGAAAAAGGAAGCACCCTATCATGTTTTTGTTTGTTTGTTTGTTTATTTGTTTAAAGTTCTTGTGAGGGAACAAGCTCTATGTGAAACTTCTTTAACTACTCTTTATCTAACAATTAGTTCTATTTAGCAAAAGTAGCCAACAAAGAAATTGCATTCTAATAAAAAAAAATGCATGGATTTTTTTTGAGGATTGTAATAATTGGTAGGTAAATCTAATTTTAAGAGGAAAATGAAAAAAATCTTCAATTTGCACAGTTCAGATAGCATTATGCATGATGTGGTTTACTCGTAATTTAAAATGGAGGAAAATTTCCAAATTATTTATGAACTCAGTGAAAAAAATGGAATGTGCCATCAAATATATCTTGATGTCAGTTTAACCAAACATTAGTCATGTATTTTCAAATTTCCAGATGAAAAAAAAAATCCTCATAGATAGACTTTACTCTCTTAAATGTACTCTCAGAAACAAGACTTAGAGTCATACAATAGTTTTGTATAAAGTTTAGTGGTAGAATAGAGAAGAGAATAGTTGAAAATAAATTCATATTTTGAAGACATTATTTTGATGCTTTCAGTTGGAACTAATTTTTTATACTTTGGCCACCAAGGTAATATAGGAACAGATTCAAGACCCAGGGCAGGGGGAACAACTAAATAAAAATAAATAAAGTGCTTCTCCCTCCTCTCTCTTTCTGCCTGCCTTCCTGCTTGCTTCTGCTTGCCTTCATTCCTCCCTGCAACTTTTCTTTAATATACAGATAATAAATAGATATTTATGTATATTGTATATAACATATATAATATATAGATATATATTATACACACACCTATATATGTGTGTATATATATATATACATATATATATATATATATATATAAAAGGCTTTATTCAGCTGATGTGCAACAGAAGCATCTGAAGATAAGGTAAAGCTCTGAGATGAGACAGAGTTGGGATTCTGCAGGGTAAGAACAGAAGGGTCATCTGTCCTGGGGATCTGGTTTAGGTAGCAGTTTACCTTCAGTTGCTGTAGTCTTGCCATTGGAATGGTTGGAATTTGCTTTCCACTGTCGAGCCTCTTGATCAGGATCATTGTTTGTGATACCATCCAGAAAAACTCTTGGAACTGTTCTTTTGAATTGCCGTGTTTATAAATCTTGTTAGTTAAGGTGGAGGAGCAGGGAAGTAGGAAAACCAGGAAAAGGGGATTTTAAAGAAGGCAATTACCAAAAATTTTCCATTCTTTTATAGAAAGTAGACTAATAAAGAAAATATATTTAGGTTTGTTAATCTAATGAAGTCGGTTCAAGAAAATTTGAAAGAGTTGTTAAGAGATCTCTGAAGAGATGACATTCAAGTTGAAACCTGACCATTGAGGAAAAAGGTCGTATGAGGATATGAATGACTTAACCACAAATGCTCGAAGCACAAACCTGGCATGTACGTGGAGGGAAAGAATACAAGATGCATATGAGACAAAGGCACGACTAGAGAGTTCAAGGCCATTCTTTGATGTTTGATATGGGGAGAAAAGGAAAAGCAAGAATGCAAGAAAGTTCATGCTTGACTGCTATTGTTTTCATCTGGCACCAACTCTTCCTGTGCTTGCAAATGTTTGGAGCTGATTCTGATGGAATATTTGAAATGGTGGTTGTCAAACATCAGTGTCCTTAGAAGTCATTTGAGAACTCTGTTAAAATTCTCTCGGGCGTTTCTGTGGATATCCCTTTCTCCTCTCCAACTTTTCCAAATACATAAGACATCAGATTCGATGCAGACATGTCTTTTTTTCTTCTTTACCATATGAAGGTTTTTCCTTGGTTTATTTATTAGCCCACCTGAAACCACTGCAGTCTCCTTAGAGGACTAGTTGTTGGCAGATTTCCAATTAAATTAAAAATTATAGAAAATATTTAAATTGCCTTTCCTCCAGGTGTCTTTAATTTAATATTTTGAAGTTCTATCATTTGCTGTTGACAAATTCTTTGTTGTCTCTAAGGAAAAGTAATCATTGTTAAGTGAAAAAGTCTGATCTCTACTTATTTCTACCTATTTATTTACATATATGTATATGTACATATATATGTATCTTTTCTTTATTGGAAACCTTTTGCTGCAGCAGAAGGATTCTGAAGGTATCTTTCCCTCTATAAATATGAAACTTTTTTCTAAATTATAAATAATTTAAAACTATTTTTTAGGGAAAAAAGACATCTATAAGCATATATGTATATAAAGGTAGCAATTTGACTAAAACATTGTCTAAACTAAATAGGGACAACAGGATTATGATTAATCAACTTAGAAGGTCTAATTGTTTTTTTGTTTCCTACAAGGAAATAGTACAGGGAAATTACTCTAAGACAAGAGAATAGTATTGTTGAACTACAAGAAAATCACATGAATGTATGGGTTGCTTAATTGATGATAGGGAACAATATTCATGCTTCTTAATTATCCTGCCTTAAGATTATCTTTCATCTTTAGGAAAGCATATTAATTAAGACAAACAGTTTTAAGGTATTAATGAACATAGGATCTGCTCAGCTATCGACTACACACTGAACTTTGACAAATTATTTAGCCTTTCTGAACTTCAATGTCTCTTCTTTAAGTCTGGGTTATAGCAGTACTTCATCCAGTTTGCAACAATTCAATAAGATCTGAATGTAAATTGTAAGCATAGTGTCTGGTACACAACAAGCTTTCAATCGATATTAGATGTGAATATTAGTAGTCTGATTACTAATTATTATTTTCCCAACAAGAACACATCCAATTCAGGAAGAATTGGTTGGCAAGACCTTCCAAACATATTCGTGATGTGAAGCTCACGAACCAGCTGCTAATTTGCTTGTTTATTTCATTTGATTTCCTTAGCTGTACATAAGGGAGGTGGGCGTCAGAGGCTTAATTTATTTGTCCCTTTTTTGAAAATGTGGGTTTTGGCTCTCACACTATATTGAGGCATGACCTGGTAGCAGCTTTGGAGATCTGCACGCCTTAGGGAGGTGGGAGGATTGCGTAGCTCTCCCGGTGGCTCTAGTGTTTCTCTTTCCCCAAGTGATCATCAAAGGTGCTAGATTACTAGGGCTGCCAGCCAAAGACCTCTCCTCCCACAGATCTGGAAACACATGAAAAGAGCCATGACTCAGAGGCTACAACTCTTTCAGCTGCTTGATACAAGCACTGATAGGCTCAGCTCCCATGTTTTCATCGACCTACAGGCTGGTTGAAGGGGAAAAGGCTCTCTGGTTTTCAAATAAAGTGCATTCCAACGATAATTGAGAACAACCGAGAGATGCTGTGGAGAGGTTAGGATGTCTATTCTGTTCTGTTGCTGAAGTCAGTGGAAAGGATGATCTGGGGTGACACCAAGATATCTTCAGATCCTTAGAGGTATGGCATTTGAAGTACTTTCAAATATTTCTTTACAAAGTCTCAGTGTCCATGCTTTCCTGCATTCCATCCATGGTACTTTGCCTCTTTTTCTGGTAGCACTAACTCATTGTGTAGGTTTTTGTTGTTGTGGGCCTGCCTGTCTTCTGTGGACTGTGGATTGTGTGAGGGCAAGCTTGCTGCCTTTTAAATCTCTATATCTACAGCCCTAAGCTCAGTGCATGGTGGATAAGAAGTGCTTAAAAATTGCAGTTTTTGGCTACATGGGTGGATTGATTAGTGAATGGCCACATTGATGAAACTGGAGGGAAAGAAAATACTTTAGTACAGTGGTAAAAGTGGGAACACTTGTTGATTATCAGATGGATATTTGATTGATTAAAAGATAGTTCTGAAGTTCAGAAATCTTACTTTTCTGTCCAATGTAAGGTTTTACTATTAAGCTTGAAAGCAGCAACGCCGACCGATATAATCCCCACTAAATGGGGAGAAAGTTTAGAATAAAAGAGTGAAGTGTCCTTTAAACTATAGATGGATATTTGTGATACTCATGACACTTTAAATGAAAATTAAAACATCTTGCTATGTAAAGGTAAGATATATGAAATATGTAGATCTACATAGAAAGCTTAATGTATTGAGAAATAGTGAGAATTTCATCTATGAACTTATTGAAAACGCGTTTATTATAGACCTGCTTTATGTTGGATACAGTCAACTGAGAGATGAATTGGTCCACCTCTCAGTCTTCTGGGGCGTCACAGTTAAAACAAGAAATAGACATGTGTATAATTGTAGTAGTTGGAAAATAGAGGTATGATCATGGCACTCTGAAGACACTAGATGAATGTATTTAATGCTGCTCAGAAAATCTAGAAAGGAGATAAAGGTAACATCTGGAACTTAAAGGATGCATGGGAATTTACCAAAAAAAAAAAAAAAGAAAGAAAAAGAAGGAGGGAGGAAAGAGGTTGCACATGTGGAGAGAGAGGGAGAGGGGCACGGGCCTGGGAGAGCAGGGATGTGTTCTAGGAAGTCAAACTTTTTTAGTGTGACCACTATACTATGCTGTGGATGCGAGAAGTGAGTAGCTGAGATCAGAAAGGTTAAGAGGAGAAAAATTATCAATCAGGACTTGTATATGAAACTATAAATTCAAATTGTATCCTTCCATGTAGATGATGCATTAACCAAAAAAGTAATACTCAGTAATAATTATAATTATTTTTTCCAAATATTAAGGTGCCTAAAGAGTTTATTACAGTTCTAATTAGATAGGTGGAAAAAATGTACATTCATTGGTTATGAAGTCCTGGCTTCATATACTTTTAAGTTTTGGGTAAAGGCAATTGATTAAAAATATAACAATGTGATAAGTTAAATCACATAATACCTTTATGTCAATTTGACATTTATTATATTAAAAATTAGAAAAACATTTGGAAAAAATTGCCACCAGTTTTATTTTAAACAATCTGGAGTATTTTCTTATACTCAAAGTGGACTCACTGATAAGGTCACGAATAAAATTAAGAATCCCTGGTTTCCTACACATTGATTTTCTTATGAGACCATCCAGTTCAATAAATGCAATATACTACAAACCTGGAAGGTGAGCTTCTTAGCTACATTATGCAAACTCTGTTCTAGATTTTATGTCACCAAATTCCCCTAAATGACATTGAGTATCAGCTTTATGAGATTTCTCATTTCTTATCTCATATAACCTCACAGATTTTAATTATGTTTTATAATTTAGTTTAAAACATATCTATCTTTAACCAAATGATTGACAAGACATCATCCTCTTAAAATCTGTTAACCCCAAATATCCAGTGCATTGGTATAATTATTGTAGAAAAAAAAATGTACATCTTCAGACGCTGCATGTGTTTGTCCTATATCTTTAACTTTTGAGTATGTGAAGCATTGTGTTTGTATGTGCATGGGTGGGGAGTGTACATGAAGTACACTAGTACTGGAAAATGCATATGGTCCCTAATTTATAATGGTTTTGCTTATTTATTATTATTTTATTTTTGCTTTGCAATGGTGGGAAAATAATATACACTGTAAGAATTATAACTTGTATGTTGATATTTTCCTGGAAAAGTGATAAATGATACTTTTTCATGATGTTGGGAAGTGGCAGAAAGACTCAGCTCCTAGTCAACTGCACAATCCTGAGGGTAAACTATCCACATTCTACACTGTGCTGTGTTACCAGCATTTTGGACTTACAACATTTTCAACATATGAGCCTATCTAGACATTAACCTCTTTTTAAATCAAGATGATGGATCCTCTGTTGCAAGGTATTGGTCTAAGCTCTTCTTATATTATTAGCACATTTAGTCCTTATCAATAAAAGTGGGTACCTTTTAAAATTCCCACTGTATAGATGAGAAAACTGATTCTGAGAGAGATTAGTAAGTAGCTTGCTCAGATCATAAGCCAGGAAATGGTGGAGCCAAGAACTGAACTTGGGTTATTGGGCTCTAGACCCCATGCTCTCGACAGTGGGCTAACTTCATACACTTGAAGGAAGCTTCCAGAAACACAGTGGAAGAACAGAAGATGTAACCATGTGTTAACTACTTAAGGAACTCAGAGTTGGAAGAACTTTTGTCTGGGGTGATGGTGAAGGGTCAATGAAAGAAGAGACATTGAAATTGAGCCTAAAGTATTGGTGGGATTTGGCAGGTGAGAGAAAGATGACTTAGCAGGCTAGGGATTGCTATCACAAAGGCAAAGAGTGAAAGAACACAGAGCGCTTAGAGAATGTGGACACAGGAAGCAGCTGTTCATGAGGAAAAAGAAAGTGGTGTAAAAGGGCAGGAAGAAAGTTTTAAGAAGGGAAGTTGGAAGAAATTGTAGAGAACCTTAAAACCCAGATAAAATTTTGAAATTCTTCATGGACATGGAGGCCTGTGATTAGTTTTATTTATTTAAAGTTATTTTTTTAAAGAGTAGAATGAAGAATGATGAAATGGCCAGCTATGTGTAGAATTGACGAGATGAACAATGGGAAAGACTTAAAAGAAAAAAGGGATTGGTATTATAAAGATTTTAACAAAAACAAAATTTAAAATGGAGTTTCTGAGTATCTAAACTCTGAAATAGAAAATGAGACAATCTCAGATCTGTGCTTTATCAGAAAAGGTACTTGACAATGGTAATGCTGCCTTGCCCACCCTGCACAGACAGGCCTTTTTGTACCTTCTGGAAATCTGGAAGAATTATTTCTAGTTCCTTCCTATAGTCTGGAGCCCTGAGTAATACAGTTCTTTAACTTTTCCTCTGTACTTTGTGACAGATTTGCTCAAGATGGATGTACAGGCACAGTTAGCACATCATTTTCAGATACTTGTGGCTGTCCTGTGGTCTGGAATACAGATGTATGTGCTACTCGGAGATGGGCATTAATAATGGTCATAGCTAGCTAAGAGCACTTGTGACCTGAAATGGCTGAGCCAGAAGGTTCACGGTCAGTAAAGACATTCCTATCGAAGTCCTTACAGTTTCTGAATAGACTTAAACTAAGGATCTGAACCTAATTTGGGTTTCAACTTTCCAGGCGTACTCCCTTTGCACAATGAGGTCACAGACACCTAGATAATCAAGAAAAGAACACAAGATGTACATACAAAGAAAACTCTGAAGTAGAGAAAAGGCCTGTCAGTTGTATGTTAATTAGACTGAAATTGTGAGGCATTAAACTCAGAGTACATTTTGTAGAAAGCTAAGTTTTGAGAGAATTGAGAGATTCCACATTAGCTCTAGAAACAGCAAGGTCTACATGGCCTTTGCTTTCCGGAAGATGGGTCACAATTAGTTTCATCAGAGAAAATGGCAGGGAAACTCACGTAGGAGTTAGCACCTTTTTGTAGTAAAGTTCACTGTTTGTGAACTGTATCACCATTCAAGCGGTATGCTGAATTTGGATGACTCTCTCCTTACAATGTCTCAGGTCAATGACCCTCTAAGGGAATTTCATCAATGGAGGCCTTCTGTGTTATCTCAGCTGCCTCAATTCACTCAGCAGGTGGTTTAAACAAGTTGGAACTGAGTCAGCATCTTGAACTTATACACAAAGAGTTCATATGTTAAAGAAAAAAAACTTTAAATATGAGACTAAATATGAATTTTATTAAAGTGCATGCAATTTTAAAACAAATATTAAATTCAAATTCTCATATTCAAATATGAGCTTATAAGCTATCAGTGGAAGAAAGTCTGAATGTTTCTGAATCCCCAATTCTATTGTGGTTTTTTTGGATTCTAACTCCTTTTCCACTTTAAATGTGACTATGGGTTCAATCTGTATAAGGAACTTGTTGGTAAGCCCAAAAGGCTAAAGCCTTTAAATTTCACCAAAGGTGCTGCTAACTATAAGTTAGCACAGATGCTAGGAGAGAGGAGTTAAGATCAAGGCTTTGGTTTGGGCCAATCTTGGAGATTTTATTTTTTCTTTGACTTCTTTTCTTAACTTTTTATCTTAAAATAACCTTAAACAGAAAACATTACAAAAGTAGAAAAGAACATAAAATATTTACTAATGATTCTAATGTTGATGTGAACACACTGGAAATGCCATGAGTTTCTTAGAAATGATGGAATTGAAGTATGGTTAGGAAAAAGAGTACGTTGCAGTTTATTTTTGCCTAGATCCAAAAATTCCTTCTAATGTATATGTCCATGTATGTGTATGTGTATGTGGATATGTATATGTATATGTACATACATACGTATATGATGGGGTCAAGCAAGTTCAAAACCAGTAGAGCAGGCCAGCAGACTGAAAATTGGCAGGAATTGTTACTGTAGTTTGAATCTAAAATCTATAGGGCAGGCTTGAAACTCAGCAGTTGATACTATAATCTTGAGAGGTAATTTCTCCTTCCCCAGAAAACCTTACTTTTTTTTTCTCAATGCCTTTCAACTACTTGAATGTGATTCAATCACATTTTGGGGGTTAATCTATTTAGGTCAGCTGACTATAGATTTTATCCACATCTACCAAGTATCTTTACAGCAACACCTAGGTTAGTGTTTAATTAAATAAATGACCTACCCAAGTTAACTCAGAAAACTATCAAAGGTAGAAACTACCACCCACATTTTATATATAAGGTGCTACTATTTTGCAAATCTATTGAGCTCACAGAAAAAAAAACATGAGATTTTAGAGAAAAAGTGTGCTGCTCAAAATCAGTTTTAAATGACTTAAAAAAAAATGTAAATATAAACTATGTCTCCAAATGGGATGTTTGTAGCTTATACTTTTATTTATGTATTCCAAAGATTATTTCATGGCTCTTTTTTTTTTTTTCACTTCACCATAGAATGGTAATCAGAGCTTCTATTCATCTAGCAATTATTCACAACATTAAACAAAAAAAACCTTATCCTTTTGCAGGGCTATTTAAGTAATAAATAACAATCATAGAATTAATATTCACTAAGCATTATTAGGTGTCATACAATTTGCTAAGTGACTTATAAGCATCATCTTTGTTATTCCTCATAACAATTCAAGAAAGGCAAATACTATTGTTACTTCCATTTTTTAGAAAAAAATTAAGCACAGGAGGATTAAATAATACTGAAAAGTAAGTTCCTACCCAGATGACGTATAGATGATTATTTATATTCTATCAAATTCAAATTGTCATTTAAAAAACTGAGTGTTCATAGTTCTACAGATGCTGGATTAAAGTAATTAAGTACCTTATTCATAATCACCAGCAGATGGTTGCCAAATTAGAAAATTAATTTATGACCTTTTAACACTAAGTCAAATTTTCACTTCAGACTAATCTTCTAATAATAAACCCCATGGTTATGACAGCTTAACATATGAAATTTTCCATTGCTTAGCAAATATTAATTTTTCACATTGCAGTCTATAATTACCATCACTGGGCAACCAGGGTTTTTGTTGAGTAGCATCTTATCATCTCATTTTAAGACAAGTAGTTTTTTTTTTTACTCTAGTAATAGTGTTCACCTAGTAAGAAATCTAAAGGAGTTATGTTAGGATCATGGAAAGGACTATGTGTTTATATTTTTTTCAGTTTTGATTGAGATGTTATAAAAAAATCTCCTCTGTGGCAGAGGAGAGTTCTGTTGGATTCAAGTTCAAAGGTAGCGAAAGTGACCCAAATTATTTTATAAATATGATGTAAATGTCATGAGCTTTTTCAGTAACTAGCAATATCAGTAATTCCTGGTGGGATTTAAGCATGGCAAAGGAAGAATAAAATGAACTGGAATTTATCTTTCCCTAGAAATTTAAAATCCCTTCTAATTCATATACTTTTAAAATCCTGTTAATTTTTATTTTTATATAATTTAGAGGCTTCTCATTATTCCTGCCACTATGAATAAGTATCGTGTTTTATGAATTTTATAAATTATTGTGTTTTTTAGGGATCTAATTATATGAAATTGTTTTTACAGAATAATCTCATATACTTATTCTTATAATCATAAAGTTCTATACCTGTGCATAATGAAGCATTAAAAAGAATGCCAGCATAAAGCTGTCAGTTCTAGGGGATCTAGTTGTACATTTACATGTATCCTACTCACTGTGGTGTATTAAATATTTGAACACTGAGACCTAGGATTTCTGGTGATGACATAGGGTTTGTTTGCTTTTCTTAAAGGAAAAGTGCAGGGAGGAATGAAGGTAAGTAGGCAGACAGGCAGGAAGAGAGAGAAGGAAAAGGCAGTTTTTTATTTAATTATTGACCCTGGCCTCAGGTCACAAATCCAGGTCCTTGGGATATATGTGGACTATACTGTGGAGGACCAATCCACTAGGACACCAAGGCACACAAACAGGGCTTTTGATGGCACCCGCAAGGATCTTACTAAAATCCTTCTAGACAGCATTCGATGTGGAAGTTATTCTCATACTAATGAGCAACTACTTGGATTATTAATCCCCAGACATTAACCATGTTATCAAAAGAGCAGAATGTGAGGCTAAGGAAGAAGCTAGCCTAAGGTAAGTGATCAGTTGCTTTCAGGGAATTAATGAGAAGAAAGAGACTCAGCAAAGAAATCCAGATGTATCAGAACTTGTAGGTATAGAGCTGACTAGAGAGACCATCTCCAGTACAGATATGTTTGAATATATGTTTTTCAAGCATATCTAAACCCGTGTGCCTCTCTCAGTCCTATACCCTGATATGAAGGAGCATATTTACTAATGACAGCAAAGCATTTCGATCTTCTGAGAGTCTGTTTCACAAAACTGAATGGCCCTTTTCAACGTGATATAATAGTATTTTTTAAGTGACTCAATGTCTTTTGGGTTAAGAATCTTCTCAAGTTAGTGTCAAAAGTTTAGTCACCATTCTGACCCAGATCAGGATGGGATTTGGAACAGCATGGACTAGAAAAAAAGATTGAGGAGAGAGGTTTTCAAGAATGAAGTTAGTTCATTGGTGGAGTTACGATTTGAACCACTCTGAATAGTATTATAGTCATTGTATATATCATTATACATATATTCACTCTTTAGGACCATTAGTATATTTATTAGTTTGGGGCTTTTACCATCCATTCTCTGAACTTCAAGGGTCTGAAGTTTTTTCAGGTCAGGTCTATCCCAGCTCTAATATAAATGTAGGAGACCATTGCTCACTCTTGCTCTTATATGTGTGTCTAGGGCTTAAACACGGGGTGACCGTGGAAGACAGTATTGCTGCTGTACTGCTAAACTATATAGACAAAAAAGTGGGTGGTCCATTTGTAAGATGTTAATTACTGGTGCAGATACAAGGTTCAACTGGTCAAGACTTTGGAATTAGAAAAGGGAAAATCTTGCTTTAATCAGGGATTCTCTCTGTTACATAACAACTGAGTTTGACTTCTGGACCTGCAAATATTCTGTCAGTATTCTTTTTTGAATTTTACTTACTAGGCTTTCCCTTCTTGAACAACTCCTCTTGGATTTTCAGGGAAAATTTTTATCTTCTACTTTCATCTACTTTTACTGGTCTCCTTTATTCAGAGAAAAAAATTATTTTCTCTTTGTTTCCTTGGTGGGTCAATCAGAATTAGTCTCCTTCTCCCTCCCTCCCTCCTTACCTCTCTTTCCTCTTCCTCTTTCTCTCTCTCTGTCCTTGCTCTCCCCTCCCTTTCTCCTCTCTTGCCCTCCCTCTCTTCCTTCCTCCTCCCTCAAAAGTCTTCTGTTCCCCCAGGAGGATTTTTGTGACTCATAAATCTGACTTCAAAGTATTAGCAAGCAAATTATTTCTTATCTTTTAGGACTGGGTGAAATTAATCTCAAAACTTCTCTGGGAGATAAAGGAATGTATTTGCTATTTCCATGCCCTTCTTCCAGTACCAAATAGAAAAAGAAACTAATTAGGCTTTCAATTAAAAGAACATACACATACAAAATATATGTATATGTATTATATATTTAAATTAATTACAGCAAGTGTCCTGAATAAGTCCCAAGTTTAAGAGCCCCAGTGGGTATTATCCAAGAGAAATTGAACATTGTTCTACTTGGCAGATTCAATGAGATCAGGTAAACAATATGCCATTTATGGAATGGCACCTGAACAGATCCTTTTCTTATCAAGTGTAATATGCATTGTCCATGCATTCCAACTAATTCTGAAGGGTGAAAAAAAATCGAGGTAATAAAATAAAACAAAACATACACATCTATGTAAGAGACAAATAAATGTGATATGGTGCCAATCCTGTGATTTGTCTTGCTTTGAAACTTAAACCTCTTAATTCATGAAATTTGCACTGTATTGTTTGAAAATCATGCATACCCAGGCTTGCAAACCTTCAGAAGAAAAAAAAAATGCTCTTGTAAATGACATTGTCTAAGCTTTGATATGGTCGGCAGGTCAGTGAACATACAGATTAGAAGGGGAAAAATAATACCCCAATGGCTGTCAGAGCTGTTCTGTGTTACAGTTCACAGCTTCCATTGGGCTGGAGAATTCAGATTTATTCCTAAACATCTCTGAAAAAGCTCTCTTGTGAAATAGTTGTTAATCTCAACAGACTAGAAAAAAAATTCTTCGAAGGTATTTTTAATGAGGCATATATCAAAAGCCTAAGTTGAGCAGAATATTTAAGGAAGAGTAGCATAATTCTAATGGTCTTGAGAGTGTGTATGTGTTTTTAATAATTTTAAGTCAGTAAAATTTTCTATAATAGCTTTTAATAGACTTAGTATGACAATAGGCATCTAATTTGAGATATCTTAGGTTTATTTTATCTCTATAAATCAATACTTGATCCTCAGTACGCACTCGTGGGGAAAAAAATTAAGGGGAAGAGTCATAGGGGCAGTTCCTTTTTAGGATGGAAGAAAATTTCTTCTTGTTTCTTATAACATTTAGTTAGAAATATATTTTTAAGGAAGCGTTTTTGCTTCAATGAACATAGCAGCTTTATTATAAATATTTATATGTAGACATATAGAGAGCTATATACACACATATATACACATACATATGCATATATATGTATCCTATGCACTCTGACATGCTTTAAAATTAACTTGATTAGACAGCCATGCCATCATTTAAGAAAAAAGTCAACATAGTGCATCATTGCCACCTGACAGATAACTTGGATGCATCATCATGAGGGTGTATTTATTTGAAAATAAATTAAATTGCCTGTTCAAGCTGGTCTTTCAAGTCAGTGAAAGACGAGGGAATAAAACTTGTTATTCCGTAGATTCTAGTGCATTGCCCTGGTTGCTTAGCTATGTGCCTGTTTTTTATGCATTAATCAGCACCATAATGATCAGAATGACAATTATACATCAATAATTCATTCTCTAATGTAAGTGCATAAAAGGATTAATGTTCCTTGGGCTTTAGAATATAGAGAAGAAAAGGTCACTAAATGATATATTAGAACAACTATGATAACAGACCAACAAATTAAACCCAACAGGAGAGATCAGCATTTGTTGGATAAACCTAATAAAGTCTTGTAGTTTATTGATGTTGCTTCTCCACAAAAAAAAATAGCTGTAGGATAACAGAGAAAGGCAATAAATAAGCATGTGGATCAGAGAGAGTTGAAACACATTGGAGATCAATGTAGTTCAAAGTAAAGGTGTAAGTATAACTTTCAATAGATCCATCATTGCCCAAGTGCTATCTTACCTTTGGAATAATTTTCTCTTATGGAATTGCAAAGAAGCCAAGATTTTTACCCTAAGCTTTGAATCAGTGATTTCTGGTACCTGTCATCTTAGAGGATCTCTGAGAGGTCATTTTCACTAAAGACACCCTTTAAATCACAAAGAGTTCTTTATTCTTTAATGACCACTCTCCTGCATGCTAGAATAATCTTCTATATTGATGAATTCTTTTAAAAGGCCAGTGGGCATATAAATGTACAAACATATGACTGATATTTAGACAAAACATTAGACTAAAAAAGTATCTTTAAAGGTTGTTTTCAACGAAACATTGATTCTAATAAGTTTAAGACAGACTCTATGCTATTTTCATATTGAAGATCAAAATGAACTCTACTTCCAGACTACCAATCTGAGAAACTAAACAAAGATATTTTGATAAAAATATTCATCATAGAATTTATTTCATAGCAAAGAATAAATGAAAACAACACGAGGATAAAAGATAATACTTTCGTATGAGGGAATAATATGCAGTCATTAGCAATTATATATCTGAATAATTTTACTAAACCAGAAAGTTGCTCCTCATAATTGATTAGGTAATTTTAAAAAATGTAAAAAAACAAAAATTTTTCATAGATAGATATTTTATACCTTTCTCTTTTCTACATGTGTTTAAAAATTCTGAGAGAAAATAAAGCATACTACCAACATTTTTTCAAAACTTTGTTAAGACTATTTTTATTTTTGTACTTTCAATATGTTCTAAATTTTATGCAATAAGAATGAAATGTTACCTTTGTCAACCTAAAACAAGTAAGATTTATACTTTGTTATTACACTTTTAATGAATTGTTTCAGTTTCTCAAGGATATCAAACTCGTTCTTTGGTACTTCCTTCTGTTTGGAATGTTCTTTTCCTTTTCTCATGGCTTACTGAATTATATCTATACCTATACTCAAACATCACTTCCTTAGTAAAACTTTCCAAAAATACCCTCCAGAATATAGTACCACTATTATTCTCTTCTCATTATCTTGCTTCATTTACTTCATGGCACTATGTGAGCATATATTAACCTACTATTTAATCAAATTATTTGTTTCATTTCCATCTATTGCATTAGTAAATAAATCTATAAGGGCAGAAAAAAAATTTACTCTCTTATTTAATTTTAAGTCTGCAACTCGTAGCTCACTATGTGACGTAAAGGTGGTACTAGATTCATATTTGTCAAATAAAATGAGTTACTCCTCATTAAATCAAAACTTGGCAGTGTATATTTAATAACTGTTAGATATATTGAGAAAAAAATAACTAACTGAAACCTACTATGTTTGAACACTCTTTAGGGTAAAATGCATTTTACTTTTGAAGAATATGAGTCTTAAGAAAATTAAAATAGAAATATAAAGAGTGAGGATACCTTATAAAATGAATGCCAAGAAGTTCTATTCAGATACTACACCTGCATCATGAGTCTAGCTCTAATTGGTGGTCCATATCTTTTTAAATTGGTTTATGAACCCTTCTGAAGTTATAATAAAATATCGGAACTATTCATAAAAATGCTCATGTATATCAGATCCATGAAATTTAGCTCACAGTTTCTATAGATTCAGGCTACCATCAACTATTTGGATTATATAAAAACAGCTAGTGTTCTATCCTCTCTATCAAGCATTATGGATTTTAAAATTACGGATCAATTAAGTTACAAATATTCTGTAAGAAGCTGAAATTATGTCTAGGAAAAGAGCAAATGTCCTACTCTCCCTTCTCAGAGAGAGAGAGTGCATTGTACATAAGGTCACATTCAGTTATTATTTCCGGAGCAGAAAATAGAGTTGCAAAGTTAAGGAACTTTCAAATCTGAGAATGCATAGATTTCATATTAAGCAAAGTCAAAGATGAATGTGTGTCTCACTGCAGCAAATCAATAAACGTTTCTTGGGAGAGATGGCATCTGAGCTGTATTTTGAAGAATAATCATATAATAGTATAATAGGGTAATAGTGTTTATTGAGTGCAGTCCAGGTACTAGGTACTCTGCTAAGTGCTTTGCATGCATCATATTTTCAAAATCTTCACAATAACCCTAATTTATAGGAAAAATAGCTAAGAATTAGGTTCAGTAGCTTGCCCCAGGATATTCAGCTAATTTATGATAGAACAGGGTTGCAACCCTAAGAAATCTGGCTCATCTTTCTTTGTTTTCAAGTGGACTCTAATTATAGAGTTTCGCTCTCCACAATACTAAGATGTGAATTACTAGAGAAAATGAGGAGGTTCATTTCCAGTGAGAGATACTGAACACCTGTATAGAACGTTGTAAGACCAAAAAGTTAACTTTCTTGGTTTGTACATATATTTTCACAACTCTTTTGACATAAATGTGAGAGGAGGAAGTATAATCTTCCAAGATAAGTAATGGAGGGACTTAAGTAAATGAGGGCCGTGTATTTAGGTTTTATGTGGATTCATATATTAGGTTTAGGCTTCTATTCATTGCTATTAAAATGATTGTTTGAGTGACAGCCTTCAGGGAACTTAATCTTCTAAACAGAAGTAAAGTTATCTCTGTAAAAGGACAGATTTCCTGGCACCTTTGTAAATAAGAGTATCTAAAACATGATTACAAAAATATGATGCAAGTAAGAGAAATCATTTAGCTTACTGATGAGAATTTAGGAATATGTTTATCTTTTGACTGAGTGAAGGAAATAAAAATGTTTTCTTGCTCACCTACTATGACAGATTAGCACACACCTAAAATAATTGATATGCACGTCTTTGTTTTTAATTTCCACCAGGTCAAGAGTCATGTCTTCTGTTTCTTTTGTGATGTCTCATTGTGCTTAGTACAGTGCCCCACAGAGTTAAGTGGTTAAAAAATGATCATTGATGGACTTTCTCATTAGATATCTGTCAGAATCCTTGAATGTATTTTTAAGATTTAATGAAACTAACTCTTGTAGAAGAACTGTGCATTTGTTCTAATACTCCATAAAAATCTATCTATCTATATCTATATATATATACGTATATATATATACTATAATGACGAAAACTTTCATTAATTTTTCTCTGCTTTATTTTCCCCTTCTGTTTATGGAAGAAAATAATAACTATATCTTTTTATCAGCACATTCAAACATGAGGAAGTTCTTTTTGATAACTGCTCTGAAAATGATTTTTTGTTGCTTGCTTTTCAGCAGGTAATATACAAAACTTTTATTCTTTAAGTGTTAGCTGCTTGTATTTATTTTGAATATTGGGAAATTGAAGCTATCTGTTCATTGTGCTCTGTAAATTAATGCTCAGTCTACATTACAATTTGGCTGTGTTTTGATAACATCCATATAAACCATTCTTATATGCCATGATAGTGATGTTCCCTCATCTTGCACTATTACTGCTCTCTACTTGATCTCTGTGTTCTTAATTTCCTTGCTATTATAAAGGAGTTGAAGGAGCTCATTTCTAAGGTTTTTATACAGTAAAATTTTCCGATAGTGTTATATATTGTGTGTTATGTATTCTATAGCACTTTACATAGTATATTAAGTATTTCACTGATTATTCTCATTTGCTGGGGTTTGTTTAAGATATTATTCATGATTCAAAGTGATTTAAATAGGAAAGATGGTCTTCAGTATTCTCTCAACCATGTCTTCTATTTTAAAATAATTTACATATTTAAATTAGAATTTAGGTGTTAGGTTTAGTGGTACAATTTCATATGTTCTAAGGACACTGTAAAACTTATGTTATCAACCATATTTATAATATGGTTTATTTTAAAATTTGTTGACTATGGTTTCTTTTTAAAATTTCATTGAAGTAAGCATTATATTATAGCATGATATAGGCTTAAAGTATGCATCATTGTAAAACAGCATCTGTATATACTACATTAAGTTCATCACTAAAATTTGACTATGGTTTCTCATTCTCCATCCTGTCTGTATAATAAGCTCTGTATAAATCATTTCAGATGTTTTTCTGGAATATAAAATAATCTTTTTTAGAAAGTATCATTATAGATATTTGTACTTGTTCTCCAAATTATATACTTTTAGAATATACTAAATTATATAATCATAGAGGAGTATAGAATTTTAGAGCATAAGAAAACTGTGGATCATCATGCTCCACATTTTATAGAAAATAGAGAAACAGATTCAAGGAGATTAAGTGACTTGTTTAAGGTCACATTGCTATTTAGTGAATTTGTAAAAATAAGATCTTAGATTCCTTCCTTCACTTCCTGACTGAGAACAATTCCAGATATAAAATCTTGCCCATAATTTCTATGCATATTTTCTATATAATTTGTTTGATATATATGCATATAGTATATACGGATATATATCTCTGTATACATATGTATTATATATAATATATTATATAATATGTATAACATATATCTTAAGGATATCTATCTTTTCTTGAAGGATTAACCCTTTTATCATCATATAATGTCTCTGATTTTTCTTCAGTTTGAACTCTTCCTGGTATTAATACCTTATATATTATATAATATAGATATTAATATATCATATATGTATTTGTATATCAATATATAGATACAGCCATTTTTATTTTCTTTTGAAATCTAGAATAAATGATTAAAAACTATCCTTCCAACTCTGAAAATTAGGAGAGAAAAATAGTTTTATCATTAAATAAGCATTAAGCCAGAATGTGATGCACATTGCAGACTATCCATTAGAGGCAGAGAAAGAAATCACAAGTAGAAATTTTCTAAAGGGCACTAAGAAAAGGAAGCAGATACAAAATCTCATTCTCTTTTGCATGAGGGAAAATCCTAGTTTCCCCCTAAATTTGTACCGTTGCAGAAAGGAAGGACATCTCACTGCGGTTAGTATAGGTGAATGCAGGTTACCTACTTAGTTTATGATGATCCCTAATGGGGAGGGCACCTCATTTCTGCTGAGGAGGTTAGGAGGTATGCTCTCCACTTGGTCTCCACTGACACCACAGTGGGCATGACCTGTCACCACTAAATAATGGTATTAGTGAAAGTCCTGTCTCCCATCTGGTCTCCTTTGGGCACCCCTTCAAAGGCGAGTAGGAGGAGACCCCATTACTGCCAGGCAAGGGTGAAAGTGAAGATTCCTGCATGGTCTTCAGGGAACCTGACACTATACTGAGGAGGTTGCTGGGGAGCCTCACTATAGTCTCTCAAAGGTAGAAGATTAGACTCTCCTTTCCGCCTTTGCTGGCATGGGCAAATGTGGGATCACCAACTGTTTTTATGGAGTTTGGCTACAGTGGAGTGGTGTTTTCCAGTGTTCTGCACTGCTGAGTTGCACCATTTCTGCTGTTTCACAAGAAAGTAGACTTTTAGTGGGGCTTTTTATGACTTGTATATGTTAGTGTTTCTGTGTTGCTGGCTTTTTTCAACTTCCAGCCTCAGGTAGGTGAGGGGAAAAGAACTCACAAGGACATTTTAATCTCCTAGCCACTCTCTGATCTCATTATTCTGATGTTTGATTTGTGTCTACTCTACTGGATTTTTAGTTGTACTTAGTGGGAGAAATAGAGAAAATATATCCACTCCATCTCCCCATAGCAGAAGTCACTATACATATTTTGAAAATAGTGGCCATGCATTATGAGGACTCAAAAGGATATTACTAAACTCATTACTTTTCTAACCACTGACTTGTAAGAGCCAGGACAACAGGACTTGTGAGTTTTGCTCATTCTCAGGCAATTTTCAGTCCTTTGGCATTGATGAGAAAACAGTGTTTGTAGTCAAAATTTTCATATCTGAGTGTGAATATCAAAGTGAAGGATAATTTTCATGATGTCCAAGTATTGCCAAGTATTTGTAGCGCTTAGTTGAAAAGTTAAATTAATTGATCAATGAAAAAGTGGCCTCCTTTTGTATGATTAAAATTGTCTATTCTTTCTATTACTTCAAAGAATAATTTAAAGTGATTTTTTTTATATATAAGAAGCAAATCAAGTTAATGGTACTGATAGAGGAAGTATTTTTATTTCTGACTTAGAGTATGATAACTCATTTTTTTCTTTAATGAGAACAGTAAGTAAAAATAATTATTCATGCATGCTTGCCATCTCATTTAGCATAGATACAATATTCTTTCCAATAAAACTCCAGTGTTTTTTTTTTTTTTTTACAAGATTTGGACTTTAGGAGGTTTATTATTTCCATTAGGCTGTGGAATTTGATTATTCAATCAACCTACTTCAATCCAGAAAAATCTCTTATGGCCCATTAATTTAAAGAACCATCTTTGTAAAGCACATGATTGTAAAATGAAAAAAATAAAAATGAAAGATTGTTCTTATTGCTTTCCTTCTTTTATTTTATTCTTTGTTTTAAATAACTCTTGTTATAATTCTGTGCCATAAGCTCATTAAACACATTTCTAGCCACGGTTATTCTAGAAACTTGAATAATAAAGATTAATATTCTGATTCAAACTCAATTACTGGGCTGCTCATATCAAATATATTAAACTTCTTTTTCAGCATAAAAAGTGTATCTTGCCCGAAGAAATGTACATTTCTAGGTTTAATTACTCTGGAGGATTGGGGTAAGACTTTAAGATTTTATTATGATTAAAATAGCCTTATAAACCAAAGTGAATGTAGGGGAAATATACATATAGTTGGAAAAATATTTCCCAAAGTAAAATATACTCTGCTACCTAAGTTAACTGAAAAAAATGTTTTCCCATAAATCATGTAAGTAAATATATGAGTGTGCACATTTATGTGTGTGTGTGTGTGTGTGTGTGTGTGTGTGTGTGTGTGTGTTTGGGAGAGGGGGTGTGTGCTCCAAAGATAATTAATAGCTCTAGAAAGCTTACTGTTTGGCTATTAAGTTTACAGATGACTTTCTTTAATAATAACTATCTCAAAAGTTTGGGATTATAAAAGTTGATTGAGGCCTGATCTCTAATTCTAATTGTTTATAAAAATAGCTACTTCTCAAGAATAGAATGGTTAAATGAAAAACCTACCTTAAGAAACTGTATTTGTTATAGCAACACAGAAATTTGTGCTTTGTGTTAGGTGGAAGAGATCAAACTATACTCATCCCATATTTCTGTAATGGTAATTACTTGATTTCTCCTTCTTATACAAGTCAATCTTTTACATATATGTAGATTACATGACTTCCCATAGAATTTTTATGTTAGGTATTTGGGAGTAAAATTCCTCTGTTCTCAAACAAACATCTTACAAATGACAATGTCATCTTGCCAGATAAACCTAAAATTCTGAGATTTGACTTACTATAATGGCTTTTGTAATGTTAAAGTTTTTTGTTTTTTTTTTCAGACAAGAATTGGGTTGTATGCTTAGTTGCCAAAATCACTATAGAGCTATTGTTCACTTAATTAGGTTACCTATCATTTTTCTAGAAAGGATAAGACCGAGGACAAAGATATACGTTAGACAGACACATGGGTTGATAGAGAGATACTTTTATATATTTACATATATATATTATAAACTAAGTATCATTTATGTAATGGTAATATTACACACATATATTTTAAATGTGATATTGTTTTTCTTATGAGATTCTAAGCCCTTAATTCCCTTGATTATAGATTCAGAAAAAATAAGGAAACCACCTGAGGTTTGGATGGCTCTTGTGTATTTTCCATTGAAATGGAAACAGTTGTTAGTATTCACAGCAATGGAATGGACACAGCATTCTTTCCAACTGACATTACTTTTCAGCTTTTTTTCTGTGTTAAGTTGGAAAAGATGACAAAGATAATCATATGTCAGCATTGGGTTTAAATTTAAGAATTTAAGGATAATGTGTATATTAAAAATTCTTTTTAGTTTTCCTTAAATAGAGGCATTAAATATTAGCATTAAAATATTAGGGAAACAAACAAGTATAAGTAAAGCATTAGAAATTTCTTTTTAGTAAGATGACTAGCAATCAGAATTTTTTTTTATCATTTTACCATGAGCATGCTTAGTGTTTGCTAATCATTGATATTGAGTGTCTTGATCATATTATCTGTAAAATAGAGATAATGACCTCTTTTCCTTATTTATCCTACAGGAATATGATGTGACAAAATAAAACTTTTCAAGAAGACTCAAAAATAATTATATAAATATACAGTTTTACTATATCTATGTGGGAAAATGTTCTTTGAAAACTATTAAGAAAGAGAATTTTATGTGTCTTAAAATTCAATATAATATGTCATACTGATTCACTGGTTGCTGGTTGCTGGAGACTAATCTTATTTTCTCTTTAGTTTTAATATTCAGAATAATTATTAGATTTCAAATTTCTGTATTTTCTTTTAATAACAATATCTATTTTTAAATATTTCAGCATATCTTAGTAGTATAATTTTTAAATACCAGTAGTACAACTAATTTTCCCATGTCAGTCTTCTAAAAGTTTCAAAATATGTGCAAATGGTTTTCGGTGAATATCTTCCATATAGAGAAAAATCTTCTCCTTTATGTACTGTTTTAGCATATATTCCAAACTCCTTCAATTTGCAGGTTCCCTGCACTCTCTAATTGAATAATATTCTGCATATCTTTGCCATTTTTCTTTGGTCATAGAAATATCTTTCCTTTTCTACACATCCATCTGCTTGATCTTATTTTGACTGCCCTCAATTTTTCCCACAGTTTAACCCAGATATGTTTTTTTCACCTACTTATTGAGCCCTCCATGTTATATATTTTCATTGCCTTATGTGACAGGAATTCAAGAAATCTGTGCTGAATAAGTACTGCTCATAGTTGAAATTCTGAGTTCTTGCCATAAAAACATGTTTTTTCAGTAGTTCAATAGCTTTGTCCTTTTGATTTGTGACTAGCATTAAAAACAAATAAGGAAATATGATGGGGGAAATTTTGATGTTAAAGTTTAGCTGTAAAAAGAAGTATGTTAATGTTATAAAGAAAAAACAAGACATCATTGGTAGACATCAGGAAATTAGAAATAAATGAATGCATAAATCCATTTCATGAACATTTATAAATGTACATGTATATGTAAATTATTCCCAAATAAATTTGTTTATTTATGGCTAATAAATTAAACTATTAATAAATATAATGACTTTAAATAATATAAAATTATAAATTTTATTAATAAATACTTGGCAGTGACATTCAATATATATTTTTACTTAGTAGTATGGACACTTGCTCTACCAAATCACATTATAAAGATGTAGTAACTGAAATATAAGATATTAGGTCAAGATATTAGAACTTAGAAACAAGTCTGAGAGATTTAATGTATGATAAGGATAACTCTATCCTCTTCCCCATTGTAATTTTAGAAATCTGTTTACACTTTTAATTTCTGAGTCATTTTCCCAGTAGAATTTACTGGTTTGACTTTTATTTTTTCAAAGAATCAGTTCTTGATTTCATTTACCAATCAACTATTCTTCATATTTAAATTAATTGGTTTATATAGGTATATAAATATATCTTTTTCATTGAATTTCTTGAATATCCTTTTTCTAAATTCTCTAATATAAAGCTTTAGGTTCTCTTATTCTTTTCATATGTTATCTAATAAAGTAAGCTTTCAAATTCTACATGTGGCATTGAGAAGGTATTTGATTATTCATAAATTTTTCTATAAAGTATTTCAATTGTTTTCACATCTAATGCAACTGGAAATTGGTATATATTGTAGTTTTTATTTTCTCTTTAAACTCTAGAGAGATGAAAAGGAATTTTGTTTGTTGAATTTATTATTATCTTAGATCAACTGTTTTATTCAAGGTACTCTTTTCTTGGAGCCAAAATTATCTTTATTTTGATATAGACTTATTTCTTGTTAATAGACTATGGGCATGTGAAAAAAAGATGAATTATCTATTAGGGTGATACATGGTTCAATGCTTATTTCATTAATGTTGATAAAATTCCTATGCCCCTATTTCTCACTTTTCACTAGGTCTATAAAAATAAACATCAAAGAGAATGTGTTAAATTTTCCTGCTAATAATAATATATTTATGTTTGATTTACATTGTGTTTTTTTTTTTCAACTTTTGCAGTTTTGTTTTGTGTACACTGATGTTAACTTATTCAGCACACAAGTCTATGAATATTTAATGTATGTGTGTGTATTTGCTATTTGCCTTGTTTTCTGTCTAAAACTAATCCTGAAACATCTGGTATACTTGTTGTTCTTTGCTACTTTGGTTGTTGCTCCTACTTTTATCTTGTTTTAAGTGATTTTCTTTTAAACAGAATATATTAGGGTTTTCTTTCCTTTTTCCTTCTAAAGGTATCAGAAAATTTACTGGGAAATTTAAAACACATTTATTAATATGACCCAAGATTACTTGCTTCATTTTCAATATTTTCAATGATGTATGTACTGTTTAACTTTTTAACACTTCTTTTTAAAATCACCTTTTTAATAAAGTCAAAGCAAAATTATATAACTTTCTACCCTGTTTTATATATATGTATGTATACATATAGAGAGAGGACTGTTGTATACTTTTACTTTCCCCATCCTTTTTCTTTTATTCTTGGATAAATATGTATGTTTAGATTCAAAATATTTTAAATTTATTTTAAATATATTTTTAAGAATAATTTTGACAAATGTAGATTGGTAAACATCTTCATATTTTTTTACTTTATCAGTAAATTTTTGATATATTTCAATTTATAAAATTTTTTATCATTCTTTTATTTGAATGATTATTAAGACACTATTTTAAGGAATAGAATATAGATGTAGTATTTCCTGAACTTTTGCTTTCCTATGAATAGCCCTATATTGTGTGTTAATGTAGTAATTTTCTGGGTATAACATTTTGAATCCAAAGGCAAGTCGAACCTGTTTTTGGAAAGCTACCTTGCCACAGGTGAGGAAAGAAGCTCTTTTATAGGGCAGATCAGAAGAGGGATCTTAGTGAGCTGGCAAGAACAGCCAAATGGATAAAAACAAAGAACAGTTAAATAGGCTACCACAGCAAATTCCGGGGCAAGGCATCTCGGGTACCGTCAGTGCAAGTGGAGGCACTTATCTCATAAAGTCCATCTGTTACATTCAAGTCCGTGCTCAGAATTGGCCAGTCATGGAGCTCACTTTCAAGTTTGGGCAGGGTCATGTTCTCAGGCCACCCTACACTACCTCTTATAGTATGCTGCATACATTTATACTATATAATTTTAAGAGAAAGAAACTTCCATTGAGGCAGGTACCTGACCTCCCAGTAGAGAATACACTCTTTTTTTTTTTTTTTTTCAAGGTCAGTACACAGCTTATAAATTGTAGTTATATGGAATCATCAGGTGAGACATTGCATAAATTGGGCATTTATTTATTTACTTATTTTTGAGAAATATTAAGCTTTAGTTTCTTTGGATAATTAATAACTAACTTATTGTTTATGAGAGCTTCACAAGCCTTTCTTTTGGTAGAAGGAGAAAGTTTGCTAAGCATCCACATTGTTCACACTGGAATCCTCAAAAGGATTGTAACCAAAGCAAGAGCCCTCTGGTGGAAGATCTTTTTACAACTGCATTACATAACATAGTGTGTGACTGTTAACTGGAGAGAGTCTAAACAATTCTTTTAGGAGTCGTTTTTTCTTTTTTTGATTGCTGAGTTTCAAATGTTATTTGGGTGTGTAACCTAAATATTTAACGTTAAAATAGGAAAAAATAGAACATTGCTTTTATTGTTAAAGAACACATACCAGCCACGTAGAAGGGAAAAACAATATAGATTTGGCATTTCCATGTTAGAAAGCTGTAATAAAGTGCACTGCACTATTCTTGCATTTAATATGGCATAAATTATATGGCTGGGACAAGTGACATAAAAGAACCTAGAGGAAAATAGCAAAGAGAAATTGAATTTGTTTCCCCTTTTTGAGCCCCTATTCTGTCTCTCTGCAAAACTGGGGTGTCATACTCCATGGCATTATTAAAAGAGAACCAGTAGTTCCTTAATGTCTATAAATACTTTCTTACCCTCATGGGATTTCTGAATTTTTGCTCTTGTTCTACCAACTCTTGTTGGATTTGTGTACATTGTCAGAGCTTCAATTCCTCATCTGAAAAGGGAAGAGGGCATACTATTGGAGGCAATATAAAGTAGGAGGAAGATAAAACCTATTGATATATTTTGAGTGCTTACTGTGTCCCAAGTATTTTACATGTATTATTTCACTTAATCTTCACAACACAGTGAGTTAGAGAGTTTACCCAACTGATACTATGATTACACCCTCAGCCTGTGGCAGAACAAATCTATATACCTGAAAGCAAAATAGATCTTAAAAAACTTTGTCTGGTTCTAATATTTTGTAACTTGGCTTAGTACTTACTAATGCCTATTTCACTTTAAATTGGTCATGTCTAAAGAAAATCACTGATGAACTAAATATACCATTTTTGGGTAACAGCATTTTTTCAGTACTGAAACAAACTTTGGTTTAAATGCCATCACTCTTCATTGGTTTACTTTTTTAAAAAAAAGAAATGTTCATTTTCACTTCATTTAAAACACCCAGTATTCTCTTCAAATTTTTTTAATTACATTTTCAAATTGTTTAGCTATTCATAATTTTATCAGATTTTTGGCAAATTTCTGTTGGTCTTTTGATGAGCATTGTATCTGTACAATAATTTAAGAAGACTGACCTCTGTAAGTCCAATTTTTTTTTTCCTCAGGGAAAATTGCATTATAAGATTGTGTAGGTTTAAGATATATAGCATCACAATTCAACAAATCAACATCTGTATATAATACATTAAGTTTACTACCAA
Organism: Solenodon paradoxus; assembly: GCA_004363575.1. Classification (NCBI taxonomy): domain Eukaryota; kingdom Metazoa; phylum Chordata; class Mammalia; order Eulipotyphla; family Solenodontidae; genus Solenodon; species Solenodon paradoxus. Next base: position 413,572 of record RJWH01000431.1, read on the forward strand.
CAGCCCAAATCTATCCTTTTTATGTAATTGACCCTTTTATCCAATTCATCACCCTTTCTTCCTCATCTATTAACCACTAATTTGTTCTTATAAAGTAAAAGTCTATTTTTGTTTGATATTTTTTATGTCTTTGGTTTCTCTGTATACCACCTTTTGGTAAAATCATGAGATGTTTGCCTTTCTCTCTCTGACTTCTTCCTTTAAGCATAATCCCCTCTAGTTCCATCCATGTTGTTGCAAATGACAGGATTGTGTTTTTTATAGCTTAGCAGTATTCCATTGTGTGCATACATGTAGGTATACATTTGCATATATGTATATGCATATGTATAAATCACATGTATATTATACACATGTCTATGTGTATAGATATATAGTATATTCATACACACAAGCGCGCGCACACACACACACATATAGTATTTTTTTCCACTCATCTGTTGATGGGCACTAAGATTGCTTCCAGCTCTTAGCTATTGCAAATAATGCTGCAATGAACATGGTAGTGCATATATCTCTGTGAATGAGTGTTTTGTGGGTTTTGAGTAAATAGAAGAGGGATAAAAGAATCATATGGAGTTTCTTGATATTTTTAAATATTCAATCTTACTACCTAGGACATATTTTACTTGTATTTTTAAAACATATTCCTCAATGATATTCTGAATTCTTCAATGATAATATTTTAGATATAACACACTCCTTATTAATTTATAATATTTCATTTTTTCTTACTATTCTGTTTCTGATTTAATGATCCCTTTTCCGGACTTTCTCCCTGCCTTATCAGATATGGATATTCAAAAATTCTGTCTTTTGGTTTCTTAGACTCTGTGCAATCTCACCTGTCACAATGATTATGGCTACCTGTACGTAGGTGTCTTCCACATTTACAATGACCCAGTCTATTCTTATGATTATCAGTGGTCTTGTCTATTTGATATCATTAGCATTTCAAACTTAAAATATACAAACAAAACTCATTTTATTTCTGAAGATGAATTCATGCATTTAACTTCCATGTGTTTATTAATGGTATTAATATGCAAATTAAAAATATCAGTGTCATAGTTCTCTCTCTGTGTTTATGTATGTGCATTTCCATTTTCCTTCTTTCCATCCCAGTCAGCCCATCTCATTGGTTTTTCAATGACACAGCATTGGTTCTCTCCTCTATTCAATGGTTCACAGTGACAGCTTACTTGAATACAAGTTCCTCAATTTAGAAGGCAAGATTTCATTACTCCAATTTCTTTTCATTGTCCTGTTGAAGTTCCCTCTTAAGCCGTTACCCTATCCTTTAATTGGAATATTCCCATTTTATAGAGATATCTAATAATTTTATTCCTTCAGTTAATTTGATCATATTCCAGCTGCTTCCCAGAGTACCTTTTGCTCATCTCTACCTTCTTTAAAACTGTACATTGTCTCACTCTACTCATATCTTAATTTCAGAAATTCATCATGGTATGCCTTGAATATAATGCTATTTATATGCCTGCGTTCCCCATTTCTAGATATTTTAGTTCTTTAACTGTGGAAATTGGTGTTACTCATCTCATTCTACTCAGTTTTCTGTGCACATTTAGAGTCATCTAAATATTTATTAAACCAAATTAAATAGATCCAATTATCATAGGAATTGCCTCTGGTTCACACTAAAAAACAAAAGCCTAATATATTGGATTCAGAAGGTGAGTTGGTTAAAATAAAACCCAAGGTAATGTTGATATCTTCATTTTGCCTTTTCCTAACAAGTTTTAATTTAAGGTGAGCAGCTGAGAAACTCTGATTACAAAATCATGTATGTCAATGGGTTTCTTAAAGTTAAAATGAGTTATTTGTTAGAAATGCATCATTGCACCAAGGTGTTTGATTCAAAAGCTGTGATTTATGACTTAGACTGGAATTTTATAGGAACAATGTCATATAATACCTGAAAATGCCATTTATTTTCATGCGCTATTTAAATTGCCCTACACCAAGTTACAGCAATATTTAAAAAGTAATATTCAGTGCTTTCTTACATTTGCAACATTTTTTATCAGAGTAGAACTGAATTCAAAATTACTGAATAGGAAATATTTCTGTTACAAAAAAAAGTTACTGTTGAATAATTAAACGAGAAACATGTTCAGGTATATATTTGTGTCTTCCTTTGTTCTGTGAATTTCTTTCTTATTTTTAAATGAATATATTCATGCCCCCTGGATTTTCCCTTTTGAAGTTGGATTCATAACATATCTCAAAACTAAACCCCACAGCACATTTTACAAAAGTAATATAGATATAATTTTCTGATAAATGTTTAAGGGCTGTTTTCCAAAATGTATTTAGACTGGAATACTCAGAGGAAGAAGTGCCTATGTAAAGTGTTTCTTTACTATGACAGTAATCCAAACAAGGTTTCAGTATACTTTGTAGGAAAGAAACAATTACACATCTTAAAATAGTAGATAACTGAGTAACTTAATGAATGAGAAATAAAACTGAGATATTCAAGCATCTCCTGACTCTGTAAGAATGATCAGGGATTTACTTGCATAATTTATTGACTTTTTTATTTTTTTCTAAAATGTATTGTATATCTTAGTTTCATCCTTTGTCTAGAAATAACTTCAGTTCACATTGTCTGTACTAAAAATTCAGTCCAAAATTGAAAGGTACAACATGTCCCTTTATTACCAGTAATTTTAAAAAATAACTTCTCACATCATTATCAATTACAAACTAATATGCTTTCTTTGTGGAGGGTGGTTTTGACCCCATGCCCTCACCCACCACCAAATAGTAGCAGTAGATTTTTGTTTTGATTTTTTTTTCCTTTGGGAGTGGCAGTTTACTTCTTTTTTCACTTACTTGTTGAGTGATAGAAATACAAGTTTGGTATAAAATCAGTGGCATTTTTACCTTCATGTCCCTGGAAACAAATTCCAAGCATTTTTGAAATGTCTGATGGTGCATTTGTAGGTCAGAACTCTAGAATTTAGATCCTTGTAGAATAGAACAATCTAAACCAACCCACTAGCAAACTGAATTTATAATCAGTAAATCAAATGGGTGAGTTAACAATAAAGGGATTATGCAAATCCCAACACAATTGTCAGGACACAGGACTGTGGTCACTAGGCAGGTAGGGGAGGGCAGAGAAGGAAAGAGGGGAAAAGGCAGTAATGAAGGACACTGGAAGTCTGGTAAAAGGTGTGGTGTGAAATACATTTCAATATCTTACACTGGATATAGCATTGTGAACAAAAGAAATAATATTACTATTTAAAAAATAAAAATAAAGGATCTCTTTTTCCTAGTTGTTTTTAATAGTATGAACAGTTTAAACCTTTTAAAACCATATTCAGAGCCTTTAGTTAAAAAATAAAGAAAGAAATACTTGTGAAAACAGCTCCAAATTACACTTATTTAGAAAATATTCATTGTAGTTTTGTTTTGGGTTTTTTTTAAGGAAAGTCGCAGGCAGGAATGAAGGTGAGCAGAGGCATGTAGACTGGATTAGAGAGAAGCAAAAGACACATTATTTTATTTAGTTAGTTGTTCAGCTGGCCTCGGGATGTGGACCTGGGTCTTTGGGATGTACACAGACCATGCTCTTGACCGAAGGAGACTGACCAAACTACTCCACCAGGGCAACCCTCATAGTATTTTATTCATTCATTTGAACCTATTTAGATGAATGACACTATTTTGCCACTGGTGCCAAAAGTCTCCTTTCTCATGAAATTTGCTTTTGCACGTTAGGAGACAAAAAAATATATATATATTATTAATGGTTAATTTATTCTAAAAAGAAGTATTACATTTAAAAGAAGATTCCAGTGTTAAGTAAGTTTGGAAACTGTTGTCTTAAAGTTTAACCAGTTTTCTTCCTACAAACGTACTTAGAATTATTAATATTTAATTTTCTATGTGAATCTTCAAGAGGGAAGTATGCTGTGTAGCATTTCACATTTGTTTGCATATGAAAATTTCTTTGCATACTCTGTGTAATGGCACCAATATTCTGTCAAATGCAATTCACAGAATTCTATCTACAAAATGTTTAAGTAGCTATAAAGGGTATACATTAAAAGTTCATAACAAGGAAATTCACAAAATCTAGACTGTTTCATAATGACTTTTAATTAAACTGATTTGTGAAAACAAAACCTTAATATAATCTTGATTAAAGATCTATGTGACAGGCATTCTGTAGGAAAATTATAATTTAAGGAATATGTATTCACATTTCCTCCAATAAGAGAAATAAATTTATTGACAATTTTACAGCAATAATATGAAATTTTACTTGGCATTATTTTTTTCCTATTTATGATGCCATTAAAAAGAACCACTAAAATAAGGAATAAGGCAAACACATCTATCATTTTGAAATATAAAGGAGTGTAACTAAACAAGCAGTCCCAAGTTAAATATATATTCCTTACACAGATTAAAGAAAGAGCAAATATGAAGGAAGTAGCTGGTGCTTCTGAGTAGTAAGCTTCTTGAAAACAGACGTTGTTTCTCCTTGTTCTGTTCTATATGCCCAGGGCCTACACGGTTACCTGGAGCATAAAAACATCTATAAATATATTTTAACTATTTCAATGGATTTTGAGAATTGTCAGAGGATAGCTAATAAATGGGGCCACTGAAACATCAGCATTCATTGGACTGAGTTATCTAGACACTGCAAAAGCCAATCCAGGTGTACATGCTGCCTGGAAAACCTGAGTATCTGATATCCAAAGGAGTAAGAGACTAGAACTAGAATGGCCACTGGTGAAGAAAAGTTCAGGTTGTCCAAGCTAATGTGCAGAGTGTGGTCAAAAGAAATTTGAAATAAGTGGGGGTTGGAAGTAGAAATCTAATTTTTGTGTCTATAATGACAGATGACTTACCTGTGATGAGATGAAGGTTCAGGAAAGAGCTTCAGTTTCCAGAAAGGGAATAGGGTAACATTAGAATATCAGGATCTCATGTTCCTTACATATTGGACAAGGCAGAAATTGAGGTATAGGAGACAGGGCTCTGGCAAGTAATATTGGACAATGAAATGACACGAAAGCCCTAGGGGCCATGTTTACTCACTTTCATTCTTCATAGTGGAGAAAGTGTTACTCTTCCACTTCAAAACAGGCTTGATTTTGATTTCCTGAAAATCTTATTTTAGATGTTTAAAATAGAGAAACACTGATCTTGCTTGATGTCAGATTGAATATTAGATTGAGTAACTGCACTATGTGGTTCATAGTTAAGATGTTCATACTTAACTAGCTTAGGGACTTTTTTTTCTTTGAATAGACCTATATTTATATAAGACACTCATTTGGAAATTAAATATTAAATTCTTAACTTCACATATGGTAAGATATTAATTTTCAGATCTAGATCTGTCTGAATATAACACTATCTTCACCTGTTTCCAAATTGTTTTTGTTTTAAGGAAAAGTGAAGGCAGAAATGAAAGTGCAAACAGGTAGGAAGAGAGAGGAGGAAGAAGCATTTTGTTTATTTTTATTTAATTGTTATTCATCTTGGATGGTCCCCTCAGCCCCTGGTGAACCTGTGTCCTTGGGATACATGTGGGCTCCATCCAGGGGCGTTATCTGCTAGGCCACCAGGGCACATCCAAAGTGGGTTTTATGTTTAGTCTATAAACCATTTTAAGAATAGATCTCCTTTTCATGTTATTTTCTTAGAATGTATAATTTACTTTTCACTTCAATGCTCATAGTATGTAATTTATTGAATTTTTTTCACCCTTTATCTAATAACATAAAGTGTCACAAAAGAACATATCTGTCCTTTTTGTGGACACATTTTTTTTTTTTCTTGATAATCTTACCAGTTAAAGAAAGTTCCTATTTTTGTTACAGATTTTGGTTATGGATTTTGGTTCATGAATTTTCTCAATATTGGAGAGCCACATGTTAGAGGGGATTTTCTGGAGCAATATTCATTATAAATCAAAAGATATCTCAAAATGTTAGGGCTATTTTGGACATAAGAGTAATAGAGGAGACAATACAAACTATTGTTTGGGAAATAAGGACATTAAGAAAAGAAAAGTATGAAAAAATAATTAAAGAAACACTTTTTAAAGATGCTTTTAAATTTTTTGACTTTTCTAAGGTGGTTTTTGCTCATATGGAGAAAAAATATTAAAAAGTATTCTCTGCAAAAGGATATTAAATTAACTTATTTTGGAATGCATGCAAAGATAGAAAATCTTTTCCTTTTTATTTCACCGTTGTTTTCATTTATCTTTCTTTTTTATTGTTTCATTATTTTACAATACTATTCAAGTGTCAGGTGAATAGATTCACACCTCATATAACACCTCATTATAACTATATCCACCACCAGAGTTCTATCATTTGTCTTTTATTTTCTCACCTTGAAACTTATTTTGAAATATCTTACTAGTTTGGTGCTTGTTAGCTTAAAGGCGAAATGACCTAATCAATTTTAATGGGAGTTCTTATTTCAGAAGTTCACCCTAAATAGAATATTGTGGTTTTTAAAAAATTACATAAAATCATTATGCCACTCAACATTTTATATTCTATGGATATGTATTATATATACTATGTGTAGATGCATACATATTATGTATTATTATCATTTCCACTATTAACATATAATTATCAATTTAGTGACATCAGCTCTGATTATTTGTACAACTATATTAATACATGTTATTTGGCCCTTCTAAAACAAGTGTATTACAGTTCTTAGGCAGTTTTCTCTGTATTAAATGCAAAAATGTTGGCACAAAAATTGAAATACTTTTGTACATAAGAGAATACATTTTGAAATATCATCTGAATACCTCTATATATTATTTTATTCCATATTATAAGACATTTCTCATTAGTCCATTTATTAGAATAATGGTATGTTATTTTAGATGGCAAACTATGAAATAAAGACTTCAATAATGATCACAGATGAGCCAATTCAGTTCTAAAAAATACTTCTGCCAGTCAACACCTTATTGTATTTTATTTTTTTAAATTTCAATACATAATATATTGAGCTCCACAAATGTTAAAATATGAATTTTTAAATATATATGCAAACATGTATGCAAGTATAATTCTTTATTTGACATTCATTCTGAACCTACTTGGTTATCCTTCTTCTGTTTTGATCAGTAGAAGTTCATCTGTAGTCATGTTTATGTTATTAACATAGTAATCATATTGAAGAGAGATATTTACAATGCAATCTTCTTTGCAATTACTGTTTCTGTAGAAAGGCATATCAAAGTGTCACATACTTGTTTTTCTTTCAGTTTTTTTAAAATTTAACTATTTGGTATTACTTTTCTATAAATCACCTCTCCGCAATAATTGAAATAATATACTGAGAACCTTAGAGTTTCCAGTAAAATTCCAAATTTTTTTTAATAGATCTGAAATGTCATCCTGATAGAAAATGTCACCTGCAGAATCCCAAATTAGAGAAACAGTCTATGGGTTGTAGACTGTGTGGCCACATTATTTATTTTGACTGTTATGGATGTAATAAATCATTCTAAAATAACGTTGACATTTATGCATTCCACTAACATGCCCATTTAACAACCCGTTTCATACACTGCTGCTTGAGTTAAGGATTTGCTATCACACTTTCCAGCTTTGTTCTTCCAATCTCAACATAGCAGACAGTGGTAATGTCAACTGCAAAAGTGACAAGAGAGAAAAGATGGATAATGTATTCATTTTTATGGATGATTTTAAACTGCATGCCATTGAGCACATTTCTCTGAATGGCTCTCAGAGCTCATAGTTCTTGCTGCTTTCCTCTTTCTTTGGGCTACATGAAGGCTTTTTTTTTTTTTTTTGCTAGAGTATGACTTTTAGTTTGACTTTGTTCCTGTTCTTCTACCTACCAGAAGGATCATAGAATACATTAGCAAGAAAGATACCATAATTGAAATCAATGCTGTGACTTTGAAGAGTGTTTCTGTGATGAGTTCTGGTCCTGCATATTTTATATGCTGCCATAACCATGTTGATATAATGGATTAGTCACTTCCATCAACTCAGTTCACACACACACACACACACACACACACACACACACACACACACACAGAGTCATGCATAGTAGAAGCAATAATTGACTAATATTTCTTTTTTAATGAATTTATTTTTAGCTCTTTGGCCTGCCAGTTGTTTGATTAGATTAAATCATTCAATATAAAATGAAGAGGTATACTTTTCTTTCTGGTCAAAAAATCTGATTCAGACATTACAATAAAAGTGTTTTGTTGTTTAATTGCAATTATAAAGGTTCTAATTCACATGTGCCAATGAGCATGCATTTTTACTTAGAACTGCTATTTGCATAGTATTTTTCTCTTTTGACTTCTAATCATTATTGACTCCTAAAACTTACTTCATGGTCATCATTTTTCTCCACAAATTCATTGGGTGAGTTTTTCTAACACATTGCCCTTCTACAATTCTCTAATCCTTAAAACACAGCTTTGAATTCTCATTGGTGTGTCGTGAAGTGGGATGATGACACCTATCTGTGTCTTATTTTCCTGTTTAAATGTATCTGTAGGAAGTATAGATATATCTAAAGGAAGACCTTAATACTAAATACCAGAACCAGACAACCCACATCTGAAATTGTCTTCTGCCTTTGGGATATCTTTATAGCAGCCACACAAAGGCTATTCTTGCCTTTCTTATAGCTAAGCAGCCATGAAGACAAGTGTGACATTTCTTATAGAAGTAATAGAATCTTACTTTGAAAATTTTCCATATAATTCAAGGAACAGTAGAGATGTGCAGAACATGATATTCTATCCCTCTAACGTCTCACATTTAAACTGGTTTTTAGAGTCTTTGAATATAAGCTTAATGTGTGGTTATAATTAAGTTACATTTTATAGACAAGCTGGAAAAATAATCTAATTTGTCTCCATCTTGAGATTAATATCTTTTCAGTGTGGTACCAGATTGCTTAAACAGTGCTGAATGTAGGCATCCCAATGGGCCTACTCTCAAATATGAATTTTCATTTATGTGTAGACAAATATGACCTATAGCTTTTCTGAATTATTTTACATATTGAATTGCTATGTTTACATATTGAATGTCATCATTTTCTTAGTGTTCCCCATAGGTTTTTATTCTAAAGCTATATGTCAATAGGCTCCCTGTATGCCAGATGGGAAAGAAAATGAAAAATTGGGCCAGACAGACCAGTAGTACTATCTTCATTTTGTCTTACCGATTGCATTGGAAAAGTTACCCAGAGGGACATTTCTGAAACATATTCCAATATTTTCTCTGGTAAAAATGGAATTTAATAATTGGGATTAAACAAATTTTCTTTGGGGAAGTGGAAAAATTCTTTAGTGTGTAGACAAATTTTTCTACAGATTGATGCAATATTCTTGAATAAAAGTGTTCATGAATGATTGTAAATTACTGCTTTTAATATCTTCAAGGCAAATATTTTCCACTGTCTTGGAAGCAGATATTCAGATAAAGGGACTGTCAGAGTCCATCAGCAATTTTTATTGCATTGATTTTATGCATGCAAACATAAAGTAAATCCTTAATCAAGAATTTTATTCTATTTACTACTAAAAATTCCAATAATGTTTTTTTAAAATATCTATTGTCAGCTGTTTCTTTATACTAGTAACACATTTATACCCTCCCCTCTAATATCTCAAAGTTCCATTTAAATAAAAACAAATAATTATTTTTTCATTTTGTTTAATTTCCTTACTTCTTTTAAGTCTAAAAGTCAATTTTTCTTTATATCATAAGCACATTATAAGTGAATACTTAACAGCAAAATATGCCCATTCTTTTTAAATATCGATATTGAAGCTTGAACTAGAAAATATTGCATAATCTAAATGAAAACTCTAATTGTAAATGCTAGCTAGCTGGGTTTTTTTTTCCCATTAAGCAATTTCATCCTCTAGTATTGACAGTGTTTAAAAGCCATTTTCCCAGAGGTAAATTAATCATATACATCACAGATAATAAATAAAACAGTGTTTAAAATGTGTAACTCTAGAGATGATGTTGACAATATCTGGTGACTCCTGGGCTATTTATTTGTATTAAGAATTTGATATATGGCTATTAATAAACTGAGTTAGGTAATAATTGTACCTTTATTGACCAACAGAAAAAAAAGAGGAAGATAAATATTTGTTATACAAAAGGCCCCTGCTTCCTTTACACAGAAAACTAAGGATCCAGGAACAAAGAAGTATGTTTCTTAATAAGTCACTATTCTCTCAGTAATTGTTACATAGATTCTCAGAAAAACAGACATTAAAAAATGGAATGCCAATTAAGTTCATATATTGTGCTTATCTGTTCATTTTCCTGAAGTTGTTTGATCACTCTAACTTTTCATTTTCCATATCTTTATGACTGTATGGACTACTTCTGAAGATCGGCTCATTGTATCAGAATGCTGTCTTTTGCCTTGTTGAATTTTCTCTAGGAAAGCACAGGGGTTCTTAAATAACAATTGAAGCTTTTCCAACAAATTGAACTGTGGGGACTTTCCAATGAGAATAACTAATTGTAATGCAGTTCATAGGTCTGCATGTATTTTGGAGTATCCAAGATGAGTCTGTTGAAGTAATACCATGGGACTGTATCTGCTGTACTTTGCATAGGAATGTTGTAACACAGGACATGGCTTTGCATGATGCATCAGATTTAGAATGACCATAAAGAAAAATATTATGGAATGACTTTTAAGTATCTGTGTATTTGGTTTGATGTTTGTGAGTATGTGTGTGTGTTAGGACCTAGTATAAAAGTTTCAAACTAAATACTTTCTCTTCTCCAACAAAGGATTTGCTACAAACAGTCCTTAGTAAACAGATTTATTGGCATTCCAGTTGAAATTCATTTAATTCACTGCTGTCCAAAATAATTTTCTGCAATAATAGAAATATTCTACAACCATAGTATTCAATATATCAACCACTAGCTGCAGGTGGCTTCTGTATACTTGAAGTGTGGCTAGTGAGACTGAGAATCTGAAGTTTTAAGTTTTTTTTTTTGTTTATTTAAGTTAAATTATATAGTCACTCATAACTGGTGACTTCAGCATTGAGCAAGAGATCTAGTTGATATATGATGTAACTTTAGAGGTTTAAAGTCAATGTTTTGTTCAGTGCATGCATGTAGCCCAGTATCCTTAGTGACCCAGAAATAAAAGACAATGCAAATGATTTCCCCAAATATAGCTTATGTACTTATTGTACATGAACAGAATAAGAGAGATCAGTTATATTAATAAAGGGAATGTGTAAGAAGCCATATTAAATAACAGTTCAAGTATAAGTTTTAGAATATTGACAGAGTTGAATTCAAATGCTCTTTGACTCTTTTTTGTCATGTTACCTTAGAAAAAATATTTAAATTCCTTTGAGTCTCCATTTTCTAAATTGTAAATGAAACTAATAATAATAAAATTGTTTTGACTTATCACCCAACACAGAGAAGTAATGATAGTGTTTTATCTTCATAAATTCTGATTAATTTAATCCTCAAATCATTTTTATTAAAAATATCATCTCCTTTTCTCATATAGGAAAACTGAAACTCAAAATTATTGTTTTCAAGGTCACTTAGCTAATCCAACATTTGAATGATAAGTTGAATCATTCTAAAAACATGTCTTTTCATCCTGCCACGTTGCCTCTTTGAGTAGTAACCAATTAAATCTCCACTTAAAATTGTAAACTATTCATTCTCGACTAGACTTGTCATCTGGAAAGTAACATTTTCGTCAGTTACACATGAACATATTAAGCAAGATTCTAAACAGGACCTTTGAAACATGAAGAAAGAAAGCAAGGAAGGAAACAGACAGTCAAGCAAGCAGGCAAGAAGTAACTCTTCCCTAAATTTATATTTGAGGCCTATACCTTTGTTTATTTCTGAGAAAAGGAAGTGGGAGCCTGTAAGAGTGAGAAAAAGACAATATGAATCAAATGAGTAGGAACGACTTATCCTGAGGGTTTAACACCTGTTCTACTTTCCTCTTTAAAGCAGGAAATGTGACAAAAAGGTTGTAGAATGTGATTTCCTGTCTTTTAAGAAACATCACTTTGCTGACGTATACTCATTACCATCATTATATCAGGCTTAGATTAATCAAATTAACAACTTCCTCTTCCTTGGAGTAGAGATAGAGAGACAAAGAAAAACTTGGCCTCAAGTGGGACCAATAAACCCCTTCTACATAAGGCAATGCCAGAAAGACCTTGGAAATATACTTTGAAAATTATTGTATGTGTTCTGCTACCAGGTGGTAAAACTCTGACAGGGGTTCTCTAGAGATGAGATTTGTGTTGTAACACAGTGGCAGGAAATAAAGTTACTTGCATCTCAGAAAAGCAGAGATGGAATTGAAATCTTTCTTTGTAAATCCAAGTAATTTATTTCATGATTCTTAACTCATAAGTAACTGGCCCCTAAGGAGCTATCATAATTAATGGTAAGAGTTCCAGTAGTCTGTATCTATGTAGTACACAACTGATAGATGGAATATAAAAATTTGTATCCTGCACATATTTATTGCACTTTTAAAAAAACGTTAACGTACTTTGATTAAGATAAAGATTAATTTAAAACAGGGAATTCAAAATACTTACAAAATTTGATGGTTTCTCTATCAACTTTTGTGAGAAATATACACAATAACATCACAGAGGTATTCTCATAATTCAGTTTGGTGTAGATAGTAGACTTGTAAACTGGAGCTCATTCTTTGCTCCATTATGGCCTAAGAGGCTTGCTGGGGATAATCCTCCTTTTTTGTTGATATTTACTCTTATATTTGGACCTTCTATCTAATTGGATAGGGGTCTTATGAAGAAAATAATTTTAAAAACATAATGTTTCTCCAAGTATCACAATGCATTCACAGAAATAATCAGTATCTATAATGTTAACATGAGTTCAAGAACTCATATAACTCTAACAATTTCATAGCTGTGATTCTTTTATCTACACAAAATTTACATAGGTTCAGAAGCTTATGATTCAGTAATAATTAGCATACACATGACACTTTCATTTAAAGTAGAGTGATTTTTTTTAAGTTGTAAGACTTGCTATTAATTATAATATCACAAAAATGTTTTACCTTCATCTCTATCCAATCTCATTAGCTTATATGAATAGATCTATTATAAAGAAAACCAATTGCAATAAGTGATGCTATAAAAGAAGATGGCAGCTGAGGCTATCCCTGCTTTGCCTCTAAGGGACACAACTAACAATTCTCTGAAGAAGCAACCTGACAGAAAGCCCAACACACCCCAGTAATTTTGAAACAACAGTGACTGTATTGATAGGATCACCAGAAAAATCTTGTGAATAGGAGTGCTATAAAAGAGGATCTAGAGGGACATGTGGTAGTGAATAGCAAAAGAGATGGCTGTGACTTCAGCTGCTGGAGCAGCAGCAATGAAGGCAGACATCAGGGTCAACTAACAGGGCCATGGGTCCAGTCTTGAGTCCCAGGGAGGGAGGAGTGAAGATTGCTGGTGGCATACTTGGATGAAGTGCAGCCCAAAGAGGAATTGAGGTCAGAATCCAAGTTCTCACACAGATTGGAAGTCTTAGCACAAAGGAAAGGACTGAACACCTCATTCAATCCCTTGCTACTGTGTACTGCAAGAGAGGAACTCCATCACCACAGAAGACAGACTGCAGGACTCAATTCTGGGAGACCTGAGAAGACGGTAGACCCCACTGATACCCATTCAAATAGTTACTCACATCCTCTGTAAGACCTAACAATAGTTACACCCACACATACACCTTGTGTGCCATTCCTTCACCCAATAGCCGTTCTCCACCCACCTGATTTAGCAAGTGATCCTTATACTGGAAGCCTGTAAGCATCAAAATTATAAAACAAAACCAGAGTGCCACTTACCAACAAAAGAAAAAATAAGCAGCTCAGCTAGAAGGATTTAATGGTGGTGGTGGTGGTGGACACTTAATATACTTTGAAATCTCAAAATATTATACCATCACAAGGAAATGACACCTCATTAGAAACCAAATCTGAAGATATGGAGGATTAAATCATTTTAACAGATAAAGAAGTAAAAGTAGCAATCATAAACACAAAGAGATAAAGGAAAACTGAGGAATACACAACAAAGAAATACAAGAAGAAGCAGAAAAACAAATCAACGAGCTCAAAATTAGTGAGCAGAGGAAGAAAAATGAAGTTTTATGAAAGAATCTGAGAGATTCAGGAGTTAAGGTATAAAATAAACAAGATCAAGAGTACCAAAGAAAGCTATGGAAGCAGAACTGACCAAAGGGAAGAAAGGATCAGTCACATTTAGAGGACAGAAATGCAGAAAGAATCTAGGTGGAAGAACAGAGAAAAATTAATTACAAAATTAGTGAAGATATACTAAGAGAGTTTTCTTACTCCATTAGGAAAGGCACCATAAGAAAATGGGTATTCCAGTTGGTAGAGAGAGAGAAGGGAATGTAGAATATATTAAAAGAATTCATTGCTGAAAAATTTCCAAACCTGGAGAAGGAAAGAATATGTAAATCAATGAAGCCAAAAGAATTCCTAGTTATCTACATGCAAAAAGACCTATATACCAAGGCATGTAATTGTGAAACTCTCAAAAGTCTAAAACAAACAAAAATAATAATAAAGGTAGATAAGGAATAAAAGCAAGTAGCATTTAAAAGTACTTTCATCAGGTTGTCATTAGACTTCTCAGCAGAAATTCCACAGGCCACGAAAGAATAGATCATACTCAAAATACTCCAAGATACAAACCTCCAACCAAAAATACTTTATCCTATTCAATTATCTCTCAGGTCTGAGGGAAAATAAAGGTTTCCTTGACAAATAAAAGCTGAAGGAATGTGCTGTCACATGACCACCCCTAAAATAAATATTAAAAAATGCCCTTCTACCTTTAAATAAAAGAAGAAATCTCACAAAAACTAAATAAGGCAATAAGCGTATAGACAAAACCAGAAAGCAAAAGTTAAAATGTCAATAACAAGTTCTCAAATATCAGTAATCATTCTGAATGTAATTAGACTGAATTCACCAATTAAAAGTCTCAAAGTACCTGACTGGATTAAAAAACTTTCCTATATGCTATCTGCAAGAGACACATTTAAGAAACAGCACCAAACGTTGACTTAAAGTGAAGGAAGAGAAAATGATACCCCAGGCCAATGGTGAATCTAAAA
The DNA here is from genome assembly GCA_004363575.1 of Solenodon paradoxus. Classification (NCBI taxonomy): domain Eukaryota; kingdom Metazoa; phylum Chordata; class Mammalia; order Eulipotyphla; family Solenodontidae; genus Solenodon; species Solenodon paradoxus. The sequence continues at coordinate 428,826 of RJWH01000431.1, forward strand.
AAAGCAAGAACCACTATATTCATATCTGATAAAATAGACTTTCAGCCCAAAAGGAAACAAAAGATGAATGTGTTCATTATATAATGATAAAAGGATCAATTTAACAGGAAGACATGGCACTTATTAATATGAATGCACCCAATTTAGGAGCACCCAAATATGTTGAGCAAATATTAACAGAAATAAAGGAAGACACTGACAGAAACACAGTAATAGTAGGGGAAATTAATACCCAATCTCAGTAAAAGACAGATCATCTAGATAGAAAATTAACAAAGAAACAAATAGCATTAAATGACAAATTTTATGAGATGGATTTAATAGTTATCTATAGATTATTTCGCTCCCAAACAGTAGAATACATATTGCTTTCAAGTGTATATGAAATATTCTCAAAGATGGACACATGTTGGGACAAAAATGAAATTTTAATAAATTTACAAAGAATGAAATAATATCTATCATCTTTTCAGATTACTAAGGCATAAAACTAGAAACCAACCAAACAGGGGTGATCCACAAAGGATGTGAGAATAAATAGTATTTATTAAACAATTAGGAAAGGAAAGGTGAAATTTAAAAAGACTTGGCGTCAACTGAAAATTGAGACATGATTTATCAGAAATGATGGGATGCATTAAAAGCCATACTATGAGAAAATTTATAGCAATATAACCCTGCCTCAGAAAACAGGAAGAATAATGAATAAAAAACCTGTCTTCACCTAAAGGAGGTATACAAAGAAAAAATTAAATCAAAAGCTAGTAGAATGGAAGTAAATAGAGGAAGAGAAATAAACAAAGTAGAAGTCAAAAAGACTATTAAAAAACAATGAAACCAAGAGCTGGTTCTTTAAAATAATAAGCAAAATAGACAAACTACTAACCAGACTCATAAAGAAGATGAGAGAAAAAGCACACATGTATAAAATTAGAAATAAAAGAGGAAAAATTATAGCTGATACTACAGAAATACACAGATAAAAATAAGAGAATACTATGAACACCATTATGGCAACAAATTGGAAAATCTAGAAGAAATGGACAAATTCTTGAAAATATATAACATTCTAAGGAAGAAATAGAAATCCTGAGTAGATCACAAGCAAGAAAATGGAAACCATAATCAAAAATCTCCCCAAAAACAAAAGCCCCAGACCAGATGGTTTCACTAGTGAATTTCAAAGAAAAATTAATACCAATATCTCTTAAACTGTTTCAAAAAATTGAAAAAGGCAGACTTCCAAACACTGATGATGCAAACATTGCTTATTCCAAAATCACATAAAAACATCACCAAAAAATAAAATTACAGAGCAATAACCTTGATGAAAATTGATGCAAAAACCCTCAACAAAATACTAGCAAACTGAATTAAAAAACTCACTAAAACAATCATACACCACAATCTAGTGGGATTTATTTCAGGCATTCAAAGATGATGCAATACATGGAGAAAAGGCATTTGATAGAATCGAGCAGCTTTCAAAAATGTTAAACTCTCTTCAAAAACGGGTATAGATAGAATCAACATAATAAAGACTATATATGATAAATCCACAGCTAACATCATATCCCCATAGATGGGGATAAAATAGAAGCTTTTCCTCTAAGAACAGGAACAAGATAAGGATGTCTATTCTCCCCACTACTATGTAATATAGTGTTGGAAATCCTAGTCATTGCAATTAGACAGAAAAATACATGAAATATACCAATTGGAAGAGAAGTATCTCTTTACAGGTTACATCATAATATGTAGCGAGAACCTCAAATATTCCATTATAAAGCTTCTAGAAACAATAAACAACGTAAAGTGGCATACTATAATATTCAAAATTTAATATTAATATTCAAAATGTGTCATGTTTCTATATTCAAGTAATGAACTTGCCTAAAGGGGACTCAAAAAAATCTCATTTAAATTACATCAAAAAGAATTAAACTTAACCAAGAAGGGAAAGTTCTATACTCTGAACTACAAGGCATTGTGAATAGAAGACAAAAAAGAATGGAAAGGTATTCCATCATCATGAACTGAAAAAATTAACATAATTAAAATGGTCATATTGTCTAAAGTAATATATAGGTCGAATTCAATCTCCATCAAACCCAAAAGGCATTCTTCACAGAAATAGAACAAAAAGATCAGGAAATTTATTTGGAACTACAAGAGATCCTAAGCTGCAAAAACAATCTTTAGGTAAAGGAACAAAAATGGAGGTGCCAGTCTTCCTGACTTCAAACTATAATACGACGCAATAGTAATCACGTCAGTGATACTGGAATTAAAAATGACATACAGATCTTTGGAATTATAAATAAGAGCCCAGAAATAAACCCAAGTATACATGCAAGATTATTTTATGATAAAGAAGTCACGGTCATACTATGGGAGCAAGGGCAGTCTCTTTAAGAGATTATTTTGGGAAAACTGAACAGTTACCTGCAAAAGGTTGGAACAAGATTGCTACCTAACAGCATATTCAAAAATTAATTCAACATGGATTAAAGATTTAGATGTAAGATCTGAAACCACAAAATATATAGAAGAAAACACTGATAAAACTCTCCTTGATATTGACCTATGTCTTTGAGAACTCAAATCCAATGCCAAGGGAAACAAAATACAAAATAAACAAATTGGATTACATCAAACTGAAAAATTCTGCACAGTGAATTACATTCTCATCAAAGCAAAAAGACATCCTACTGAGTGGTAGATGACATTTGCACAGCATATATCCAGCGAAGGATTATTATCCAATATGTATAAAGAACTCAACAACAGAAAAACGTAATACAATTAAAAAACAGGTAGAAGATTTAATAGCTACTTCTCCATAGAAAGCAGACAATGGCCAACAGGCCACAAAAAGATGTTTTAGCTCTCTTGTTAGTAGGAAAATGCAAATCGAAACACTAAGATATTATCTCACACCTATGAGAATAGCTTATCCAAAAGACTTGAAACAACTAATGCTGGAAAGACTACAGAAAAAAGCAACTCTTATACATTGTTGATTGAAGTGTAAAGTGGTACAACTATTATAGAAAACAGTATGGAAATTCCTCAGAAAATTGAGATTGGAAATTTCCTATGATCCAATTATTCCTCTTCTAGATATTTACCCTAAAAACACAACAATGTTAATTCACAGAGATATGCATCCCTATGTTTATTGTATTAACAATAGTCAAGAACTGGAAATAACCTAAGTGCTCATCGACAGATGCGTGGAAAAAGAAGATACGGTCTATATAATGGAATATTATTCAACTATTAAAAAATAACGTGCAATTCTGCTATTTGCAACAATGTGGATGAACCTAGAGGAAATCATGCTTAGGGAGATAAGCCAAATGGAGAAACATTTATCATATAATATCACTTACGTGATACACAGAGAAACCAAGGAAATAAGTGAACTAAATCAAATAAAGATAGATATTTAGTCAATAAAATTAGTAGTTTAAGGAAGAGAAGGGGGAGGGGCAAATTAGGTAGTTGGAATCAATTGTATAATGAAAGAAGAACATAAATGTTGATGAACTTAATATTTTATATACAGATGTGAATTTACTATTATGCACCCCTTAAATACCAACATAATGTCATGATGCTATGTTCCTGTAACAAGATTAATTTAAATTTAAAAAAAAGAAAACAAATTTCTTTTTCTTAAAGTTCAAGTTTCCATATTCTGTCATATTAAATTGATGAATTAAAGGATAGAAAATAATACAATTTCCAATTATTCTATTAGCTTCTACTTTACAAACATGGTCCAGGAGACTACTAATATCTGAACAAAGTGTTTAAATTATTTGTCTTGAACTTTATGTAAATCTGCTGATCTGATGCTGCAAGTCATCAAGAATCATGACCAGAGCTGTATTCACCACCAAGAACCCAAAGTCATTAGAAATTGAGGAAATATTGAAATAGCTGGGCTTGTATTTAATACAGTCTGAAGTCAGTGTGATTTATTCATGGCAAAAGAACATGTGTTTTGAAAAGGGGAAGGAAATTCATTCAGGATTTCTTGCTTGCATTAAAATGGCTATAGAGCAGGCTAACTGGACTTTTTTTGAATTATTTATGCTTATAGCCCTAAAGCTAAGAAGATAAGTTGGTGGAATTTTTTATTTTTGTGTGAGTAGTTTTACAGTTTGTCTTCTCATGATTATAAGCCTGGAAGGGTGAATCTGTTTTCTTATCTGCTGAAATAAAACATAAAACATAGTGAAAGATATTCATTTACTGAAATATTTTCAGTAACTAATTAAGTATTCAATGTCATTACCTCACTCTACTGGACTCCTGAGATCTTCTAGAATATTTCTGAGTTCCTATAAATATATTCTTTCAACTTTTAAGTTCATCCAAGTCAGAGATCTTTAAATTTTCAGCTTAGCTTAATGTTGCCTGAGAATCAAAACATTTTAATTAATTACTGATATATTACTAAAGGTGATTTTATTTTTATACATTCATGAAAATAAACCTACAAGGAAGCAAAAATTATTTTAATACCAACAGATAATAGGTCCTTATTTTTATTTCAGAAAATGTAGACACTATAACCAAAGAGGAGACCAACTGTAGTATGAACACAAATTCCCAGGATAAACTAAAGATAGGAGCTATTGGAAAGTGTTCTTAAGATTTAGATTTATATGCTCAGGACAGATGACTCCAACAGAATGAGGTAGAAAGAATGATACATACAATTAGTTGGACAAAATATTTCCTACATCTAATCCAAGTGTCACATATAGCAAATGTTCAATATATGTTTGATATATGAAAATCTCTAATGAGTTAAAATTAAAGGCAATCTCACTCTACAGTATAATGTGAATAAATAAGGCCCATGAATGGATGCTTAAAAAATAGTATGATAGCACATGGGAGATTGGAAAGCTTTAAGATCACATAAGCATATTGCAGAGATTTTGATATCTATCTGTGATAAACAGACTAGAAAGAATTGTGACATAGCAATATTTACATTTATTTCTGCTCCCTTCTGAAACCTTATTAATTTGACTATATAGGAACAAACCCAGAAAAGACAAAGAGAAGGAGAGAGGAAATGACAGCAAGAAAATGATACCAACAAAATGATGGGAAAAGGAACGCAAATGATCAACTGCTCAGGATTTACTAGAAAAGAGGAATGGGAAGCCTAAATGCCTGCAAGGAATCATGTGTGAAGTGGACTAATTAAAACCATAAACACCTCATACTCAGAGATTATAGGCATCACATGCCTGTGAGGACATGGGTGAATGATGAGATTGAAAGCTTGAGTATCATTTGAAAGTCTATAAAAAGCAGTTACAGTGCCAGACCTCATCACCCAACTAAAATAGTGACTGGAGCTTAGTTTAATTATATACAGAATTTAAATTAGGACGATCTATACTCTAAGAAACCATCTTCAGTAAGAAGAAGGGTAGGCATCATCCTGAACACAGAGGATGAGAATAACAATTTCCTCCCACCCACACACAACTCTCTCCCCCTATCTAATCCCTACCAGAAGTTGGCAATATGGTTTATAATTTCAGTCTCCTCTCATCTCCTTAAATAGTAGATTGCAGGATGATTCTTTGAAAAAATAAGTACGATGAGTAAAGACTTAAACAAGATTTTTTATCATAAAATAATTCAAATGAGGATTAACAAAATATGATTTGCATCAAAATATTAAGACTATGTATGTTTCTCCTTGGAGATCAGGATGAGAAGAGGACTGTTATTTTGAGGGACTTGTAATTTTTAAAGTCAAACTGGAAATTCTAAAAATAGAAAATAAAATTATCTTTTAATTGCATTTGGAATATGAGCTGCCAATATATACATATATATGTTGTGTATGTGTGTGTGTGTGTGTGTGTGTGTGTGTGTGTGTGTGTGTGTATTCCTAGCATTCTTAAGGACAACTGTAAGCATTCTGAATATTTATTTTAAAGGAAAGGTATAGACAGGAATACAGGCAAGTAGACAGGCAGGAAAAGAGAGGAGGAAGAAGCATCTTTATTTTAATATTTATTTGGTTCTTCACACTGGTTCTTCCCCATGACCTGGGACTCGAACCCAGGGGCATATGGCTTGTTCATTCAGAGGCAATTGACCTAACCACTGCTCCACCAGGGCGCATCTCTGATACAATTTTAATTAAAAAGTAAACCATCCAGAAAAAAAAAAAAGGACCCCAGTCCAACGCTGTTGCAAAAAGGAACTATAGTCTTAGAAGCTGGTCTAATGGTAATGTTTACTTAACCAGAAAGCAGACCTTGAATTTCCAATCTACTTATTCATACAAGTTCGGAAATATTACCTGGGCCCCATGAGGACATGCAGAACAACCAAGTTTCATTAAAAAAAAAAAAAAAAAGCAAACCCTCAAGTTTCTCCTTCCATTCTTAAAATGTTGGCAAACACTGAAAGTCTGTTTTTGGAATTAAACATAGTTAATTATTTTTAGGCATGGCACCAAAAGCTTGTCTTCAGATCCAGCAGTTTCCAAAATTGGTTTCTAGAATTTTCTCTTGGGCCCCTGTGACTCACATTCTAAATCTGCAATACATACAAAACTTCCAATATGGGAATCTCTATTAGCTTTTAATGAATCAGGATGGGAACTGAGAAAAAGAAAAATGATTTAGAATGGAGGGGACCAATTTATGTTGTTAGATATTTAAAATGAGAGGAGAGGCTTTCCTCCTAATGAGGAATTATTGGTCAGTATATGTATATATCTCGCAGGTTCTTAATGAAGGAATAATATTTGAGGAAAGATTTTTGAAAGCTTTAATTAGCTTACCTGAAATTCTTATAAATCTTATACAACTTATATAAAATTATTAAAGTTGGTGATATTGGTGTTTCAAGAATCCTAAAAAATATTAATTAGTATTCATTTTTAAACAGACTTCAGTTGACAACATTTACAATGGAAAATTAAGAAATATTTTGTATTTGACATAACTTCAGTGCTAACCTGAAAATACCTTTCTTTTAATAGCAGTGATTTATAAGTAATAATATTTAAAAGAATTATATTTAGACAGAGTAAAAATTTATAGATTTATCATCAATAATGGGAAATACAAAATGCATAGGACTTAATTCAGACCCTGTGGTGAAAAGATTCAGTTTTCTATGGTATAACTTTTCAGTTTGTTTCATATCTTTATCAGTGAAAATAAGGAGTTTGCACCTCAAAAGTCGTACATTAATGTCACTGAAATTGATTGATATCCATTGTCTAAAATAGAATAACTTATTTGTATCATATATGAACGCAAACTATCAAAAGGCACAGAAGTAGTCCAGTTTATGTGATTACTGTATTGGCAAAAATGAGTATTTAAGCTACGAAATTAGCCAGTAATACTTGTAAGAGATTTCAGTAACTTATATAAACTAACAAATAGACGATTTCTTGCGTGGAAACTTTAGAAGATGTTGCATGACAGCCCTTGGTTTTAATGTAAAAATGCTTAAGATTGTCTCAAGTTTCTCAAGGTGCACAGTTGTAGGACATGCATTTTTAAAAACTAATATTTTGCTTATCTATAAAAATATACCCATTAGTTAAGTACAGAAGTCACTTGGTATTCCAGAGGCATTCTAGTTTAATATCGCAGAAAATCAAAGAACTATTAAAACATTTATTATAAAAAATTATTATTATAAAAAATTAAATAGCTTAATAGCACATGGTAATTTTATCCCCAGCTAGAATGTCCTAGCTTTCCCATGATTCATTTTAAAATCTTGGATAGTAGATACTGAGATATTTCTCAAAATGACTGACATTTCTATCAAACACATAATTTTTTTTAAGTTATTTAACATAAGCTAATTATTTTCATATTTTTAAACTTGATTTTAACATTACTAAACGTATACAACTCATACCACTCTTGAAAATGGCTCCTAAAAGTTTTGCTGCTCACTCAGAGAAAGCTTTCCAGGGTAATTATTTTTTGGTTGATCACAAACTGCAATATCTTATTTTTAGCTATGTAAATCAATCAATCGCAATTAAAGCCAGAAGTTATTCGGTACAAGAAGTTTAACTTGACATACTCAAATTCACAGGATATGGTTAATTAAACCAAATTTCAAGGGATTTATTTTTAAAGGCTTTCTGGTAACCTAAAACCATAATGTCTGCTTTCTAAAATTTTTGGGAATCAGGTTCCCTGAGAAGTTAACACTTCAGACTGAATTTGTTTGCTAGTCTTGGACTGAAAATAGAGGGACATGGATATTTCACCTGGAAATAGTGAGGGTTCATGAACCATCTGTATTTTACAATAGAATGCAACTCTCTACTGGCTAAACTGTGCCTGCCATCAAAATAAATGTTTCTACCTGGTCAAAACTGGATAAAAATGACCATTTTTCTCTTTCATTTGAATAATATTTGTTGAATAACTACTTATTGAGTACTTAAAATGTTATATCCAAGGTAGACAAAGAGTCTGTCTTCAAATAGTTAACATACTAGTTAGAGATAATAGGAAATCAAAGAGTAATTGATTAACTATTTTGGTGATGAATATTATGAAGGAATGAACGTGATGGTGATGATATGTCCAAGAGTTGGGTTGAATAGGTTAGAGAAAGAATCTCTTCAGGTGACATGCAAGCTAAGGTCTGGAAGATTGGAGGATCCAAATGTGAATATCTGGGAAAAGGAATCCCAGAAGAAACCATCGGCAAAACACAGGTACACGTCAAAAATGGAAACATTCAGTTTAGAAATATTCATTCCTGACTCTCCAAATGTGATCATCAAAATATGTTAATATGCTATTGGAATGCAAGTATTTGGCTCACCTGTTAGTTGAGTTAAATTATCTAAATGTGTATAAATCTAAACTCCAGATGATAGGGTTTAAGTCATTTCTGTATTCTCCAATCCTTAGAACAGAATCTGGTATAGATCTGAGACTTGAAACTCATCACAAATTATTGAATTGACAGGAGCAGTGACATGTCAATGCAATTCTGTGTAATGCAGCAGCAATATTCTTTCAAAATATTGAAGTGTTTAATGAGCACATTCTATACATGACTACACCTGTTTGTTTTTAAAGGAAAGATGCAGGCAGGAATAAAGGCAAGCAGGCAGGTAGGCAGGAATAGAGAAGAGAAAAACAATCTTTGTTTAATTTTTTATTTAGTTACTTACATTGGTTTTTTTCTCCTCAGGCCTGGGACTCTAACACAGAGATATGTGTCTTGCTCCTTTGGAGGCAATTGCTTAACCACTGCTCCACCAGGGTGTCTCAGACCTGGTTTTGACACTCATATATGCCCTCCAAACTCAGGGGAAAAGATGTTATCTTCATTAAAATGAGACTCACTCAATCAGATAACCAATTGGAGGGAGAATGCTGTTCCCAGGAGTGAGCACCCACTTCTCCCCTGAAACGGTTCTTAAAAATAGCTAGATGCACCCTGGTAGAGCAGCAGTTAGGCCAATCGTGTCTGAAGGAGCAAGCCACATACCCCTGTGTTTGTGTCCAGCTCCAGGAAGAGGCAACCAAGGTGAAAACTAAATAAAAATAAAGACGTTTCCTCCTCTTTCTCTTTCTGCCTGTCTACCTACTCACCTTCTTTCCTGCCTATACCTTTCCTTTAAAAAAAAATTAAAATAAAACTAAACAAAATAACAACTAAGGACTCTAATTGCCAATACCAATGATATCTTCTCTATTTTCAGGTGAAATAGACAGTGATATGATATTTTCACAGGTGTCAGTTATGACTATATATATATATGTATAAATTAACATTAAATATACAAATTCTCCTGGGAAGAGCTCCATTTTAAGTGAACAACTAATCTAAATAAGACTCTGATAATGAAAACCTCAGTTCAAGTTTTGAAATGAGAATGGTCATTCAATGCTACACTTATATACAAGTCACATTCGGTACTGACACATGACTATATAAGGAGAAATATAGCCAACAATTAACTGAGAACATAACCAAAATATGCAACAATAGTGGAAAAAACAAAAACAAAGTGAAAGTATGCTGATACAGTGGGAGATAGAGCAGCAACATTTCACAGTTTGTTCTGGGTAGGTCCTTTTGTTACAAAACAAATGTAAAGATAAGTATTACTTAAATTAGATAATGGTTATTAATCACTTTCATCAAAAATTTTACAAAATATTCAGAATGACTCACAAGGAATATATACAATAAAATAGGATACATGTGTGACATATGCATGTATACATACATATATAAAAAGAGGTGTATTGATAAAAATACAGGTATGTTATAGATATTTAATTTATCAGTCTAGGAAAAATACAACTAAGTGGAAAAATAGTTGTTACAGAGATTTTGTAAACTAACTTCAAATACCCTGAAAATCAGTATTACAGCGGATCATGGAACACAAGCCCCTTATGACATTCAGTGAAAAAAGTGTTCAATATTTTAAAAAATTTTATAAAGACTGTATTCACACTTGTGACCCTTTCTAGAGACTTAATATGCACAGTAGGATTATAAAGACTCTGATGAACCACTGGAAAAAAAAAATGCATAGGTTTTTAGTCTATCTTTTCTAAACATAATGATCATATGATCCATTTTTATTTGTTTACTACTTTTTATAGCCATCATGCCTACTAAATATTCTGGTATCTAGAGGGTTACTCCAGTTAACTTCAGGAAGTTCATAATGTGTTTCAATTATAAAAGTGTGTGAAGTAGACATATTTTACTTTTTCCATTGGTGCTAATCTAGTACATAGTATGAAAGGATAATTTTTTTCAATTTTTTTATTGGTTATTTTATTATTGTATATATTTGATAGCATATATTTGCTTTGGGTCTATTCACATTCTTTATGAATAAGGTATTAGTAAATTAAGTAAAGCTTATCACAATTCCATCATGACTCTGATTTTCAGTATCCTTCCAAGTTTAGGCTCCTTATTCTTCACCTGCCCCAGATATAAACTAAAAGTCTCCCCCAAATATTAAATAAATTAACATTGAAATACGATGCTGTTTTTTAAAATCATAAGAAAACAATGCCACATAATTTTTCACTACATATCATTGTATAAAATATGACTTCAATCATTATATGTGGAAGGATATACATTTCCACATATAATGATTGAAGTCATATTTAATTTGGAGAATGAAATTATTCCTGGCTTTTTGTTTCTGTCTGTAAATTTACTTAATGTTCAGTTACTTACTGAGTACCAACTATGTCTTAAAAACTAAAGTGAACAAAACAAAACCCCTGCTTTACAGAGCTTACTTTTTAATACACAATAGACAAGTATCTTGTCTAATGAAAAACAGCTAGAATTATTTTTAATGTGTTTCCCTTTCTTCTCTTTTAGAAAAAGAATATTTGCCTGAGGAATCTCAGTAGATACTCCAAAAGTAATATTTTGTGCCACGACCCAGGCTTGGCATAAAGAATGACAGTTAACATTCATGAGCAATTAGTTCATTTGTGCCAGGAACTTTCCCTATTTCATTCATATTACCCCTATCTTACATTTGTAAAATCAGGCAGAGTATCCCTGTTGTTCATGTGTGAAAAGAGGTTCACAAAAGTTAGGTTATTTGTCCAAGATCATGCGGTAATAAATGATGAAATCACAGGAACAGTATTTAAGGTAGGTTTACTGTATTGGAAGTCCCATTTTATTTGCTTTGTTTTTTCTAAGCAAAGCCTTTTTGATGGAAAAAGCTAGAGAAGCATTGCAACCACCTCCAAGAGAGAATCATCACTCCTAAAAAAGAATAGGTGAGATTTTGCTTCCAGGTATTTTCAGTGGTTTTCAAGTCATTAGCTCATCACCTTTGCTTCAAAATTTCCAGGTGTATTTGTTAAAAATACTGCCCTCTGGTTGCCATCTCATATCTACTAAGTCACATTTTCAAAAATGTGTTATGGATTGAATTGTATCCCTCCCACTCCGGCCCCCTGAATTCATCTATGAAAGTTCTTGTCCACGGTACCTCAGATTTGATCTTACTTAGAAACAGGGTTAATGAAGATGTAACTTAAGTTACAATGAAGTCATACTGGAGCAAGATGAGTCTTTAATTCAGTCTGACTGGTTCCTTATAAAAAGGGAAATTTGGACCCAGACATACACAGAAAGAACCTGATGTCTCCACCATGAAGACAGATATCTAAAAGTCCAAGAACACTAAAGATTATGAACAAAACAGCAAAAACTTGGAAGGAGGCATGGAATAGATTATTTCTCATAGCTAACCCTTCGAAGAAACCAACCCTACATCAATATGTTGATTTCGGATTTCTAGCCTACAAAATTTAAACAATTTCTGTTGTTTCATCTTCTCACTTGATGGAATTTTGTTATGACAGCTCTAGCAAATTGATAATATAGAGAAACTTGGATTTTAAAGAAAGTACCTCAGGAGATTCTGATGAGCAGGAAAGAGAAATAATTTGCTAGAATCAACTCATGAGATAGAAAGGAAGACAGCAGTTGTAGTAATACCTGCCCGAGTAGTGGACCTATTTGAATATTTAAGATAGCAGATGCATTTCAAAACGAAGAGGGAGAAAAGGAATAGGAATGGAGAGGGAAGGGAGGAGAAAGAGATGGGGGAAGAGGACTCAACATCAGAGGGCAACCTAGCTCAAGTGGCAGTTCTCTCCTTAGGAAAAGAAAAGAGACAGTAGAGATGTCACAATCTCAGAGATAGTAGTATGATTTTGGATCAAGGAGGCAATAGGAATACAAAAATAAAAACAAAAATAATCTGAATCTTCCAGCTAGTAGCTAAAGCTAGTATCTAGCATAGGATTAATTAATTTATTTTTAAACTATTTTTCTATAGAATCATCTTAGTATTTAAATGTATACAAAATGTCCACATTGTTTTTAATCAAAATCACTTTGAACAGCTTTTCCTTTAATTTCTAGGTTTTGTCATATTTCATTATATTATGAGAATTTTTAAAGGTTGATATTCTTCTGCATTTTGAAGTTTATAGTAAAAATGTAGGTGCTTGAAAGTTACTTGTTTATATATCTGTAACTTCTTTCTCCATTAAAAAGACATAATTAAAATATTCAGTTTCATAGAACTAAACTTACATGCAGATTGTTATCAAGAATCTGTACAATATGAGTCAGATATTTATAGAAAGTGTATTCTGATTAAATGCTGAATCTTTATGTTATTATATTTTTGAAGCCATATGTGAAGTGCTTGATATTTTTCCTAAAATCATGCTCTGCTTTAGGAAGATCATTGCTCAAACATACATGACCTAGTTCTCTTCTACAAAGATGTTACCCCAGATAAAGCCTGTGTGGTTCATTTTAGAAATGCAATCACTTTCTCTTCCTAAATTTGGATACTTTTTTTTCACTAAAAGGAATAAAATTGTAACACTGGAAGGAAGTTTGAGAAGACATTAAGTCCAACTCAAAACTAGAAACCAGTCTTTTTACTTAAAATTATCATAGAGAGAAAGTTACCTATCTTGGGCACTATTTTGCAGTTTAAACTCTTATTGGCAGAACTGCATTAGCTTAAATGCTTATTACATCACATATTTCTTAATAGGTCTGTGTGTTCAGGATTGTAAGAAATCTGTTTTTTTCTGTTGTGTGAGAGATTATTTGTTGTTATTGTTTGTTTTCTGATTTCATTTGACAAAAATCTCTTTAGGACCTAAAGTTTAATTGATATTTAAATTTGAATTTCAGCTCCTACAAAATAACCATGAAGACTTTTATTTGCTATTTCTATCATTTTGGAGCCCTGATGTAATACTTAAAATAATAATAATAATATCACCATCATCATCATATTCTATGATAATCACTTTCGGGAACTGATGTTTTCATGTATTTTTCCATTATTAGATTGACTAGGATGACACATTACACTTTTCCTTATTATGGTTATAATGTCAGTTTGAAAATAAAAATGTATTAGGCACTTGTTAAATCAGATTAACAGAAGCACATATTGATATCTGAACTATTAAAATAGCTGAATTACCTCCAAATAATAAAAGTAGGCTATAAATTCCTAAATTCCTGAGCATATTGGGAAAAAGTGATATTTAGATTGAATGAAATACATACCTTCCTTGAAAAGTATTTATTACCTATCCCGTGCTAGATAGAAGTAACAATCTAGAGGAAAGTCAAATGAATAAGTAAAAGATTGAAATAATGTGTAAGAGAATTAACATACATGTACACACAGGTATAATGTTCTAAAAAAGCTGGACTTGACCCAAAAAGAGGAGGAGGTGGTACAGTTTTCAGACTGTACATTTGCAATAAATTATATAGGAAATCATGATATTCTAAGAAATTTTTTTCAATGAATTTTTCACTTTATTACAATGAAGAGAATTGCTGAACTCTTACATCTTTCAACAGAAACTGAGCCAAAACATATGTTGGGAAATCATTAAAGAGAGAGCAACAGATGGAACCTTTAAGTGCCACTTTGACTCTGATACCCTATGAATCCATGAGATTGTATACAGACATGATAACAAACTTGTCTTAAATTTTATTGAACTGGAAATTGGAAAATACGCTAATTGAAAGGGCCATAATTTTTCTTAGCTACTGTGTTCCAAGAATTTAAAAAGTCTCCTTGACAGTTTTCCTCAAAAAACTAGAAACTAAAGACTAATGGGAAAAAAATGATGATTTTTAGTGATTAAGTTGGAAGTTCCTCAAGAGATTATCATTTAAAAAACACACTTGACAGATTTAAAAAGAGAAAAAGAAGTAATGATAAAATGAATGGAAAATGGAAATATTTCTCTTGTTGCATAGGTATTTGTGTATACAGTAAAAAGTTTAAAGAGCAAAGTAAGACTGGTGAAAAGTAAATTCATGTCTGTCTCCATTCCATTCTTCCTTAGAAGCAACCTCTGTTTTCAGTTTCTTATATCCAAAGATAAATCATGAATAGCCAAACAAGTGATCTAAGTACATTTACAATAATACAAATGGTAAAAATGCTGTAAGAGCATAATGTCACATTTGTATACATGGACTGCACCCATTATTTCTAATAAAACATTCTAGTTTACTTTTTGAGACTCTTACTGATGAATATTTAGGTATTTTCTGAATATTTATCCATGTTGTTTCTGAAATATACATAGGATTAACTCCTTCAAGTAAAAAGTGTGAGTCAAAGGGCATGTGTATGTAATTCGGCCAAATCACCATCCATAAGTTTTAACGAAATTTCCCTTCTATTTACACACTAGCAATACTTTTACCAAAATGGTGTATTCTTAAACTTTGCCTATAGTTTTCAATCTGATAGGTAAAAAAACAGCATATCACTGGAATTTCATTTTGTATTTCTCTTATGAGCATGATCAATAGCATTTTGTGTTTTCTTTTATACAAATTATCTATTTTTTATTGATTTGTAAGCCTCTTAAGAGTAACTGTGATATGAATTCCAAATATATTTATTCAGGTCTGCCATTTGTCTTTTGAGTCAGTCATTTTTATACTAAATTTCTCTAAACATTTTAAATTAAATTTATAATTTTTTCCTTTTAATAGATTCAAAGTGTTTTACTTAGAGAAATCATCACAGCTTGAGAGTCTCGATGAGTAGCTTTCTTTTCCTTCTGCTTTTATTCATGTTAACATCTCTTAACCATCTGGAATTTATATTGATATATGGTATAAAGTAAAAATACAACCTTTTTATTTTTCAATATTACTATTGACTAGTATCATTTCCTTGAAAAAGTCATGCTTTTCAAACTGATTTGAAATTCCACATTTATTATATTTACTTTATCATATGCTAAACTTTATTTCTGTTTTTTTGTCTATCCTACTAATCTGTAATATACCATTTTAGTTATTTTAGCCTTAGAATGTTTTAATATTTTAGAGAATAGCTTTTTTAAATTATTTTTTGCTCAGAATTTCCCAGAAATCCACTGTATTTTTCCATGTAAATTTCAGGTTAAATTTGTCTGGATTAAAATTTTTAAAAACTGGGCATTTTTATTAAGATTCTGTCTGGTTTCTAGATTAACTTAGGAGAATTTAGAAAAATTTGCAATGATACATCTTCTAAAGAAAGGGCACAGGTTTGTATTGGTTTAAGTATACTTTTTGTTTCTTAGTCAAAGTTAATGAAGCATAAAAATTCATTTTTAAAATTATATTCAAAATGTTTATAAATTATTCATGTTGTTATCAAACTTATTCCTTGCTGTACCTCTTTGTTTCCATTGTAAATGGAGTGTTCTCTGATTTTCTTTGTAAATTTCTAAGTCAACTTATGTTAATATGGTTATTTTGATACCTTACACAATTCTCTTATGTTTTTGTATAAAATTAATTGATTCTCTAGGCTCTTGCATGAGAACACACATAGGTCTAGAAAGTCTGATAATTAAATCAATTGTTTTCAATTTTAATATACGTTTTTATTGTGATTATTATTCTACACAATAAAATAATTTCCCATGTATAGGTTCCCCATTTCTTAGCTTTATTTCAACACACCATGCCCTCCACCAAATCACCATGTGTTCTTCCCCAATGTCCAGTGGGCTCCACCACCATTTGCCCCCACCCGCCCCATTCCCTTTTGGTAACCTCAGTTCTGCTGAAAATGTTTCAGGGTTTGTTACGTTTCATCTGTTCCTTTGTTTTGTCTATTCGCATTCCATCTATGAGTGAGGTCATCTGGTATCTATCTTTCTTCTTTTGACTTATTTCACTTAGCATAATCCACTCTAGTTCCATCCATGTTCATTCAAATGACAGGATTTCATCTCTTCTAAGGGCTGTGTAGTATTCCATTGTACATATGTACCACATCTTCTTTATCTATACATTGTTTTCAAATTTTATAGCTAATATTTTTCTTGTCTAATTGCTTAGCTGGTACCATTAGAACAATATTAAATATTTGTGATAATAAACACAGCCTAGCCTTAATCTTTGATTAATGTTAATGTTTCATATAAACATAATGATGTAAACCTATGTTTATGTATTTAGGTAGCTTGAGGAAATATCCACATATTTCTGTTTTATATATTTGTATATGTTATGTTAAAGTATTCTTAGAGTAAGCCATAATTTTTCATGGGTTATTATTACATTATTATACTGCTGAATTTGGTTTGTGAATAACTTATTTGAGAATTTAACATTAATATATTTAAGTGAACATTGTGTACAAATTTATTATATATAGATTTTTACCATAAATTCCCCCTCCTCACCACCAAAAGAGAGATCCAAAATCTTTCTTTTCTGTGAAGCAATTTAAATAGAACTGGACCAGTCTACACTAATTCATATGCTCTGGTAATATTATTTTCTTAGAAAATTATTTTATCCAAGTTCTCAAATTTGTTTATATAAAGTTAAGAAAAGTTATCCTTCAAACTCTCAATAGCCTGTTTATATTATTATTTTTCCATTGTCATTTCTTATCTTTCATATAATTATATTTTTTTCTGTTTTGTACACTAGATTAGTTAATCTTTTATCTGTCATGTTACTAATAATATTGTTAGAATATCTTGAATTTGTTTACTAGTTCCATAACATATTAAAATGACAAAAATAAACAAGGACAGAGAAGAACTAATAAACCTGATTATTTAAGATACATCTAATTGACAAAAATAAACAAGGACAGAGAAGAACTAATAAACCTGATTATTTAAGATACATCTAATTGATAATTATCTCATTTCATATAGTTTTTTGTCTTTTCTATTTCTAGCTGACTCCCATATGTACATATTTATATGTGATATGTAGTCTTTCACTACCACTTTCCAAATACGTTTATCATTCTGGCTTTAATTTGCATTTTGTTACAGAAGTTTTTTAAGAAATTGTTTTCCACCTTTTCTGAAAGTAAATATTTGTGGTTTTGTTGTTTATTTTTTCCTGGTCTTTTTAATAATTCCTACTACTATGCTTATTTGTTCTGATTCATTTGCTCTCTTAAGGATAGAAAGAAATGAATTAAACATCCTACTATGAATGTCTCAGTTAATTATTCCATTTGTTTTTGTAGCTTTGCTTTATGAACATAGATGTTATGTTATTTGGTACATAGACATGAGGAATCATTAACCTCTGTGCATTATACCCTCATCATGATAAGATCTTTTTCCTGTCTAGTGCTCTCTATTGTGAATTAGACCTTGTTTAAAAATATTTTGTGGTTACTTTGGTAGGTAGTTTTGCCCCTTATTTTCTTTTCATACTTTCTTTGTTTTACATATATTTCTTACTTTCTTTGCTTTATAGAATTTGAGTGATCTTCCTCCTAATTACTAAACTTATCTACTTTTAATTAGGATAGATAACTTAGCTATTCTTTGTCCTTATGAGAGCAGGTGAGGAAGTAAGTCTCTTCAAATTCCATCTAAATAATCAATTCAAATGTGGCATTTTGGCAATTTATTTGACAACTTTTGCCTCACTTTCAGCATCTATAAAATAGGATACTACTGTTACATTTCTCAGAAATATTATGAGAATTAGGTTAATATTTGTAAAGGATATTTAAAGATATTTGAAAAGTGAATGATGCATAATATTGCTATTATTATCTTGTACATCATAAATCGTGCTGTGGGTTCAGTAACTTTCGCTATGTATTTCTTTTGATACCATTGAAGATTTGGCAGATTGTGTTTTAAAAAGATGGCCACAACAGTAGCTCCATTTCCTTATGCTCTTCTTGCAGTTTGACTTTGAGCATCCTCTTTTGAAAACATGAGGTCTATGTATCTTCCTTTTGAATCTGGACTGGCCTTTATCTGCCCTGATCAATTATTAAGGTAGAAGATGATGATATATAATTTCTAATATAAAGTCATAAAATTCTGTTCACTTCTACTTTACTTTCTTGAACTGTTTACTCTGGAAAGCCAGCTGGCATATAAGCAGTGTGGTTGCACTGAGACTACCATGATCTGAGGAAGACAAAAGTAACATACAGTTGAGGTGAAGGGAAGCAGGGGAGGAGGGGAGAGGAGAGGAGAAAGGAGAGAAGGGGAGGGAAGGAGTAAGGGAAGAGAAGGAAGGGGAATGGGAGAGGAAGGAGTAAGCAGGGGAGGTGACACCTGGGCACTTTCCAGTTGTTCTAATCCTTCAGTGTTGTTCCAGCTTCAGTCACCATATGACTGAAATAACCAAATAACCCTGAACCATAACTGCTAAATGTAACTTTCAAAAACCTTGCCCAGAGAATATGAGAAATAATAAAATGACTGTCAAAATATTATTGTTATTGTCAGCCAAAGACTTTTGAGATGATTTGTTACACTATAGCTAACCCGAAAACAGAGTGTATTTGATTTAGTGGTTATATTTATATAATTAACTTTATATAGTGCTTTTAATTCTCCGTTTCCTGAGAAAGTATCTACTGACTTATGAGTTTTGATATAATATATCTCTACTTTCTCCTCACTTTACTGTCCATTTATGGTATATGATATCTTTTTATTTAATGTTTACTTTTATGCCTTTAAACTTCTAAATTTGATTTAGTGTTTCCTTAAATATCTCTTAACAATATTTATACCACTTCCAGGGATGTAAAACTACCTTTTCTTGATAATTCAATATCCTTTAGCAATACTCACTGTATATTGCTCACTATATGTCTTAATAACTACTTCATTGCTAAAAATAGTTGAAAAGTAGAGCTTTCTTAAAATTTTCAAAAGAACAATTCTACTGATAGCAGTCAACGTTGACATAGCAGTATCTAGAATGAATTTTGCATATTATTTGAGTAACCTTATGTTTTATTTTCATATATTGTTTAATATTTGATAAATCTTAAGAGGCACTGTTTCATTTTTCAGGCATTTCAAATAACCTAGTTAAGAGAAATGAAGATAAATATATGTGTGAGCTTAAATCAGAAATTCCTAATTACCTATCTTTTGTATTAGAATAACACAGCAAATGGGAGACAGCCTTGGTAAATGTGAACCTAGCCTCTATAGCTAAGAATGAATGAGACTACTCTGAGGAAAAATATTAGGGCTGAAACATGTTTATAAAAATATCTTAAGTAGTAGTGTGAAAGAAATCACAAACCATTTGAAGTACTAACATACATTTTTTAGAGCATTTATGGTGATCTATCTTTGCATCTTGATTCCTCTAGGAATATATTAAATTTGTATTATATCAGTAACCATCAGAGGTAAACCATTCAGCAGTATATATTATGACGCACTAGCTAGATATTTCTGTGTCTCCTCACTTACCTCTTGTTCTTAATGTTTTCAGTATGTCACTCAGTGGGTACTACAGGAGCTTCTTTTCTTTCTTGGTTTCTCTTATATTCTCTGGGAAGGGAGCAGAATCAAAGGCAAAATTTTAACACAGAAAAAAACTTTTTAAAAAATATAGCGCCTAAAGGATATATAACATATTATCCATTTGTGTATATATTCCGTCAAAAGAGAACCCCTATCGGTTACTCTGATAAAAAATAATTTTTTTACTCTGATTAATCACTAACAAAACCAATAGTGTGCATAAATATTTAGTGCTTCAAAAAATAATGACCCATAAACTCTTGCAGTCATTGTATTTATTAACATTTAAAAGTACATAGAAGCAGGCTGATTTTTAATTCATCTATTCTAAGAGCGATAGGTCACCAACAGAGCCAGGGCAGAGGATTTTGGCATTCCACAAGCAGACCAAAAGAAAAAAAACAAAAACAAACCCAGAACAAAGTTTAGTAAGTCACAAGGAAATAGACAGGAACTATCATCACTGATTAGCCAAAGGTCATGTTGTCAAATGTCTAAGTAGAAAAGGCACCAATGCCCTCGAGGTCGGTTAATACTTGCATTATATATTAGGGTGGTCTAGCATTGGATGCTTACATATCAGTGACACTTATTTCTTCCTGACAGATCGATGCCTTGACCATAATGTTGTATCCATCTTTCTCATATATTACCATTTTTAGATGAAAGTTTATTTTATCCAATACTAGTATTTCTGTCCCTGATCTCCTTTAAGCCCCATTGCTTTGAAATATTTTTTCATAGAGGAAAGCAAACAATGAAAGAGTAAATTTTAGGGTGATAATAGCCACTAGGACTTTGCTGGCGGGTGTGGCATGATGTGCACACATGCAGAGTATGAATGCAACATCCTGTAAATCATATAACATTTGTAAACAAAAGAAGCAATTTTAAAAAGAAAAGGCATTAATAATTTGGAATTTATTCTGAGGAGGTTGCGTTTAATAAAGATATTAATTTAAGGTACATTTGCTGGGTTCCTAATTTTATGTTCTCAAGAAATACGAAAATACACAAATATTAGCTTTACTCATGTATGTATATTACATATATTTATGTATAATGTATACTTATATAATATACATCTGTTTGTGTAAATAAACACACATGCACATTCATACCGTCATGTTTGAGGGTGACTTCTACGGTTTAGGTCAGAACAATGGGAAAATTGTGGTCTTATTGCGATGGGAAAGAACGAGGAAGATGCAACAAGAGTTTAGATTTGGGTATATGAAATATGAGATTTCTTTCAAATATGTATCTCTAAATACCAAGTACGTAGTTAGATATTCACACGTAGTGCCCAGTGAAAAGGACATGACTCAAAAACAAGTAAGTCACACCAAACTGACCAGATAATTTTAGTTCAAAGAATGAGGTGTAGATATAGCCATGAGATATAACAGCAGTTTATTAGAGTATCTTACATGTGGGGGTCTTTTATACTGGAGATGATAGATGGGGAATTGGTCAAGTCATTCTATTTCATACATGAGCATTGTATAACCATTAGTTCTGTATAGATATCCTAAAGATAAACATCAAGAAAGAAGTGTAAGTCTTCATGTTTGATTATAGAATACATCTTTTCTTCACCACTGTGACCAGCACTTGCTTCATTCATTTATCTATTTTCACCCAGAAATGTCTCCTTGGCAGAAAGCCCCACTTTGAATATCTAGAGCAAGTGTGTCCATGGACCTTTCTCAAGCTTTCTATTAAATTCTGTCCACAGTGCTATTATTTGAAACTGGCCATTTATTTTAAAGAAATTAAGAAACGAAGATTGAGCATCTTATTTGATGCTTAAGACTGTCTGCCTTCAAAACACTAATTGACACCTGGCTGGCAAAGAGTGAGATAATTCAGTGTTTCCACTTACACAATTGCAGATAATTTGGTCATTGTGGTGTAGAACTGCAAGAGAGAAGACATTTATTTGGAGCATTAGTAAGTCCTCATAATTTTTTCAGTATTGTTCTATTTTTATTTAGATGTTTCATCAGCACAAGTGTATGTTATCTGAATTCTGCCTCATTGTGGTTTGCCCATCCCGTAACTGCTGATGAATATCTTATCTTATACCCACAAACTTAATAAACACATTCAAATTCTAACAGCTTTTTAAAAAGTTGAAGTATAACTGACATATACCATCATATTACTTTCAGTATACAAAATAATGGTTCCCCACTTGTATGTATTGTGATGTGATCCCCACAACAACCAGCAACTTTGATTTCCCGCCTCAGTCCCATTTTTTATTTTTTATTTTAACACATTAAGGAGGTTATGAAATCCCATAAACTATGGATTTCCTCCCTAGAAAAGGCAGAAACATTCCAAATTTTATAATTTGAGGGGACATTGTCATACTCATTTATGAATAGATCAGCCAAGAAATTCTGAAGGTATGGACAAAACAACCTGGTATCAGAATCAATGTGATCCTAGAGAGACTGCTGAGAACTACTGACCAGGCTGTACACAATATTTCTACATTTGCTAAAAGTTTGAAAACTTTGTAATACTATGATCTAAATAACCTTGTATAGGGGTTCATGGGCTCTAGATGAAACAGCCTTCGTAAACTGGATCCTCTCTAAATAGTTCTGTTCTTAAACAAACAAAAAATACAATTCCACTTTATTCCTTTTACTTGCCTGTTCGTTCTCTTCCTCCCACATCTCTATACACCACTATTTATACACATGCCCACAAGTATGTGTGTACACACATATACACAGGCACACACACATGCACACAGGCACACACGCACACACAAATCCAGAGGGGCTGCCTTGATCACAACTGCCTCAAGCTTTTTATTCTCTGTGGGATATCAGGCACTGGTTGAAGCATGAAGAATTAATCATCTTTTAAATCTTTCTTCTTTCTAACCTAATTAATATTAGAAATATGAATACTATCTCAGCTATTTTTCATTTTTCAGTGGTTTGGGGAGGTATATAAGTGTAACGTCAGGAACTTTGTTCTGAACCTGTTGGATAGCCTGTACCTAACACAATAATTGGCCTCTGAATGTGCATTTTCTAAAACAAACTTTCTAATCTCTGTCATGATCTTTGCAATGAGGCACACTTTCAGACATGTCTTTTTTCTCCTATACCCTCTATAATTTAATTTAAGCAGTTGTTTAAGATTTTTTTAATATTCAAATAAGGATGCATTGTGTTCCAAAAACCTGTTTGAGAGTCCTTTGTTTTGAACTGGAATAAATTGTGGCATGATGATCAGGCGTAAGTAACAATCTTTTGTGTTCTAGCCTAGGACACCTCTTTAACCTATGACCATGGGACTAACATTATTTCTTGATTTTTTTGCACAGGTAGGGGACCATGTTCTGCACTTTCTTTGACTTGTCCCCAATATTCCAAATGTTGTCCTTGAGGCCATCAGAATGTCCAGGAAATTCCTGTCACCTTTCTGAGTTGCCTGATATCAAAATGGTAGAAAAAAATCACTCATCTCAATTTTGGGTTATAGAGGAGAAAATAACACTAAATTTTCTGTTTTTTGAAGCAGACCTTTTCTCAGCCAAAACCACAGGAAAGATAATAGTCTCAGATTTTTCTATACCTTCTGTCACCATCAATACTGTCACTGCCAGTACCTCTGCATTAGTGAGAGGTTGTCAGAGAAGAAGGCCATTAATACATAAGGGCCTGTTTATAAATATGATGCTGACAAATCAGGATATCTGTACCTGAGAAAAGGAAACAATTTAATATTTTAAAAATATGTCTTCCTTTATTTGTTAATTGGAATTATCTGGACCATTAAACAGAAAAGATGAGGTAATCGAATTTCATGTTTACTCTTACAGAGAAGACTTGATTGAAATAAGTAAAGTTTAACTGTTTACACTAAAGGCATATCATATGAGAAATCCTTTAACCATTTAGTCATAAACAACAGTGTTGAGCTCTGCTCAGCAAAAGATTTGGCCTAAAGAAGGATCAAGCAGAAACATTTAGAGTTCAAAGCAAATAGCACAGGAAAATTAAAAAGGATTAATGAACCTATTCTAAAAAGCAACTAATTACAAGCTTGAATAGCTGAGACCAAAAGCTATATGGAAGTGTCTGAGGTGACTGGGGCAAGGGAGAAAGATAAAGCAGCAAATCATAGTTTGGAATTATGAGGCAATTACCTAGCACTTAGAGAATATGGTGATTTAAATTATTTTTTCTAGTTGTAGCATAAAATTAAGTGAGAAAATTAGACTATAGCAAAGTCTTGGAGATCATATATTGTCAACTAATCAATTATGCACCATTGCTTAAATTACTATGTAAGCATGTATTTGTCTAACACAAATGATATATAATTCTCTCCTTCTCACTTTAATTTGAAAGCATTTATGCTCACCCCAGATCTTTACTATGAACTCTAGACTTGAAACTAGCATTGTAAACTTTAAAGTTTCAGAAATTGATCTCTTGAGCTTTACTTCCATATTTGCTTTCCCTTCAGTGTTTTCCTTTATGGTTAGTGATTGTATTTTCCACCTAGTAGTACAAGCCCAACACTTTGGAGTAATCTCTGAATCCTCTCCTTATCGTCTATTCATCAGAAATCCTAAAAAATAATTCTTTAAAATATCCCCCTGTCTCTATTGTGCCTATCCTGAACCCAGTCATCATTATATATTTCCTGGAAGATTCTGGTTATCTTCTAACTGATCTACTACCTAGCATTGACTCCTTCAGTGTGTTCTCAGCACAACAACCAGAGGGATCCTATTAAATATATGTGAGATCAGATCATTCCTCTTTTCATTTAAAGAAATATCATTTTGCACAGGAGTTTCTCTCTCTTGACCTGCTCAATCCCTCTATTAGATGAAGTCAGGGCAAGCACAGAGACCAGGTTGAATGAGAATGACTGTGTGATGAACAGATAAACCGTAGGCTCCACAGACTTTCTCCTGGCAGTCCATCTTAGATGAAGTCAAGTCACTTTTAACACTTTCATCTTTTTAGAAAAAGCATAAAAGAAGCCTGAGTCTGCTCATGTTTTTGTGAGCATGGATTTCACTTGATAATAGTATCTGCTACCCAGAGACAGCTTAGAAGAAAGAGGTTGCATTTGGGAATGCCTGGGAGAAAGCAAACAAAATCAGATGTGTCTCTGTCAAAAATCAACTCATAAAATAAGGTGAAGAAGACAAATTCGAGAAGTTAGGTACAAGATAGTATGATGGAGTTTTGAATCAGACAGTGAAAAGAAGATGAAAGAAGACTGTTAAATAATGATAAGTCTGAAAGAATCTAACATTTGTGTTAATAAGTCTCTGTTTTTTGGTTTTATCACCTCCTAGAAAAGACCCTTTGATGATCAAGATGAAGGCTTCCTAAAAGCAGATAGCCTCTTATCCCCTTGAGGTCTCAAATACAGTTCTAGAAATTACTCTTATATAAGTTGTCACACTATAAATTATGAAACTGTGAATTCCTGATATCATACTAGAATAACTTATTCAGAATGTTTAAAACTGTTTTTCAAAGTCTTTCAGATAATTTTTGGATTAAGAATCATAAGGGTGGTCTTAGCTATTAAAGATTTAATAATGACTAAGAAAAATTATTTTTGAGTGGAAAGATGTGCTAATAATAGACTATCATGCTCAATTTCTAAACCTGTATCCCAGTCTTCTAATGAATGCTAGTGGTGTGGTATGGGAGTGAAGATCATGTTGGACAAACACACTTGGGCAAAAGGTGATTAAATACCATTAATGCTGGGCTTCTCAGACCGTTTATGACTTGTACGGATTGTGATATACCATGAAGAGGCTAAAACAGGCAATATTTTCCACTTTACTTTTTTAACCATTATATCCTTTAATCAGAGATAATTATGCAGAATGAATATTCTAGGAAACACATTTGATTACCACTAGCATAGAATTATGGAATTTACAAGACAGAATTTATTACATTTGCAAAGACACATAAGGATGCTTCAAATATTTTACATTATGTGTAACATTAAAAAAATTAAGTAAATACAAGACATATTTGATGACCATTTGTTGTTTACATGTCAGTGACTTCTGATGATATACATTATCACTATTAAATGTATTTACTTTTCAAGGAGTTACAGAACAAGAGAACACTTAGATCGAAAGAATAACTTACAGAAGCTGCTACTTGGGGAAACATGGCTTCTGGGATGAATGCTAGCTTAAAGTAACTTGGCCTTCCTGGCAGTTCATAAGTCAATATACCTACTTTAACTACTCATAATTTCTGCTCTGGTCTTGTCTCTCCAAAGTTTTGGAAAGAGCTGTTTAGTTATTGTTTTTATAGATCCCTCCTTTCTTTCATCAGCTACCACATCATTAGTATGCTCTCCAGAGACTGAAAAATTTGTACATGAATATTTGCCTCCTGGGTCAGACAAAGCAGCAGATGTTTTCTTTTGCTATGTGTCTGGGTACAGTTATTTTAGGCCTTTCCCATTTTGCTTTTTTACCAAAAGTTTGATATTAAAGATTTTTGTTGTTTACTTTGTCTTTTCCGAAGACATTTCCATATTCTTTCTGAACTGTGTCTCCAGATTCTGTCTTTCACTACCTTTCTCTCTCTGCGTCTTACCTCTCTCTTTATCTCTCTCTCTGTCTTTCCTCTTTTATCCTCCTCCTTTCTTATTTTTTCTTTATTTCTCTTTATCCCTTTGTCCTCCATTTAGATAAAACATAGTACAAACTTCAGTTTCAAAAGTAAAATTTAGGAACAGTTCAGCCTTAGGCAAAACACTATAGTGGTAGTAGAAAAATATGGGCTTTAGTGTTAGAGCAGATGTGTCTCGTATCACTTGTTGGCTATGTTACTGCTAATAAATGAAGAGTTATGGGTACCATAAAAGAGGCTAGTATCTAACTTGTGGGGATAGAGAGAAAATTAAATGAACTACTACATATAAAAGTGTCTGGAATTTCCTTTTCTGTTCTCCATTCTCCTCTTTTCCATTAATACTCCCTATAGGAGACCTTTCCTTCTGTAATACCCTCCTGGGTCCCTCAGAACTTCCCCACAGAGGTTATAGCCCTGGATAATCTTATTCTTCAATCTGAGAATAGGATAGCAAATAAGGTGCTTCTAAATTAAGTACAAAAAATTGGCAGTGGTTACTTAGAGAGCTGTATTGAGAAGGGTTATGGGACCCAGTTAGGGATCTGAGAATAGGAATAACACGATTGCTTGGTAATAGCTGTCTTTTGCATAAGGAAGAAGTTGCAGCATGTGAACTTGACAATCCTACTTCAAATCTGTTTCTTCTCCTTCCTTTGTCGCCTTATTTTACTATGCTGATCACAGCCTCTTGTGCTCTAGCTGTGACCTTTCAAAATAGCTTAATTCTGCATAAGCTCATCCCTACAGATACCATTTTGGCTAGCAGTACCCTGTATAATTCCTTGCAGAGGCACTTCCATATTTATGGGCTAACTCTAAATCAAATGGTGGAATTTCATGTAACTTCCTGTATCAGTTTTTTCTAATAAATACATGCGGTAGCTTTCATCAATTGCTATAAAGTCTCTGATACCACTCCTCAATTCTGGCCTTGCTGTGAAATCATAGGCAATAAGTGAATACATGATGTGGTTGTGTACAAATAAAAGTTTATTTACAAAAACAGTGAATTCGATTTCACCTCGGCATCACAGTGGCAGATCCCGGCATAACAGCTACATTTCTTTACACTAGTAATTCTGGATGCTGGGATACAAAAATTGGCCCTACTGCTGATTCTCCCAGAGAAGTCACTTAACCTGTGATTTTCAATGAACTATAAGCAGAACTTGGTTCTTGCTGTCATTTTTAAAACATTTCATTGTTCTTCCCAAACTTTTCTATTCTAGTGGTTCTCAATCTTGAATGTACATCAGAAAATCATTTGGATGGCTTATAAATACAAGTATGCCTGGCCCACCAACATTTCTAATCAGTATGTCTAGGATGGGATGGGATCTGAGAACATATGTTTATAACAACTTTCTGGGGGATATGGATCCTGCTGGTCTGGGGATCACATTTTGAGAGCCACTGGTCTAAGACATCTCTTTCACCTAGAAAACTGGAGGTCCTCAATAATAAGATATTACTTGAGCAATGATGGAGTTGTTTAACCCTCCAAACATTTCAACTTGGTCAACTAGTATGTAGCTCCTATTGTCCATTGCGAGCCTATTGTAGGCAGCTCAGAAAGTATAATCTGAAATCAATGGATGTGTTGGTCAGTGGCAAGAGCTGCGAGTGAAAGGAGCCCCAGACCAGCAACTTTGCTCACTCCCTTCCTCTAGTTCCCGCTTCTCTGTTGGCCAGGGACAGCAACTTACCTTGGCCACCACAGCAGAGGCTTATGGGACTGATTCTCTCCCTGAAGCAAATACTAATCAAACAGACTTTCTCACATATTAATATAATCTCAATTTCCCATGTGACTTTATTTCCTTGAAAGTACATAGTCTACATGGACGTAAAGCTATCAGTGTGATGGGCCACACTAACTACACAGCTTTTAGCTTTCCTATGCAAATGCTACACACCTTATGGAGGGTGGCATGTGGCATTCCTGGTCTTTTCTTTCTTGGGAAAGAAAAGTGATATTTATTGAATGAGTAGAATTAGCAACCATCCTATTTCCTCTCAAACTCTTCTACTCATCAGCTATTGCCTTAATTCTATCTTTAAGCTTTACTGTTTTATCTAAGAATGTTGACTTTTAAGCTGCTAGCCGTTATTTATACCTAAGTGAGGATAAAGAGAAAATGAAATGGGAAGGAGAGCATGAAGATGGAGAACCAAGGAAGGTGAAGAGAACAGAATGAGGAGGAGAAACAAAGGAATTGTGCAGTGTCTGCCTTTCACCTGAGAATAACCCTAGCAATAAGCATACCTACACTAACCAGGGTAAAATTTGTAAATGCTTTTCACACACATGTATACATATATATATGATAGATACATGGGATTTTTTTTTTTAACCCACAGAGTAGAAAATTTTACACTAATTAATAGGAAAGATTCTCCAGCAAAGTGCTGCTGAGCACACAGGGCCCTTCTTTATCTCTGGCTCACCTGAGGGAGTCAGCATATAGAATGGAGACAGTCCAGGGATAGCTGAGAAAACTAACTGAGATTCTGCAGACCTATCTTGAAATACTGTCTGTGGTTTATGGAGAAATTATCTGGTTTTACTATCCTAATCCACACTGAAGTACCAGAAGACTGTTCCTTGCCCAAGGTCACAGAGTGAGTGGCAGATCAATGACAGGGACAGAAAATACAGATAGGAGGGCAAATGTCATTATAGACTTTTGAGGCCGTGATGACCTAAGCTGTACTCATAATACTTCCAAAGAAGAGAATAGCCGATTCTTTCAAAGGTTTATGTGAGGAATTTTTTTTTCTAATTGAACATACCAAAGAGCTCTAGCTACACCACCTAACAGGAAATCTGAGAAACCACAGTTTTACTTGGAAGGACAAAAGAAAGAGGAACGAAACGAAATAAAACATTGTAAACCCAGGATCCTGTATGTTTCTGTAAGAGATTATTTAAAGGAAAATACTCTATAGATAGTTAATGATATGAAAAAAATGAGTTAAAACTGAATGTTTCCACACACTGTGATAGGTTCTATTTAAGACCATCCTATAAATCCTTTCAAGTATCAGTTTCTAATAAAATATGGGAGGACTTTAAAATAATTGGATCTAGCAGTTACCAATTACATGTATTAAAAAAAAAAGTTTAACACTTACTCCAAGATGCTATTCAATTCATTTTGGTGGGCTTTATTATATCTTCAGAAACTATATTGTCCTTTGAATCTCAATTTATCTCCTTTCAAATCTATTTGGTTGATGTTAAAGGTGAAAACGGATGTAGCCCAATGGAGCATGGATTCAGAAAAATTGAAAATGGAGTATGTATCATTTCCAACTTAGAAAGAAGTTAATAGAAGTTATTTTGCTCCACTAAGACTATTCATTTGACTCCTCTTTCCCATTGGAAAGTTTCTGGGATTGGAAACCCTCCAGCTATCAATAATAATGCCTATGATATGAATTTGACTAGAATCAATTATATGGTAATCACCAGAATAAAAACATGAGAATTCAGGCATGAAAAGAGCACATTTATAAAAGAAAATCCACAGTGTAAAGGGAACATAACTTCCAGTGTCAACTTTAACTTGTGAGGATGGAGAGCAAAATGTTCTCTGAACACTGAGAAGATAATTTCCTGTTATCACCAAAGCTTTGTGTGTGTTCCTTCTCTGGTTATCAAATCTTATTTCCATAATGAATATTAATGCTTATAGCACTTTAAAACTGAAACACCTCTGGTGTCTAAATTAACCAAGATCCTTTATCCATGTTTAATATTTAGCAAGTTTTTGCAGAAGAATCTATTGCTATTTTGCAATATATTCTGAATGCGTATTTCATTGAAATGAAGCATTTCATCCCCCTAGCTCGGTGAGACTGTAAGCTACAGTTTCAAGTTTCTAGCACTGTATGTAATAGCCAAGCCATTTTAATGTAATGTTTACACTGTCTTCTCTGAGTTGTAATTTAAGTTTTATCACAACATTGCAAGATCTGCTAGTATCTGCAGCTTGATTTCACCCCATGGTTTATGACTTGAAATATCAGGCAGATAGACAAAGCTGTGCCAATCAGTTTCAGACTGTTAAAGCTTAGGAAGCAATGCAGAGATAAAGTGATGGAAGTCCAATAGTTGAAGATGATTTATAAGTGAGCTTCATAGCTTCCAGGATGTCAGGATCAGTCCAGAGGGCAGTAACAGGAAAAAGAAACTTCATTTGCATAATTTCTTATTGACTTTAAAGTACCTGGTACAGATTGAGAGGTCTACAACAGATGTCCTTTTAAAAGATGAGTGAAAAGGCAAAGAGTAAGTCCTTGACTGTAGAATAATTAATTATTGGCAATAACATATATGAATGCATGAATAAGACCTCCAAATCAGCCACTACTCAGGCTGGAGTTTCCTTGTTTATAAAATGGGGATGCTACTGGAACTGATTTTGTAGAGTTTTTGTAAGAATGAAATGAAACGCCCAGCAAGGTACCTGATCCCTTGGAGTTCTGAATCCATTTTCTTTTTTATTGCTCCTACTCTTTTATTCCCACCTTAGTAAATCATAATAATATTTATTGGACACTTGATATGCTTCAGGCACTATGCCAAGCCTTACATTAATCATATTTACACGTAATCCACAAAAGAACCCTATGAAGTAGGTACTTCTTCTGTTTCCTAACAGAGCATGATACTAAGGCATAAAGGTGAGCAGTGAATTGGGGGTTTGGACTTAATCTGTTAACCCAGAGATTCCTGAAGCATTAGTGCCATCTAACCTTGGGTAACTGAAAGGGCACGCATTCTGCATTCTGATGTCTCTATGAGTCCGGGGAATAGTTGGTCTGCAGAGTAAAAAATATTTCAGAACTTTGGCCAGTTTCAATTCAGAATCTTTTTGTAAGTTCCATTTCAACAAACTAGTTTTGTTCAATGTTTTCTATTTTCTCTCTATTTTTATGTGTACTCAAAGAACCCATCTTTTACAACAGTTTTCTATGATTATATCTAAATTCACAGAATAGTAGGAAAAGCCTATAAGAAGGTAACAGAAGAAATGCCTCACACTGAGATATGATATGCACACTCTGTAGCTGCATCCCAATGACCCTTCCATAAAAAAATGTATATTTATACAGCCCCTAAATTTTGAGGGATGCCTAGGACTTGGTAAATGTTATCTAAATTAAATTAGAATTCAGGATGCTTAACAAGTAGGTTTAGTATCATGGTGCTAATTTTATAGGAAAGGTAACCAATATGAGATCAAATCGTATCTGAAGTCCTATTAGTAAAGGGAGTTGTAAGGGAAAATTGAAAATGTGATTCTTAGACTTTAAATTATTGAATAGAAAATAGGAAGAACAGGCTGTTGACACCACATTCAGGAATGAGGAATACATGTGTTAATGTTTTCTGTACATGCAAAGAGCTGGTAGCAATTGTCTATAGCAATCTATTAATCAAGAAATATTCACAGTGAGTCTATGATGCTGAGCAGATCCTAAATATTCTTGAGCTTTAATTTCTTATCTTCAAGATAGAAATAACAAAAGTATCTACCTCATTAGGTTGTTGAAAGGATTTAGTGAAAGAATGCATGTGAAAGCATTCTGTAAATGCTAAAGTATTATACAAATGTCAAATATTTTATTACATTCAGAGAAAACTTTATTGAGCATAATCCACTTGGTGATAGGAATTTAAAGACTTAACTGTAGGTTATCTTACCCTCAAATTTTCTATCTAAAGGAGAACATATCTTATCTAAAGTATGAAAATCCAGTGTGAAAATTCTACTATATATGTATAGACAAAGTATGCTGGTGCTGCGGATATTTGGGACACAGTTAATTCAGGGCAAAAGGCCATTTGTTGGAGAAATTTCAGATGAGGGTAATATATTGAGCTGTGTCTATAAAGTGTGATGGACATTTTTCAGGAATAAAACATACTAGGTATGAACATCCTATATGGAAGGGACTGTGTGAACATCAATACAAAAACACAATAAAGTAGTTTCTTGTTACTGAATGATATTAATGGACTTATATGATAAACTAGTGGGAGATGAGTTTAAAAGATTGATTTGAAGTTGTATGTGAAAACTTTGAATGCAATACTTATGAGTAGAGTTTTATCTTGAATACTATGAGTGATACATATGTTTGAGGGGGAGAGGTAAGAATGAAGGCACTTTTGTCCCTTTATTAAAATGTTTATCTTTGTACTGAGAAGATCATGTCTGTATAATCAGGCTTGTTGACTCCTTAACCTTCACTATCAGGCCCAAAACCTGGCCAAGGCTTAAGCCTATGTGTCAGTCATATAGCCTAGAATTAATAAAGCTAATACAGGTCATCTACAGATTAAACATCTAAGGGAAATGAAGAGATTCTAGAACAAGCATCTTAATAAGAGTGAACTAGATCTGGAATCTTCCTTATCTTGCTGGCTGGGTATAGTTAATTCTCAGTGTGTTCCCCAGTGACTCACCAGCCACAGTCCAGAAGTACATTTCTACATTGGAAAGCTGCTGAGACTATCCTGATCAAGAATCGTATCTCAGAGTCATTTCATTCTAGAACAGAGTTCCAAATCTCTGGTATATCATTTATGTCACATGAATAATTTTAAAATTTCTACAACAAAGAGATGCCACTAATTAGGTTGCCAGTGGTTCACTGAATATATTATATTGGATAGTCTGAATCACAAAGAGGTTAAAACCACATTTATGAGGACTTCTCTCTTCTGTGGTTCCATGTAAATGTCTTCCAATGAGACAAACTTGTGAGAGCTGGGAAGGAGGAAGATAAAAAGGGGCCAGTCTTCTTTGGAGAAAGTTACAGTCAGACAAATGGATAGATTTTGAGCTCAAAGTGGATTTCAGATGAATATCTTGAAGATCATCTGCATGAGGCTGCCAGTTCAGATAGTCAGTGTGTGCTCCAGAGGTTTTTGAAATTCACAGTGATTGTTAGGTGATCTATTGAGTATCAGAAACCTTATTCCTACAGTCTGAGATTTGGGGGTGGAAGTGTTTCTCAACTCTTCTTTCCTGCCCCTTCCAAAGATTATGTGCATATTTTCCTAAAATCCAGCTTGTTTTTGTTCAGATTTTTTATTATTTTTCTATTTCAAGGTCAAATCCAGAATAATTATTTTGCCTTTATGATTGAAAATAATGAGTATCTTCTGGGTAATGTTTATAACCACAGAAGAACAAAGTCTCAATGCTTGGTTTGAAGACCATGATAAAGTTTACAATGATGCCAACTCATGTAAGTTTTACTGCCGAATACTAATTCATATTCATTTATTTAACACTTTTATGAATTTTTATTGAACACTTAACCATATGTCGGCAAATGTATATGTATCAAGAACAGCATGATTAACAAAATAAGGCAAGGCATCTTTCTCCCTGAGCTTACATTACCCAAGACATAAAAGAATATGCAAGTTAGAAATCAAACCAAACTTCCAAGT
The DNA here is from genome assembly GCA_004363575.1 of Solenodon paradoxus. NCBI lineage: Eukaryota > Metazoa > Chordata > Mammalia > Eulipotyphla > Solenodontidae > Solenodon > Solenodon paradoxus. The sequence goes on from RJWH01000431.1 coordinate 463,358, forward strand.
TATTTTTCTCTCAAATGGTATTTTTCTCTCAAAAAAGCAATATCAGTAGTTATACTTAATTTAAGAAATGTAATTTTATTGGGTTTTCTTATTTACATTTAATTTTAAAATTTCTTTTTCTTCTAAAGTTGTATAAAGATCCTAAACATTAATAATTTATATCTGGGTAAGTAACTGTATGAATTAACATTGTAAGACCTCCGATTGCATGTTTTCCTTAAAAACTCCTTAATTTGAAAATTACTATTTAATATATCATATATATTCCTTATATGGCATAATTAAGAATTTTGTCTACTTTATACTTATTGAGACATTTTCAATTGCTAACAATAATGGGAAATATGAACAATTAGTAAATTCATGGATTTATGCTTGTCTTTTCATTTCGAAGTCTACTATTTGTAAGGTTTTAGCTTTGTTTAACTGTTAATATTGAAGTTTGAATGACTTGACAAGACAGAATTTACCCTAGATTAGGGTCGAACTTTCTATTTTTCAGATCCTGGAATCATAAGTGCATACATAGCACAATGGGGTACTCATGGCTCTCCCTCCCTCTCATCCCACAAAATTCTTTCTCACTCTTCAGTGTGTGCATAGACACACACATGTAACTGTCTCTCATCATATTGCCCTATGGTTGATTTGTAATCAGAAGTTTGCTTGGAGCACCTGGAACCAAGTCCAGAAGAATTTGTTATGATTCAGATATTTGATGATGTCAAGCTGAGGTAGCCCATCACACTCACTTCAATGATGAACACTCATGTACTGACAGAACTAGCAGGACTGAAGCATGGTGAGATTTCACTCTCTGAGAGGCATTTTGGAAGGACACTACTACCATTTGCTTCTGTAACCATCATTTTTCTTTTTCTGTCATTGGCAACCTCCACTCCAATTGATTTTCTTATTAAATATTTTCATCCATTCAATAGGCTTCATTGCAGACTAGGAGTCACTCTTTAAAGTTCTTTCACGGAATCAATAATTTCATAAACATTTATTGGATGCCTCCCTGGAGCGGAGACTGGACTAGGTACGTAATAGATACGGTTCCTACTCCCACAGAATTTACTGTCTACTGGGATATATTTACACAAGTATTCAGGGGCCCCTATACAGTGCAGTGTGTGCTGTGATGGGGTGGAGGATGCAATGAGAGAAGCAGATATTAATGGTCTTGAATCAGTCATCTCCCTTATGAGGTTATATCTAAATTGAAATGTGAAAATTGAGCAAGAATTATTTTGGAAAAGTGCATATGTTTATATGGAGAGAGTGTGTGTGTGTGTGTGTGTGTTTCTGAGAGGGGGAAGGGAAGGAGAGAGAGGGAGGAGTAAGGAAGATCAGACTCATGAACAAGTAGTATTTGGTGAATTGAAAGCAAGTCATTTCACGTAGTGCTGTTCTGACCCATTATGTGTTGGTTTCATAGATTACTTCTCAGTCTTCAAGAAGCGAACATTTCTTTTATTGCACGTTTACAATTAAAGCAGGAATGAAGGCTTATAATGCTGAGTGTGTTCTCATTTTAGAAATGTCACAGCTCACACCAAGCATCTGTCACACTCACGAAAGCCAAATCCTTCACCAACCAAGAGCCTTTGGAATAGCTTAACAGAAACATGGTGTGTACATGTTTTCATTTTTCTTTCATTGTTCTATTTTCCTTCAAAAATCCAGCCTTGGTGGTAGATGAGTTGCCCATCTCATGGTTTCCTATTTCAATATATAACCTAGGAAGTTGGTGCTATCCCTTTAAGCCACAATAAAAAGAATTTTTCTTTATTTTCTTCCTGTTACAGCATACTTTCCAATTTTCCACTCCCCTAGAGTCCAGCTATCTGCCTCACAGTATCAAGTCCTGCAGAATAAGAGAGAAAATAGAAGGTATAAGTGCATCTTACAGAGGACTATATTCTAGGTCTTTTTGAAACTGAAGGTGAAAAATGCGAGGAAAATCGGCAGAGATTAAGCAGAGTTATTATTTGGTGCTTAATTATTTTCTACTTCTAATTCACTGATAAACTCCAGAAATCCTAAAGCATCTCACAGCATCTTACTACCTATCTATCTATCTGTCTATCATCTATCCTTGAAATCTTTAGGATGTCTTTAAAACTACAATCAAAGAGGATTTTTCGAAGGGGAAACTGCCTCTGCTGAATTGGAGCCTTCAGACTACATGATTTTAAAAGTTAAGCACTCAGGAACTGGATCTAATAGCCACAGTCAAAGAGAATAGTTTCTCCAAGTTTCCAGTTAAATATGCTGGACTCCAGGAGTTTCAGCATCCTGTTACTCCAGTCCTTGAATTCTAGAGAGCTAAGAATTGTGCATGCATAGAAACAATGGCCATCGGTAAGAGGCAGTATTTCCACTAGTATTCTTTTCCTTAATATTCATTTGTAGAAGAGGAAAAAGCAAGAGATTTCTGTCAAAGAAGAAAAAAAAGGAATTGGAGTGAAAGAATGACCATTGAGAAAAAAATTTTTGAGAAAACCATGACTACAGACAATGAATTGAAACCAGATCATACATTCTCAGCACTGTGAACTCTTAAAACATCTTTCTCAATTCTTCCCTGAAACACTCCATTCAAATTTCTTTTTGTATATAAACTTATACATTTCAGTATATATTTATCAATATAATATACATATATACATATATATTCACAGAGATAGACAAGTTTTGAAATGTTTAAAATGAAGATAATCTATATTACTTTATAGGGTTCTTATCTGGAGTCAGAGCTAATGCATGAAAAGTGCTTAGAATACTGCCTGATGCTCAATTATATCAGATAAAGCATCAGTGACTACAGTGCTAATAGGTACTGTTTTTGTTTTATTTCAGTCTGAAGGGTTTCACAGTATTCAGAGATTCATTTCTTTGTCCAGAGTACGTTAGAAGGGGTAAAAATGACAGTAAATGTTTGAGTAGCGAAACCCCAGTATGTAACTGGGTAGTATGAAAATCCTACAGTTCTAGATTTGGAGACACCTACCCATGTCCTAAAGTGACTTTATCTCCTCAGTGCGCCTGAGAGCACTCTAAGCCACTCACGTTCTGTGATGCCTGTACCAACTCTCCACAAGTGAACAGGGTTCTAAGTAAAGGATTTTTCAGGCACAACCTCCACCCAGTTCAAGCATGGCTCTAATCAGAACTGTTCTGGTTGCAAGTAGGATGACTTTTTAAGCTTTATTCAATAATAAAGAGATCGTTAATCAAGGGTATTAAAAGCTGCTTCTCTCTGCAAGTTTGTTGCATTTTCCATTTTTGCAGATTAAGTTTTTCTCTTTCCTTGTAGTTTACCCCTACTACTAGATCCAATTTTAACTTGTACTTGACTTTGGTTTACTGTGGTGATTATGGCCCTGCTTCTAGAAATTTTACCTTATTATTCCAAGGCCAACAACAGTGCCTTAAGAGTTTGGAAGAAAGGGCTGAAAGTCCCATCTGAGACTGAATGTCTGCCCATTGCTTCAGAAATTGTTGTGGGAGGAGCAGGAGGATGCCCAGAGTCATCTATGGTGGGCCGAATAATGCCCCCTAACCTCTGGAATCTCTGAATATATTACCATATTGGGATAATAAATATTATTAAAGTAGGGATCTTGAGATAGAAAGACTACCCTGATAGCCAAAGTTAGATCAAAGTAATCACAAATGTGCATATAAGGAAGGAAGAAGGCAAGGAAGCAAGACAGAGAAGGAAATACATGTTGGTAAAAGTATAATTTGAACTGATGTGGCACCACAGCCAAGGAATGCACGTACCTTCTGAAGGAAGCTGGAAGAGTCTAGAATATGGATTCTTCCCTAAATCCTCCAAAAGGAATGTCACACTAAGACCCATTTTAGGCTTCTGATCTCCACAAATGTAAGATAATAAATTTGTTTTGTTTTTTAGTAACTAAATTTGTCCTCAACTGTTACAGTAGCAATAAGATATGGATACACCATCTAAATGGGTATCATCAAAAAAGAAGACATAACAAATGTTAGTGTGAATGTAAAACAAAAAAAAACAAAGGAACCCATGTGCACTGTTGGTGGGAGATAGATACTCATGAGTTTAGAAAATTTTACTCTAGGGATTGAAGGACAAAGTGAACAATCTTAGCTACAGAAAGTTTTTCTAAAAATTCCAAGTTTTTATTGTCCTACTATTCTGCATAGGTTTGTAGTTATACTATAGGTATTAGGACTTCATGAGAGAAGACATTTCCTGTTCCTCTTTTACAAGCAAAATAAAATCTCAACTATTAAACAAAACAGAAATTCATTAGCTAATAAAACTTAAAATTTTCAAGAGTAGATCTAGCTTTAATTTCATATTGAGTCAGGGCATAAATGATGTCATCAAGACTCTCAGATCTACAGCACATCAGAATCACTTCCAAAAATAAAAAGGGAAGCTCTTTTTTAGAAGTTCAAGCAGAAGTCTGAGAGAATCAAGTGATTGTAGCTAGAGGAAAGTTAGGCTCAGGGACTGACATTCAGTAAAGAACGTCATTCCAAGGGGCAACAGGAAATAGTTACCAAAAAATACTGGCAAGATACTAGATGGCAAAACCACCTAATCATTCCCAGTATGAAGAGATGGAGATAAATACTATTCCCACTCTAATCATTTGAAAACTTGGCTTTCTATTAGAATCACCTGGGTTAATCAGAGGAAACAAATTTGAACAACTTCTGCATCAGTCATAATGGAATAATCTAGACTAGAACTTCTTCTCTCAGCATACTCAACTAGAAAACTAGAAAATATATAAGATAAACGTTGTCAAACTTTAGATAGAAATTACAGAAACACTGAGGTCATCCTGTAGAGAAGGAAAACAAGTGAGGTCAGTCTCATGATCACTCAGATTTATACCTAGAGGAACTATACAGATCGTAGTGCAAAAATGGGATCCCTAGCAAAGCATGGGGTTGTTAAGGTCTTAGAAAATTGAGTAGATGGGGATCAGAGGTTGCAGGTGCTGTGGTGTCTGTAATTTACAACACAAAGAACTAGAAAGAAAGGAGCTAATGAAAAAAGAATTGGGAATCTGCTTATGCATTTTCTTATGTCTCTTCTTGAATGATAAACCATGTACACATAAATTTTGAAATTCCATAGTTTGGAAAAAGTCACTTTATTCTTAAAACTTTATTAGTTACCAGAACCACAAAGAATTGGGAAACATTTGAGTTCTGGCTGGATAGAGAGTCCTCTTTAACCATCTGTGGCATTCTGAGCCTCAGCAGTAACACCTGAGTAGGTAATTAAGCTAACCAGTAGCTGTAGGAATAATAGCAGTTGTTCTTAATTTAGACAGGACTTGATAGAATACAAAAGCACATTTTTCCTGAAGATGAAAGGACCCAACTTTAGAATTTGAGAGAAAGACGCACGGAGATACTACCGACAGTACTACTGCTTAAAGAAAACCCCAGTACATATTTATTCAGTGTCAACTTCTAAAGCCCTGGAAGGTGACACTTCTGTTCTCTAAATTTAAAATAACCTTTTCTACATTCAGCTTCTATACCTGCTTTCCTGCTCCCTACCCATCTCAATAAATTGGAATCATACTCTGCCTTGATTCTATCATAAATGCCACAATGTCTTTCTGATCTTCTAACACCAAACAAAAAGGAACACTGATCTTCTGAACCATTTTAATTGAATGTCCCCTGGCCCTCAAACCTTTGTGAGTGCATAAGTTTAGTCTCACAGAGTATAAGTTGTTTACGATAATCATATCCCTTGATCACCGTGAGGCAGTTCATTAAGCACATGAGCAACTTATCTCATTTCCCTTACACGTGGGAGAAAATTCTTATGAACCTTCATTCTCCGAGACAGAGAGCTGGGTAGAAGCAAAGCCAAACATCTCCAGAAACAAGTTCTTTCACTCCACCACATAGAGCATATTGTGAGTATTTTGTCTGTTATTTATTAGAAGCTCTTTGTAGATAGAGCGTTTTTCATCTTGGTAAACTGCAACTAGCATAGTGGTTTGTCTACAGGGGGTTATTGGCAAACATTTGTTCAACGAATACATGTATGCATGCATGAAAATGTTAAGTATCTTTTGAAATATGATGCTATTATGAGTATACCCAGGTATAAGTAATGCTGAAGCGGTAGGGGGCATATTATTGATACAACTGCATGTTTGGTAAACAGTTTTTTTCAATTGCTTTTGATTTTTTAAAGCATGTGTTCTCTTGGCTCTGTTCCCATTGCGCTAAAATTTTGATGCAAAATATACCTTTTGATATAAAAAACAGATTACTTTTCAAACCTAGCAAGTTTAGTGGTCAATATTCTTATCATTAAATGTGAAATTCCTTTATCAGAGTGAAATTTGGTAAATTGAGACAGGAAAATAAAGTCAGTGGAGAAGAAGCCTTCCTTAGTTTCTCTAGAAGGTGAAGTGCTAATTCCAATGGTTTGCAGAAAAAGGAAAATAACAGACAAATTTAGTTCAGTGATGATTATTTCAGAATTTATTTCCTTACATTTATTTCTTGTTCCTTTAAAGCTGAAAGTGAATGAGGAAAAGCATGGCAAAAAATGAATTTTAAATTGTTAATTTTATTGGTTAAGTGACTCTAAGGTTTGATTACAGAAAACCAGGACTTTATTGTGTAAAACCCAGGAGTGAGTAGTGGAGTAGAGCATTACATTATCTCATATTTGGTTTTTCCCTTCTGCCACAGCAAGAATCCTAATCCTACACTTTGGGCCCTGGATCTGCCTACTATATTCTAGGGTCTCTGGTGAAGTGCAGCAAAGTAACGAAAATTAGTGTACCATTAACACAGGTTTAATATGAAAGACACCAATAAAACACTATTGATCCACTTCTGGTTTGTACAAATGTACAGTGAACCATAAACTACATTGTTCTTTAGAGAAATTGTAAGTTTTATAACTCTGCACTTGTCCTTATTTTAGAAATCTAGGTTTGCACTCAATTTTTCACTTTTAAGAGCTTCTGATTTTGACAGAAACACTTTAAGATGACTGTATGTTTAGTTTCCTGTCTCTAAAATTAACTGATAGGAAGAAGGACCCAGTCAAGGAGTTAGCTCGAGATGCTGTTTTTGCTTTATAGGATCAGAACGTTCAAGGGACTTGAGGGAAAACTTGCCTAAGGGTGCTATGAGAGTCAAATGCCAGTTGCAAAACCAAAAATACTAGTGGAGGAGAAAGAGCCAACAAGGATTCATGTGATCAGGGAGAACCCTCTATTGGTGCAGCAATGCAAGAGATAGAGAACAAAGGAAATATAGAACTAGTGAGAGGAATGCAAATGGATTGAGGTAGTAAATCAAGGCCTGGGTCTAGAAACCTCTGGTAAGGTGTCAGAAGCTTACCTGATTAGCCATCCATGCCGCATATATGGGGTTGACTAGTCAGCTCAATGGCATAAAGCAGTCCAGATACATTGTATATCTTACCTCCCTGATGACTCTTTGCCTGATGTCAACCTTTGATTCCTTTGTACTCTCAAGACTCTGTAATGTTCCAGTGTAATTCAGTATTTTTTCTTCTTTTACCAGAGAAGGTCTCTAGAGATAACCTGGCTCCAATCTCAACTTCTGTACTTTTTTAGCTGTATGTCCTTAGGTTAATTAAATAACCTCTATGCTTCTGTATCCTCATCTTTCAAATGGTGATAACAGAAGTTTTCAGACCTCATAACATTTTAAGAAAAGAAAACAAACAGAAAAATCTTAAAATAGCTTTGGCAACAAGTAAAAAATTGTATTTTATTAGTACACTATTATCACCTTGTTTTATGATCATGTCTAATAAAGTAATGTATTATCAGTGATCTATAAATATTGAATTAATGAAAGACCATGAATCCTAAGTTTGTAAAGCACCTGCAGAGGTAAAAATACCCACCTGAAAGTTGTCCAAGTGCCAATTCCAGTCTCTGATAGGATTAGTGTAATGACTTCATTCTTTCAAATTACATGTAAGCAAAGAATAATATCCAACTTTTAGAGAAATTTTCTTTCCTAATTAATTTGGCATTTTGAGTTTTGATAAAAATATAGATAAAGTCATTTCCTGAACAAATGCAGACTGACCTGCTTGCTAGCATCTTGATCAGCGTTACAAGCCAGAAACAAAAAACATCTTCATTCTGGGCTGTTTGTTTACACCAGAAATCAAATCAAATAAGCTGAACAATTGTTATTAGAGTTTAACTAAGTCCAATGAATTGTAAACAAGCAAGTTGGATTCTGTTTAGGTAAAAAATTGGGTTGTAGACATGTGGAGTGTGGAGTGGTGATTATTGAATCAGAGACTCTAGTCCACAAAGAAGGATAAGTAACTTGGCATCATGATCTGTACTTTGTTGGTAAATCTTTGAGCATGTATTCTTATTTTTATTTGCTGAAGAACAATAAAAAAAAATCATTGAAAGAAGTTGCATATATTACCATCACATTCTTAGGTCTTGTGATTAAAGATTCCTAATTTATTTTTCATCAGAATTCTATGGGTTGAGTGTGTTTTAGAATTTTTTGCCCATTGAAATTATCCAGTGGGAGAAAAGAAGGGAGAGACTTAATGCCATTCATGTCCCTAATAGAAATGGTCTCGTTCCTGCTCTTTTTTCCTGTATTTGTATGAAGATTCTCCTTTTGACTAAATTGGTTTAGTATAGCTCTGTGTCATTTATAACCAAAAGAGTATGGGTACAGTATGGATATACTATGGAATTGGACTCCAACTGCTTTTGAATCTTTAGGATATAAGTTAAAACTCCAAAGCAATTTTGAATTCATATAAAACCATTCAATTCTTCCTGGATCTCTCAGACTATGTCCTCCAGTTTACTGGAAGTATTTTTCTTTGTTAGGGATATGTTTCATTGTTTTAGAGCATATTTTTGGAGCTTTGTTGGAAATATACTTGACAAAAAAGCTGTATATACTTAAGGTGAACAAGGTGATATTTTCATATACATGTGAAATTATCATATCACGAGCTAAATAATATAGCCACCACCTCACACATTGTGGTTTCTTTTGTTTGTGTGTGGTGAGAGCACTTAAGATCAACTCTTTTTTATAAATTTTGAGTATATAATACATATTATCTAAAGTCACTGTGCTGTACATTTCATCTCCAGCATTTATTCATCCCACAAAACTTAAATTTTGTGCTTTTGACCAACATCTTCCAATTTCCCCAGCCCATGGCAACTATTCTACTCTATGATGAATTTGACTTTTATAAATTTTTCATGTGAAATGCAGTATTTTTCTGTGTCTGGCTTACTTCACCTAGTAGAATGTACTCCAGATTCATTCTTATCATCTCAAATGGCAAAAGTTCTTTCATTTTTAAGACTGGGTAACATTCTACTTTATATTTGGGGAGGGGGCAGGGATATGTGATTTCACATTTTCTTTATTGGTTCATCAATAGATATAGATTGTTTCATATCTTGGCTTTTGTGAATAATGCTGTAATAAACATGGGGGTATATATATATATATATATAAATAAAAGATATATATATATATATATATCTTTTCAAGATACTGATTTCAATTCCTTTAGGTACTTATCCAGAAGTGGGATTGCTGCATAATGTGGCAGTCTTATTTCTAATTTTTATGACTCTCACCAATACATGTTATATTTTATCGTTTTGATTATAACCACTCTAAAATATTTTAGTGAAAGCATTTTAAGAAGAACTTTTTATGACACTCTGGGAATATTGCTAATATATCTTACTGACTAGTGGTTAACTGGATTGGGTGGGTGGTTAGAACATTGATGTCTGAATTCTGCATACTACTGGACAATTTAAGTTATTCTTTGTTGGTCCCTATTACAGGAACTTCTACATTTTGAAATCAGAGTTCCTGTTTTGTGTGATTTGTTAGACTATTTCTGAAATCTTGGCATGCCATTAATATTAATTTATATGGACTATTTCTGAGCATTCCAAGACCCAAAAAATAACCTACCAAATCCCAAATATGAACAATTAACATTCAGATAGTGGGAAAACCTATATGAATGACTCTTTACCTGATTTGCAATGTAAATAAAGATGAGAAATTGTATTGATTTCCTTTCTAACTTTAGTAGGATCACTTGATTTATCTCTTACTCTTTTCATCAATTAAAATAAGACTAATACCATCTGTTCATGCTGGTACAAAAAGTTTTAACTAGTTTGTGTTAAAAAATGTGCTTAATTCAGCTATTAGCAAATGAAAAAAATACTTATAGTTGCATTTATTATACCTTTTTCACTTTAATTGGTCAAATAACTAGAAAACATTAAAGTTCATTGCCAAATTTTTTTCTTCTTAACTGTATTAACATCATACATTCAATGTTGTCCCCCTACCTACCTGTCCCTTACTTATTCTAAGTCCCTTTTTAAAAGTGATACTGGGAATCTAGGGCACAACTGACTTTCCCTGAGAGAACTTACCAACCATTAGCTTTTATAAAAAAAAAAAACAACAACAATTATGTTAATACAATGTAACGCCTATTATAAATTATTTCACTCTATAATAGCATTATGTGTTCTATTATTAACTTGCCTTCCATGTCCTTCAATCTTTGCCTGGAACATTAGTCTAACTATATTGATGGCAATAGATGAGATTCTATGGAGGCCTGGACTGATTTGAGAAGTCCCCACCTGAAACCACTAAAGAGCTCAAAATACACATTTGTAAAATATCAAATCACAGATATGAAGAACAAGAGCAGAAGGGGAGGTAAGGGTGGAAAAAAAGAACAGATTCTGACTTTGTCTTTTGTGATACACTACGGTCATGTGAGATGATTAGTGGAGCCTGATATAAAGAAAGATAAAGATATTAGATACTTAGGATGAAACTTTCTCTATTGCTGGGTATAGATACAGCAATAAATTGATAGCTAGGAATTCTTATATTTTTTTCAGTTTAACTTCATCTTTTTAACTTGTATCTTTAATATGATAGGTCTGAGGAGTCATCATTCCTTTTAATGAGTGGCCTTCTCACAGAAAATCCCTGTAATCTAGAGCTTCCCTCAATATAGAACATAAAATGGACTTTATTTCTATTGGAGTCCAATAGATTCTAACTAATCACTGCAAGCAATATGACATGATTAAGTGGATCTTCTCTGCCTCTTAGAACATTAGACAATGATCCTAATAATCTTACATTCTGGAGTCTTATTTTGCAGGATTGCTATAAACACAGTACATTCCTAGGGAAATGTATTCACTGAGAGTTATGCAGTCATAATATGCCAGCAGTCATAGTTAGTTAGCAGGATCTCATGTTGATGAATCTGGGTTAGGAGTACCTAGCCAACTGTCTCTGTTGAGCAGACACCCATCACTTGCTTTTTAAAAAAAATGTTGAAGTAACACTGGTTTATAACATTATATAGGTTTACAGTGTCATACGTAAGTACTAAATTAAGTTCACCAGTAACAGTCCAAATCTATTCTTCATTACATAATTGACCATTTTTCCCCAATTTGTTCAGTTCCCTTTCTTTCCCTTCTGGTAACCACTAATTGGTCTTATAGATTAAAAGACTATTTTTGTTATATTTGGTTCTTTTACTTGTTTGGCTTTGCTATAAGGCTGACCATATTTCCTTGAGACAAAAATGGGACATTGGGATTGTAAACAAGGGACAGAGTTATGCCCTGGTGACTAAGGGGAGAGGAGGAGGCAGAGCAGAGCAGCCAGGTCAGCACCAAGTATTATGTGATGCCAGGGCTGGTGCAAGGAACTTTGACATTCTAGGCAAAAAACAAATTTGGAGCCCCTATAAGCCCCACTCTAAAAAGTCCTGCCTCAAACACATGCTATGGTTTAGTGCTAGAAATGCCCAATGACCCCCATAGTAGTAGAGATAACCCCAGCAGTGCCAGAAATAACCTCCATAGTACTTACCTTCAGCCCGATTATGTTGTAGTTTTGTGCTCCCTTTGAAGAAACAGGTTGGGGATGCTGTGGGGAGGCAGAGGAGGGGACAGATCCTCTTGGCAGATCCTGGGGGCTCCTGTTTCCTCACAGAGGGCAGGAACAGCAGTAATGGCCATGGCCAGCTCCACTCAGCACTGACAAGGACCATCTTTAATGTTGAGCAAAGAGCAGCTACTTTGGGGCCACTGCAGTAGACTGGACCCAGGGCAACTCAACTGTTCCCTTTTGCTGTGTGTGTTAAAGATGACCCTGGTTTATGAAAAACAGGATAAAACTGACATATTAAAATATCAGGATGGTCAGGATATATGAAAAAAAAAAGTAACAGTACTGTTGAAAATGATAGATAGGGTTAGCCTATCTGTATACCACATATACATGAAATTATACCGAGTTTGTCTTCAGATTTATTTCACTGAGCGTGATACCTCTGGGTCTATACATGTTGGTACAAGTGACAGGATTTCATCTTTTCATACCTGAGTATATTCCTTTTTGTAAAAGACCGTATCTTCTTAATCTACTCATCTGTCAAATGGGTACTTAGACGATTTCCAGTTTTTATAAATGTAATAAATATGATGGTGTACATATCTCTTTGTTTTTCTTTGAGGGTAAATATCAAGAACTTGGATAACTAAAACTTAACGAAATTTTTATTAATTTTCTGAGAAATCCCTATACTACTTTCTGTAATGGTTGCACCAATGTATATTCCCACCACAAGTGTTCAGGGTTTTCTTCTCTCTACCTTTTCACTAACAGTGTTTCCAGTTCTTTGGATAATAGTCATTCTGAAAGGTGTGAGACTGAAAGGTGTGAGACAATATCTCATTGTTTAGATTTTCATTTCCTGAATAATAATGAACTTTTCATGTGTCTGTTGACCATCTGTATGTCTTCTTTGGAAGCCTGTTGAGATCATCTGCCTTTTTATATTGGATCATTTTCCATTTTGAGTTTTCTCTCTATATTTTTGGATATTAACCCCTTGTCAGATGTATAATATGCAAATATCTTCTACCATTCAGTAGCATGTCTGTTTTGATGATTTTCTTTTACTTTGCAGAGCTTTGTAGTTTGATCTTATTCCATTTGTTCATTTTTGTTTTTGTTTCCTTGACATTGGAGTTGAGTCCACAAAGTCATCTCCAATGCCATTGTTAAGAAGTGCATTGCCTCTATTTTACTTCATGTATTTTATAGTCTCAGGTCTTACATACACATCTTTATTCATTTTGAATGAATTTTATAGTCTAATTTAATATTTTTGCATGTGTCTGTCCAGTTTTCCCAACATTATTTACTGAAAGGACTGTCCTTTCTCCACTGTACATTCTTGGCTCCTTAATCATAAATTAATTGTCCATTTACGTGTGGATTTATTTCTGAGCTCATAATTTTGTTTCCCTGATGTGTTTGTTTTTATTCTAAAACCACTTGATTTGTTTATTATTGCTTTGTAGTATAGTTTGAAATCAGTGAGTATGATACCTTCATTTTGGTTCTTTTTTTCAAGATTTCTTTTGTTATTCAGGATCTTTTGATGTTTCAAATAAATTTCATGGTTTTTTGTAATTATCCTGTGAAGAATGTAATTGAGATTTTGATAGGGATTGAATTAAATTCATTTTAGGTAATCTAGCCATTTTAATAGTGTAATTCTTTCAATCCGTAATCACAGAATATCTTTCCATTTCTTTTATCTTTTTTTGTTCTTTTTTTTATAATATCTTACATTTTTCAGTATATAGCTTATTCACGCCTATGATTACATCTATTCCAAGATATTTCATTCTTTTTGCTGTAAATGGGGTTGTTTTCCTTAATTCTTTTTTCTAGTTCATTATTTACATATGGAAAAGCAGCAGTTTTTTGTATGTTATTTTTGCAGCCTACCACTTGACTATATTCATTATTTCTAATAGCTTTTTACTGGAGTCTTTGGGATTCTTTCTATACATTACCATTTCATCAGCAAATAATTATAGATTTCTTTCTTTCCAGTTTGGATACTTTTTTTTTTTTTTCTGATTGCACAGGCTAGGATTTCTAACACTATATAATAAAAATTCCTTAATTGTAACTGAATAACAGTTTACTTCATAAGAGAGCAAATGAACTGTATTCAGTTATAACAAATGTTCTTAGTTACCTGAAGCTTATTTGAAATAAAGCTTGTCTTCATTCAGCTAAGTAATCACATAAAGTAGGAAGAATACAGTTGGTTCTTGTTGTTCCAATTTCCAAAGAACAAAAAAATCCCAGGAACCTAGAAAGTAATTTAAAAGTTCATTTGTATTTTTAAACTAATGTTCCCTCTAGTGTTCAGGTATAAAAATCAACAAAATTTAATATCAGAAAAATGGTTCATAAATCAATTATATAAGAAAGGAAATGTGCACATATGCCTGTGAAAACTTGATTGAAAATTTTTTTTAATTTTATTTTAAATCAATGGAGGTTTTGCACAGCATACTTTCAGTATTTTAATTCTCTGTGGATTCTCCTTGAACATTTATAATACTTAGGGGAAATGTTGTGCAGACAACTTTTTAAAAATAGTTCATAAAGCAAAAGTAAAATATTGTTGCATGACAATTTACAATCCAGGTAACAAAAATAAAATGTTTACAATCACCTCTTTCATATATCTATGAAGCAATTATCTGCTCCAATCAAGCATGAAAATGATGAACTGTCTTAGAATTTGGCAAGTATTCAAATGTCCTTATGTGCATGTCTGTGTGCAACTGTTAGCTGTGTTTTATTTTTCTACTCTTATTTTTCTCCTTGATCCCTTTGATCCTTTTATTAAATTTGTTGACTAATCTCATACATTGGAAGTAAATGAAGGAGTGCAGAATAAACTAATTAAAAGCATGACTCACGTTAGTTGGTTATACATATTTACAGTGGAAGAAGAAATATAAACTAGCAAATTTTTCTTCAATGCGTGAATTGTGATGGATGGATCCTTGGATTACATTATTTCCATTTGATTGTTTCCCTCTGAAATATATCTTTGAAACATCCTCATTACTCACGCAGGCAGCAACAAGTGAAAATAGCAGTGGGAAAGGCAATTCCCACTTGTTTATACCCAGGAGGGCCCTTCATTGTCATCCTGAGATATCCAAGTCCTAGCCTCCATACCACTCAAAGACTTGTCTGTTACTCATACTCCTCTGAGCCTTGAAGTAGTCTTAAGTCAATTTTGAAAGAGACAAGGAAGAGGGATGCTGAAGGAAAAACATAACATGCTGAGGAAGGAAATGTCTGGAAAGAGAAGAAACCTACTTTTATAGTCTTCCAAACTCCCTAACTTTCAGTCCCATTTTCTCGAACCTCCTGTTAGTATCTTTTCACTTACCCAAGAACTCTTCATTGGCACTTTAGAGAATTTTGCTTCTAATAAAGATCTCCTCTAAGAAAGGTCCTGTGATTAACTTGGCAGGAGTATGAAGCACTTCATTATAAGGATTTTTATCAAGTAACAGCAGAAGGTGAGAAAATTCCTGTGTGTAAACTACTACAATTTTCAAAAAAGAGACAACTTGATTACTAAGATTCATATGGGTGCAGTCTTTCTTTTCTTCATATTTTCAGCCTCAAACAATTTATTTCTCTTTTGCTCCCAGTGTAATGAGACTCTAAAACTGAGTCACATTAATTAAGCTTACTCCAGGTGATTATTACACTAAAAAAAGCTAACACATTATGTTCAATAGTGTGACCACTTTCAAAGAGCTTAAATATTCACTATTTTGGCCGATATACTGACCACGTACTTGGGAAAATAAATATATAACCAGAGGCTTGTCGGGTGAATGTAGAATTATGGCAAAGACCCAGCTATGAGGCAGTCAGATGGCTGTTGAGATAATACATATATTGGGAAAACAGAACACAGTGTTTGGAACTATAGTAGTCTTCATTAATTTTTTTCTCTTCCTCTAAGAAATTTGTTTTCTGAACTTCATTATTTTCATCTAAAAATATTAAATAAGAATATCTGCCCTATAGAATTGTGTGATGTAAATAATATAATGCATATAACATAGCTCAATCTTTGATTCATAGGAAGTTACAATATTTGCTAGCATTGTCATAATCATCATCATTACTATTGTTATAATTTATCCAAGCTGTCTAAAGATACATACTTACTCCACTGAAAAGCCTGGTTTGTTAGCAATTGTTATGCTCTAGTCCAACTGATACAGTAAGTCTTCTCTAAATATTATTGAGTAAATACTGATCAGTTGTACCTGATTTTCACTTTCCTAGTATCAGTGAAAATTAGCAATTTGTTTCCTTTATGATGTCAAAGAAAAACAAATACTATTTTGATCCACCTGAGATTTGAGACTCCTATTTTCACTGGGAAAGTTAATTCTTTCTGACCTTCTATTGCAAAATTGAGTTAAAAATACCTGCGTAATAAGATGAATATGGGTATTGCCTAATTTTGAATGAGAAAATATATTTTAAAATGTATAGCACATTGCCTGGTGTATATTAGGTTGTTTATCAGTGGTGATTGGATCCACTGGCATTCTTTTAATTTATTTGTTCACACTGGTTGAGCCCAGCCCAGCCCAGACCCAGTACTTGAACCTGGGGTTATGTGGCTTGTTCCTTCGAAGTCAATTGACCTAACTGCAGCTCCACCAGGCCACACTGACTGTATATTTTAAAACTATTCCTTGGTGTGATTATTCTCACTGAATTCCATTGAGTCATTTGGTTTCCACTGAAAAAAGTAGCATGTTCTGGTTTTGTCCCCAGTTTAGGGAGGGATACTCTTACTCACAAGCCACCATGTCTGGTAATATTCTTCTCTTCAATATACAATCATTAAGATGTACATAAGGGAAAATTGGAAAAACCCTTTAGACCCAGAAAGCAAGACTAGAATGCCAAAAAGCCTTAGATATTTATTTCAACAAAGATCTGTTCTATTTTAGTGAATTATCTGTTAGAAAGGGATTTAAATCAGTAATCACAAGTCATTTGAACACTACCTCACACCATCTATTTCTTCAAATTCAGAGGCAATTTTGTCTTGTATTTGACATAAATTATATCTGTTATTTGACTTTTATTCTGCTATTTCAGGGAGTTTATTTTACAGATAATCATTTACTTCTGCAAACCTGTAATGGTCATCCTGTGGGCAAAAATATAAAGCGGGGAATAGCATAATCAAGTTTGTGTTTTTAAAAAGACCACTCTGACTCGTTTAAAAACAAAGTAAGATCAGACATAAGAATATATGACATGTTAGGATTGTGTGCAAAGAGAAAACTAAGAGCTTAAGTAAGACCATATGGGACCTTCTTACAGGCATAACTTTTTACAACTGATCCATTCATAAAGCTTGTGGTGTCTCAAGACATTTTCCCTGTTCTGAATTATTGGCTGTGTTCTAGGCTGCTGAATTTGCTGGATATCCAAGCACAAAAGGATTGTTATTATCAAAATAAACTTATTTCCTCCAAACAGGATATCCTTATGTGTCAATGTATCAGTGTTTTCTGCTCTCTTCTTTAATAACTTCATGCTTTCAGAGAGATTACTAACCAATAAATAAACTACCAATAAAAATAAATTACCAACAAAGAAAATTTCTGACTGAAATCCAGAGGGAAAAATAAAAATCCAGTAGCAATTGAAATATACCAACAAATTTCACTTATGACTTCTAACAGCTAGTGATTTTGTGGTTGAAAATAAATTATTTCTAAAACTTTTCCTAAAAGTAAGAAATAAAACAAGTTGTTTTTTCTTTTTCAATTTTCTTTACTGAAGAAAAACTGACTTTCATTCTAACCTGATATTGTGTTCTTACTTGTAATCCAATATTAGGGTATTATTAGGATGAGATTGTTATCTCTGTAAATGTAGCTGGAACACATATTGAAAGTCTGTAGGTGTTTGAAAAGGGAATACTGCAAAGTGGAAATTCATAACCTTTGATTATAAATTGCATTCATT
This sequence comes from Solenodon paradoxus, assembly GCA_004363575.1. Classification (NCBI taxonomy): domain Eukaryota; kingdom Metazoa; phylum Chordata; class Mammalia; order Eulipotyphla; family Solenodontidae; genus Solenodon; species Solenodon paradoxus. Next base: position 481,361 of record RJWH01000431.1, read on the forward strand.
AGAACACAAAGAATTTTTCATTATGGGAATACAGGGACTTAATACAGGTAGAAAGTAATTTTAATGAAATATAATACTCTGTGGAAGAAATGAAGTTTTTTCATAACAAGAAAATAATTATTATACAATCTGTCCTAAAAACCCACTCATAGGCATGTGTCCAAATAGACCAAACAAAACAGAAATATAAATAGCTTTTTTTTTTTTCTGGAATTTCTTTACTTTTGAATTAGCATGTGTTCATCTATGATTGATAGCTTTTACAAACTGAAATTTACCTCAACTGGGAAGCTTTATTTTGAGTAGAAAAATACTGCCTTAGTAGTATGACCCGAAAGTCTCAATTTTTCCTTAGAGGTAAAAAAATATTACAAGTAAGCTATTATGCAGGCTGTACAATTATATTATAGATGAAAAGTTGGATTTCCCTATTCAGTCACCTGCTTCCCCCTTTCCTGTATTCACAACCTAAAAAAATGCTTTCTCTGTAACTAGTGATACATGCTACATACTGACGTTTGTCATGGCACTAGCTATAGGACAGAATAAGCAAAGCAAATTTAAGTCTTGATTCTCCATGACTCATTGTGGGTCCTTTATTCTTTCTATGTGTTACTTTTCTCATCTTTAAGATGCAAATGATATGAAAATTAAATCAGTGACTATGTGAAACTGCTTGGTAAACTTCAGTTCATGAAGTCGAGGTCAGACTTGTCTCAATCATATTTGCTTTCTTTAGTGAAAATTTCTTAATCACACTATCTTTCTCAGGATATGCCATCATTCTACTGTAATATCCCAATTCTTAATTACTAACTTAAAACAAATTTAAGTTTAAGCAAAACTAAATAGTATAACTTCAATATAAAGGAACAGAGGAATGTACTCATACAAATATTTATTAAAATAGATATAATATCTGAACAGACAGGAAAATTTTAGAAGTTAACAATTTAGAAAGTGAAAATGTGAAGTAAAGATTATTGAACCATTTTAAAGAGATTATTTTAGACTATATGATTACTATTTATATAGATTATTACTATCATATGCTATTTTACAATTTACTGTTGTCATATGAACTATGACTATTTTGTACAGTCATGTTCAAGTATTATTTGAATATGAATTTGTGCCAGGTAATATTCTAGATTCTGACAGCAATAATCTAGACAAGGTCTACAAAATCGGAATTGTTATCATTTCCATACATAGAAATATATTGTCATATATAGAAACACCATGATGGATATAAGCTACCCTCACAAACAGGCATCCAGTATGTGATAATGAGAAAAATGAAAAGGAATTTTCAGTATATACATGTTTTTTCACTTATGCAAATGTTCACTAAGTGAGATTACTAGGTCAAAATTAATATTTCTTACTTTACTAGACATTGCTAAATTGTCTTTTAGGAGGTAATGCTAATTTAACCTAACAGAAACTGAATCTTATACTATGTAATATTTTCCTTCTCTAATAAGCAAATGAGTTCTCTGATTAAGTTTTTATAAATGTATTGATTTTGAGTACTGTTGGTATTACCTTTTCTCATTAATATTTAGGCATTTTATATATTATGGGATTTAGTCCTTTGAAAGTGTTTTCTTCCAAAGTTGCCTATAATTTCATGTTGTTTAATGCTAAGTAATATGTGATTTTGACTTTTATTATTTAAATTTGTCACCATAATTAGCTTTCAGATTTTGTCCTATTTCAAGTTTCCTATCCCCAAGTTATATCTACTTACATTTCTCCTAGCACTTTTGTATTTTCATTTTTTACATTTAAGTGATTGATCCACTCTCAATTTCAAATAAGGAATAGAGGTAAGCCTAACTTGGTTTAATAAGCTTCCAATTTTCTCATTGACATCTAGTTAATGAATTTTCTAATTTAAAATATTTCATTCACATTAAATTTCTATATGTACTTGTGTTTCTTTTGAAGCTCTTTTTATTCCACTGATCTATTCTTTGACCTGTATCATATTCTTCTAATCACTTTATGCCTTATATGTGTTAGGGTTATTAAGCCCTCATTACACTTATGATTCTTTTTTTGTGAGGATAGTTTTGGCTATCCAAGGCTTTTTATGGTTTCATACTAAGTTCAGTATTGCTTGTTTGATTTCCTTGAAAACTATTCCTAGAACATGTATATGAATTGCATTAAATGTGTACATTGCTTTAGGTAGGATGGCCCATCTTAATTATATTAATTCTTCTAACCCATGAGCATAGAATATCTTCTATCTCTGTGTCTATTTCTTTTGTTAATAATGTCTCGTAGTTTTCAACGTAAAGATTTCTTACCACTTCCATTAGGCTTACAGTCATTTGATCTTTTTGGTGCTTTGGGAAAGGGATTTCTTTCCTTTTTAAAAGGAAAGATGCAGGCAGGAAGGGAGAGGAGGAAGAAATGTTTTTATTTTATTTAGTTGCTCATCTCGGTTCTTATCCCTGGTCCCAGGTTATGAGTCCAGATCCTGGAATGCATGTGAACTCTGCCAACCAGAGGCCGCAAAGTTATCTACCAGGTCACCAGCTCACACCAGGATTTCTTTCTTGATTTCTCTAGTTCATTATTTGCAAATAGTAATGCTATTGATTTTTTTTTTAAATCCTGCAACTTTGCTGTTTTCATATGCTGCTTCTAACAGGTTTTTGGTGGAGTTGTTCAGATATTTAGGTATAATATGTCATCTGTGAATATTAAGTTTTATTTCTTTTCTAATTTGTATTTCTTTAATGTCCTTTCCTTGCCTTACTGCTCTAACTAGGATTTCTAGAACTATGTAGAATAGTAGTGGTGAGAGTGATCATCCTTGTCTTGTTCCAGATCTTAAGGGAAAGGTTAACTATTTTCACTTTTGAGTGTGATGTTAGCTGTGGGTTTGTCATACGACTTTTATTATCTTAAAATACATGCCTTACATTGTCATTTTTGTGAGGGTTTTATCATGAATTGGGTGTTGAATCTTGTCACATGCTTCTTCTGCATCTATTAATATGATCATATGATTTTTGCTTCTCCTTTTTTAAAGTGGTTTATTACGTTGACTGATTTGCATATGTTGAACCATTCTTGCATCCCTGAAGTACATTTCACTATGTCATGGTGCATGATTTTTAAAATTTGCTGTTGAATTCTGATTGTCAAGATTTTATTTAGGATTTTTGCATCTGTATTGTGATAATCAGTATTTCAGGTCCTGATTTTCTTTCATCCCCTTTTACTTTAATATATTTTTCTATTGTCTTTCACTTTCAACTTCTGTTAAGTCTTCAGATTTGATGTTTTGTTTTGTTACGTTTTCAGTGGGTTCTATCTTTTGATCCAGCCATCCATTTTGTTTTTTGACCCATGAGTTCAGTCCATTCATATTTAGGATGACATTGGCATTTAGGGTGATTATCGATATATATGGTTTTGTTGCTGTCATTTGAGTCTTTATTTTCTGTTGTAGACTGTCTCTGTTGCTTCTTTCCCATTTGTTTGCTTTTTCATTTGGATAGTTTTTGGTTTCACATCTGTTTTGTTTTTTTTTTCTTCCCAGCTATGAATCTCTTTAGGGTTGGTTTTTTGGCTACTGTATGAATACATACCCTCTCACTTACCACTCTGTGATAGTCTTTTATCAGCCAATACCATGTAATACTTATATGCCAGTACAAATTCCCTTTTGTTTTTGACCTTACTGCTTTTTTAAAAATATTTCTCCTGTTGATCCTATCTTTATTTCTGATTCTATTTTACTGTTTACAATTATTCTCAGGGTTTAGTGGATCTTTGTTTTCATTTTCCATGTTATAGAATCCCTTTCAACTTTTCTTAGAAGATAGGTTTGGAGATGGAAAAATACATTAAATTTAAACTTTGTTTATTTTGAAGACTTCTATTTTTCCATCTAATTTCAATAATAACTTTGCAGGCTGGTAGTTTTTTTTTTTCCTTCATTGTTTAAATGTGGTGTTCTACTCTGTCCTGGTCTGTAGGGATTCTGCCAAGAAGTCTGATGATAGCCTGATAGGTGTACCTTTGTAAGTTATGCTTCATTTCTTTAGTCTTCAGTAGTTTTTCTTTATCGTTGACTTTAGCTTGTTTCACTGTGATGTGTCTTGGTGTATTTAGGAATTTGAGTGTTCTCTCAGCTTCTTGGACATCCATGGTACTTTTTGTAACAGGTGTGAGATATTCTGTGTTATTCTTTAAATTCTCTGTTACTTTCTCTTTTTCCTCTGTGATACCAGTTATCCTTGTTTGTTCTTATAGTATCTGCTATTTCTATCTTTTATTTTCCCTCATTTTTCCTCAATTTTACTTCTCTTCTTGAGGGTCACCTCTGTGTTCTTGTCTTCAATGTTTGAGATTCATTCCTCTGTGAAATGGAATCTCTTTATGGAGCTTTTCATGTTTATCTTTAATTCATTACATTTTTTTTAAAATCTAGCATTTCTATTATGACTTTCTTTATAGCCTCAATTTCCTTGGTGAAACAATCCTTAGTCTGTCACTTCTGTTTTGAGGACTTTCATTTGCCTTTGGATAGCTAATTGTATATACCAGTCAATAGTCTTAATAATTATTATTTTATATTCTTCGTCTCTTAGATTGTTCCAGTTACTATAGAAATCCTTTCTGCGAAGCTCCTGGTGCCTTTGTCTGCTTGAGCCATTCATATTCTTATTGTGATTTAGATTTTAGCATGGGTTGCTTCTCTACCTTATATTTAGCACTGTGGCTTTATTTTTCTTTTCTTGTTTGCTTCCTAATCAGTGGCTGTTTCAAGTGTTCCCATCTCTTTGGCACTCAGCACAGAGTGTTCCTACCTGCCTTGCTGGGGCTGTGCCAGCAGGCTCACCCTTTTCTGCTATCACTGGGAGTCAGGGGTCTTCACATAATTATAATAATCCCTTCAGTCACAGTACTTTTATCTAATTGTATTTGTTGGTACGTATAGAATAATATTAAACAGTACTTGTGATAAAAAGGGATCCTTAAATTGATCTTGACACTATTTGGAATGCTTCTAAAAGTATCACCAAAACACATTGACCTTTAGTGTTATATATTTAGTGTATATGTGTTTATGTGCAAAAATTCATATTAATTATTACATAATCCTTATTTAGTAAATATTTAGAGATTAATGTTGAATTTTATCAAATGCATCTTAAGTATCTGCTAATAATAAAATATCTATACTTTTCAAGAATAAACCATACTTTGTCATAGTAATTCTCACAACATATTGCTGGATTTTATTAAGCATTATTTTCATTGACCATCAGAAAAATAGTGTAGTTTTCTCATTTGAGTCTCTTTATTTTCTCAGGATTTGGTATGTGTGAATCTCGATTATTTGTGTTTCTAATGTGTTCTTTTATTGTGTTCTGAAATACCTTAAGTATAATAGAATAATGTGTTCTTTAAGGATAAAGTCACTTTAATTTTGATTAACTCAGTCTGACACTCCTCTAGGAAGAAGTTTTTTGATGACATTCTTAATATCCTCTATGATTATTGATTTGTTTTTGGATTTTTATCACATCTTAAGTCAATTTTGGTAGTTTATGTTTTCCTAGCAAATCAGTCATCTTATCTAAGTTTTCAAACATTTAATTTCCTCTATAGCTATTTCTTTCCTCCTTATCAAACCATAATCAGTATTTATGCTTTCTCTGTCTTTGTTAGATTAGACTAGCTAGTAGTTACTTATTTTATTAGCTTCTTTGAGTGTATATAAACCCTGTAGTTTTTATACCTAACTTATTAATTTTGTTCTTAATATTTTTCTTTATTTCCCATCAAGTCTTCTATGGAGTATCTTATCTTTGACCTGATAATGGGTGACAACAAAGCCCTTGTTGCTTTAGTAGAATTGCTATTTTATCCATATTGAAAGAGAAAGATTTTTTCAGAGTGAATTTTTCCAGAGGACAGTTTGATCTTCCTGGATACTACAATGCAACCAAAAGAATGTCATCGGTCAACTTCATCATAATGTTAGCCTCCATCTTTTTACCAGTTCTACTGTCTTCTTGATATCTAGAGTCTTCTTTCAATCTCGCTCTAACCTGACATTTCCAGGTATGAACAAAATATAAGTATTAAAAACAATAAAGAATCCTTATATAAATATATAAATTTAATTTTACTCAGATGACTTTTCTGAAAAATTAAGTATCCTTGCCATTTTGTGGAAAAGACTTAATTTCCCTTTTCTGGAATTCTAGCCATATGAACTTGACATAGGCTGACTAAACATTCTATTTTTAAATGGGATAGTACAGTTTTTTCATATTTTCCAGCCATTCCATCGCTTCAATATAAATGTCAATTTTGCTCATTTTTAATAATCCAGGGTCAGGCTTAACACATAAAAAGAAGGGCTGTTGAGTTGCCCCAGACCCAGTCTGTTTCAGGAGCACAAAATCAGCTGCCCTTTGTGCCCAGCGCTGAAGACAGCCCTTGCCAGTGCTGAGTGTTGCCGGCCATGCCCGCTACTGCTCTTCCTGCCACCTGTGAGTAAACAGGAGCTCAGCGGGAAGAGGGTTTCCCCCAACCCTGTAAACCTGTTTCTTTAAAGGGAGCAGACATACAATATGTTTGAGCCACAGGTAAGTATGATGGAAGTTATTTCTGGCACTGTGGGGGTTATTGGACATTTCTGCACTGGGATAGTTAAAGTGGCATACGTTTTAGGCAGCACATTTAGAGAGGGGTTTATAGAGGTGCCAATTCTGGCTTTTGCGTAACATGCCAAAATTCCTTGCATTGACCCTGGTTGTTTGTCTGAAGACCAGTCAAGCCACACTTTGACATCCATCACATAGTACTTACTTGCTGACCTGCTGCTCTACTCTTGCTTGGATTGGTCTACCCCCTCCCCTCCCCTTAGTCACCAGTGACTATAACCCTGTCTCATTTATGCCATCCCAATGTCCCATTTTTGTCTTATGGAAATGTGGTCAACCTACCTTGACATGTATTTTAATCTCTTTATACCTCATTTCCACATCATCAATTTGGAGAAAATAATATCTATGTAATAAGGTAGGGCCAAGTATAAGTTCGTATTGTTAGGATGCCTAGCAAGTTGTGGCAGATAATGAGCATTATTTACATGTTCATTTCAGAAAAAGTTCAGATCACTGTGGATGATGATAGTATAGGATGATGATATAGGAATTGTTGGCTCATCCCCTTTCAAATTTTGACACATCTTGAAGACAAATTACTGGACCAAGTTGTCCAGAGATAATAACCATTCTGTTCACTACTCAGGCAGTTTAAAATTGCTAGTGATGCAGGGCTTCTGGATTTGGTGGTGAATGATTTAAGGAAGAATTATGGATTTATTAAAGAGGTACAGCTTTATAAGTTTATTAGACAAAGTGAGGGAGAGAGAGAGAGTGACAAGGGTTAGGGAAATGGGGTGGACAGATAGTTCTCTCAGATAGAAAGGCTGTGGTGCTTCTGGGTGGAAGTGATAAGATTTATATCCAGGGGGAGGGGACTTTGGGGCAGACTACCTTTCCAGTGTCTGTAACTAGTAAGAGAAAAGTCAGGAGGAAGTTCAAAAGCAGAACTAGGTGTTAGGGTTCCCAGGAAGTTCTCTAGGTCTGCAAAATGACCTCCAGCATTCTGGTGATCCTGAAGGGCCTTTTTAGTTGACTAATTTACAGCTCTTTGTTGTACTGGGGGAAACCTTAAGTTAATGAAGGGCAAATAAGGAGATACTCCAAGATGTTTTCCAGAGTGTTAATGAGGTGAACTTTGACCTCTAGCACACCATGAGCTGACCTGTTGGAAGTGGTTCAGAGCACTTCAAGACCTTCTATAACCTCTTTTGCCCTGGAAGGTCCTGATCTAAAAAAAACCTAGAGAATGCTGTATTCAGGCCCTACATTTTCCCACTACACTAAATGGTGGATAGAGACATCTGAGGAGGACTGATGGTAGTATAGCTGATAGTTCACAGCCGATGAGGAATATATGTTTCTGTTGTGAGTGGAGTCATACAGGGTGTTATGCGGGGAAAAAAAGGTTTTTGACAGTTCCTTACAACTTTGTCCCTTTCCATCTATCTGCTCAACAAAAACACAAAGATCAGGACTAACCTTAGCATAGCAAGTTAGTCAAAGGGTCTTAAACCCAGAAAAATTGGAGGAGTAAAGGGAAAGACAGACTTACGAGGAAAAATTATGATTAAGGAATCTTGGAGGATCGAATCAATGAGAGAATTAAGTAGCTTTTGCTGCATTTGTTGAAGCCATTCATGAATAAAAGTGTTGGGGGTAAATTTTAAATTTTATAATATTTAAAATCATAAAATTGGGAATTTTAAGACCCTCTATTCAAATTGCATATTCTGTTAGGCAAGAAAGATAAAACTGGTGGTAGAAGAAAGAAAGGAAATTAACAATTGTTTCCTCAAATACAGAGCAAATGTTTTCAAAGTGTTCATAGCAGGCGAGAAGAACATCTCAGAACTAGATTAGAGTACAGACCTAGTATGAAACGTTAATTATAAATCAAATTCACTACTTAAAAAGCAATGATAGATAATGTTGTATGTAGTCTTGAGAAAGCACTGGGATCTTCTAAGGAAACTACTATATGAACATTATTTTACACTCATACTACACTTTGATAAACTTCAGTTTGTCTTGTTTTTCATATTTGCCAAATGGAACTGTATACACTTTATCAGCAGGAGTCTTTTGTTTTTGTTTTTGTTTTTCAAGGAAAGGTTCAGGGCAGGAACCAAGATGAGCTGCAGCCATGGCAGGAAGAGAGAAAAGGAAGAAGCACTTTATTTAGCTCTTCATCTTGATTGCTCCCCACCACCACCCCTCGCCCCAGAATGTGAACCCAGATCCTTGAGATTTATGTGTTCTGTGCTAGCCAGAGGCAGCTAACCAAATTGCTACTCCACCAGGGCACCCCAGAGTCTCACCTTGTTATGTTGTTTGGTTATTACTACTTCCCCTTACCACCCTCCACCTTTCAGTATTTAGTATAGGCTTCAACACAGTCAATTGGTTTTAGGTTTTTCTTGAGGAACAGAAGTATAGATGTATAGCTATATCTATAGATCTGTCTACCTAGATAGATATATCCCAGTAGATAAAACCTTATCACTTACTGTCCTATTTCCCCAAAAAATGAAGTTGGCTATTTGAAAAAGTCTACATATTAAAACTCTTATTCCTGGAATTATGGATATTATTATGCAAAATCCTGGCACTGTAAGAATCTCAATATTACTTTTTAAGGCTTTCTATTCTCAGACTTCCCTAGAGAGATTCTGTTTCAGTGGATTGGTATAGATCCTGGAATTTGTATCATTAACAAGCATCCCAGGGGATTTTGGTTTATAGCCAATTTTGAGAAATACTATACTCTGAAAAATAAGCCTACATCTGAGAAGTCCTGAAAAAAAGATCTTTATCTCATTCAAAATAATATATGCCATTCACCCGCAAGCTCAAGATAAAGTTCTGCTATTCCTCTAACACAATGCCCTTTATGCAATTATTAATTAATTATAAAGATCAGTTGATTATTCAGAGTTGTAAATTCATTTTATGTCTTTCTCTTCATCCATCCATCATCATTGGTTCACCTCTATGCATTTATCTGTCTGCCTACCTAATCAACTATTTTTACCTGTGTTCTATATATTTATAAACCTTTAAATATATTTATGTATTACCTTGCTAATTTAAGATTTTCTCATGCAAGTACTTTGTTCTTTCTAAGTTAAGCATATGCTATAGCAAGAAGTTGCAACCAAAATTTTTATAGATACTACTTTGACCCAGAAGTTTTAAGAATTACCTTTCTTACTTCATTGAGGTGTCCCCCTCCCCCTAAATATGCCTTTTTATGAGTAATTTAATAGAAAGTTCTTGTCAATAGAAAAATTTACTCACTATTAAGTCTATAGTTTAATTTTCTAATTTTTGTTGCCAGATATTTTATTTATGTGCTTTTGTTCTATGCTAATTGCCTTCTCTTTTCCTTGCTCTTTTGTGTGTAAAACATAACAAAGTCATTTTAGTTCTTATTCAGTCCATACTTAAAATGTTGAATAATTTAATTTCACTAGTTCATTCCTCTTTCCTTAATCAGTTTAAATCTATTTGTTTATCTGTCTGCAGCATGCAGACAAATATTATTTTGCTGCTCTGATCCTCTACCACTTAAAACTGAAGAAGATATGATTTTATTAGACTCTCATACAAAGGGATTATCAACATCAAGATGTGAAATATCTAGGTAAAGCCAAAATAACACTTGTCATTTTTCTATCTAAAGTGTTTTGCTGACTCTTTATTTCCAGTCATTAGAATGTACATTTGACTTACCAGTTTGACTTACTTTGACTCTCTAAGGCTTTGAATTTTTATTACTTTAAATATTCCATTAGGGGAAAAAAGCTAAAGAATTTCATGTAGATGGACATAAAGTTTGGGATTTTATCAATCTATGTTTCAATGATAGAAAATAAGAGTGAGTCCTTCTCTGTGCTCAGGCTCCTATGGTACAGGTTATGAAAGCCTTGGTACCTGGGTTCAAGACCAGCAGCCTGGAGTGGGCAAGGGTAGGGCGTGCACACATACACGCACACACACAACATTGAAAAGAAAATAAAAGTTATTTGAGTAGGACTCACACGCCACTTTAATTAGGGTTTCACCAGCTGAACTCTAAACAAATAGATAATTGAGATTCTCACCTTAACTTTGCAGTTCTAGAAATTCACCTTTTACTCTTGCATCTGGAATTGATCATATTAAAACTACTTGAGTAAATTTTCAGTAACAAGACTTCAGATAAACCAAATAAGGCATTAATCCAGCAACAAAACTCCAGATAAATCAGTTAAAAGTCATTAATTCATAGTGAAAAATAAGACAGCCAGCTAGGATCTGTTCTGAGACCATCTAGTCAGTACACCCATTCTAGTTGGGAAAATCAGACTGCAAAGACAAAAAAAAAAGTCACTTTTTTGGTGAACAAGGAACCAGACCAATAGTTATTGATGATCTAAAAGGCTAGTGCCCTTAACCTATCAGATGGAATTTGAAACACTTTGATTTTATTAGCAAATATGTTTCAAATTCTTCAGAAGGGTCAGAGAGTTCTCTCCTTTAAGTCAATGCCAGCCTCTCCCTTTTGGTCCATTCATTAGCCTAATTTTCTTCAGATATGTAAATACTGTTGATAAGGTGTTTGCTTTCTTTTACATTAATCACTTTATCTGCCATTTTTGAGCCAAAACCTTGCTGTATACATAGAGTATGTTAAGTATTTTAATCCTGAACAAAAAAAATCTGTGAGGTTAAATAACTCATCCAATGCCACACATCTTGTAACTATTAGGATTCATCAATCAACAACAAAATCCCTGACTAAATTCATTATTTAAATTACTTATTTTAAGGAAACATTACATATAATTGATATCATATGTTTTATTTACAGTCTTCACTGCTAGAGAGCAAACTTAGTATTTCTGGAAATACCTAGTAAATTAACCATATATATTTGGTAATACATGATATTGAACTTTAATTGTCACAGCAAGACTTGATTTTGCCTATTTTTCCCCCAAATATAAACAGATTTATTTATGCTTATAATTGAGGACTCTTTTCTTTTCTTTTTTTCACATTTTGTGGTGTCTTAATTAAATTCCATCATGCACATCTCAATACATTTTGTAAGCAATTCTGTGAACTTTCTGGCAGCAAAATATCTTTACATTTTAAGCTAAATCTCTTAGTAGGAGAAATAAATTCATTGAAAAGGGCCAAGGAAAATATGTATGTATTTCTATTGTTAACTATGGAAAATATTTTACTTTCTGCCCTTTCATTAAAAGCTGTATTCCTCTTTTCAGTTTTTCTTTCATTTGTGCTTCAATGACTATATAGTAATGAAGCAGATATACCAGGCTGATGTCATAATTGGTAATAGGAATAAATTTAAAAGGGAAATAAATTAATAGGAAAAAAGGAAATTAATGATTACTAATAAATGCATTTTAAAAGGGAAACAAAATAAGGTAAAGAAATAAATTTAAAAGAACATATTCAATTCACATAATTTCAGTTCAGAAGACCTTATTCCATATATGCCTACCGTGTGTATAGACTGTATAAATTTGTCTGCAACCTGCGTCTTAACCAGCTCCAGAAAGCTGTTGGAGCTAAAGTTATTTTATAAAGATCAAATTGCCCATGGTCAAGGTTATGACTCTTGTGATTTTTTTCAGTTATAACTCAGATACCAATATAGTCACCGCTAAGATCCAGACCCTGCATGGCTGAGTTGCACAATTGTGGCTCTTACTTAGCAGTGATATATAATGATGCACTCAGCAGGGCTGCTCTAAGTTTTTTGATACTTAACTAACCTGAAAAATAACTTCAGGCATGACTGAACAGACCACTCCCTCCTATATGCCAAGTCTTTTTAAGGATCATAGATAGTGAAAGGGATAAACTCAATGAAATTGAGGTTTAGGGGAGAAATAAGTCAACCTTTTCTTGGACAAATAATGATTCTTGCATAATGTTGATGAGGGTGAGACTTTTTTCCCCTTTCTTGACCCTTGACCTTTCATTTGTGAAATGAAGGGGAAGGTATTGCATTTTGAAATTATAACCTTTTGCAGACTTATTGTTTTACATTTATTGAAAATGTCTGAACTGATATAAATCTTTGGGATTATTATATTTATTTTATATTCTTATTAAAATTTAGCATATTTATATGATGTTCTTAAAAGATGCTCAAGGACATGAGCACTACTACAAGAGGAAGTGGAATAGAGTTCACCATTATTTTAATGAGTCACTGAAAATGCACCTGCTATTCAAAGCAAGGTAACAGGTCTTTAATCAAAGACTGGGGTGGGGCAAGGAAGATAACTGTTATCTCACTACATCACTTCTCTTGGATTCAAATATGAAAAATAGTGGCCTCATGGGAAAAAAAAAAGCATCAGTTCTACTTATGATGAGAGGAGCAGAATTAAAAAATGTTTAATTCCTGGCTGTCATTGATACTAGAAAGGTATCTTTCTGTATCTCTCAAATACTTTACATGTAGATAAAGCACATTTTATAGTTGTCAGCAATGTATTTTAATAGAAAAAGAAAAATGAAATTATAGCAAATACTATTGAAATAAAAGCATAAGCAAATTTCAGAAACATCCAGGGAGAAACCCTGAGCAGTGTTCTAGGATCATTGGTTTGTCTTTAGTCTTTGGACACAAAGTCTCAGAAGTCAAACGGGGCTAAGATCAGACCTGTATCACTATTACTTTGATTTCAAATGTCAGTGATCTTGAGCAATTTTATTAACTTCTCTGGAACTTAGTTTCTTTGCAAAGTGGGGATGATACCTACCCTGCAGAATGTTTATGATAATAAATTTGATAAAGTATATAAAGCATTTAACAGCATAAAGTTTGGTATTCACTAGTTAATAGTAATTGTATACCTTAGAGGATTTGTATGTCTATTTCCTGAAAGCAAGTGATTTATGAAATAAACAGGCTATCATATAGAGTTTCTTACATTGAACTTGACTGATTATTTTGGTGTAAGAGATTTAAGTTGCATGGAAACTCTTTCTTTTACCTCATGGAACCAAAGATATACTAAAAATTATTTAAGTAATGGAAAAAATCAATTTTATCTTTAAAGTTTAATTATATCTACTTAATCTGTTTAATGATCAAATTCTTTAAATTTTATGTTTATCATTATTTTTAAAACTTTTAATAAAATACTTGTCATGAGAGCAAATGAACAAATAAGATTATTTAGAAAAATACTTTCAATCAAATATTTTAGCTTTTAACGTTAAAGACTCCCATTAAAGTACTAATAGAAATACGTTTAAAATCATGAAAAGGTATATGGTTACACTAAATTATACCAAGAAAATTCTAGAACAATGACCCATTTGAATTCAAATGTTTCAGATCATAAATACAGGTGAAAGTGACTCAAGTAATAAAAACAGCTTGCTAGAAAGAAAATTAGCGAGGTTTATTCTGAAGTCCTGACTTTAAATTTCCATAATAGCAGGATTTGAAAAGATATGTACAGGACCATTTTAACTATTAAGCTCTTTTGGCTTTCTAAAAAAATATTTGACTTAAAAAAAAAATAACAATATGCTTAGATATTATAACTCACATTCAGCATATATATGACTACATTAAATTTACTAAATTATGTTAAATATATTACGGTTCTCTAGAGAACAGATATGAGATTTTTATTGTATATATTATATGTATATATGCATATATATATAGATATATAATGTGTAGTTTAAGGAATTAGCTGACATAATTACAGAGACTGAAGAGTCCCAAGATCTTTAGCAGAAAGCTGTAGACATAGTGTAGCCAATGGAACTTAGTACCAGTCTAAGTCAGAGGAACTGAGGGCTGCCAAAGATGTATTCTAGTCTGAACCAAGTCAGAAATCTCAAGAAGGCCAATGTCCCAGCTCAAAACAATCAGACTAAGAGTAAACTCTCCCTTACCTATCTTTATTGTTCTGCTCAGGACTTCAAGGAATAGAAAGAGGCCTGTCTATTTTGGGGAGACTTCTTTATTCAGACTATTGAGTCAAATGTTTTTCTCACTCAGAAAAACCCCTAACAGAAACACCCGTGATAGAGTTTAATCAAATATCTGAGTACCTGATGGTCCAATCAAATTGACATAAAATTTACCATCATAAACCCAACCCTTGTCAACATGGCACCCATATGTATCTCCTTAAACCATACTTTATCTCCAAATAAAGATAACAAGGTCATAAATTTCACCTAACATAATGAAACTATTCTGCATAAAAAATGGTCTTTTTCCAGAAGTGGAAGTAAAATCTGATTTTCACTCCTCTCTTTGATAACCCATAACTAAAATACTATAAAATCAGAAATATACAAATATATGATAGACATGTTATATTACATGTAAGGGAATGAGAGAAGGATTAAAAAAAAATTGTACACACACAACGATGAGAAAAATCATGACAATTATAGTGCTTGATTCTGTAATTGTTTGCATGGCCAGAGCTAATATTTGTACCTCCTTCTACTACTCTGTATCCTCTTTACCTTCAGTGTAAACATCTCCACTGCCCTGATACTTAACCTGGTGGGGTGATCCAAACCCTCATTCCTGAAGGGTTTGGGCCATTCATAATCCTGGATTGGGATTATTATTGGATTGGGTTGTTATTATTATCCATTGACTTTAATCATGGGATGGTATCACTGAGAGATGTCCTAAGGGATCTCCTATAGAGTAGAATAGTAGTAGTAGTAGTCCATTTTCCCCCAGTAGTCAGGATCAATCATACAACTTTATGGTAACCCCCTTCTTTGTCTATGGATTCAGATGCGTAAAAAATTCAAAGTTGCCAGGTGGCAGTCATAACTTCCAATTTAGTGGCATTATTGTTCTTTCCTGGTGAAATCATTCCCTCTGTTGAAACCAAGACTCCTAGACCAGCAGGATATAAGGTAAAAGGAACAAAAAATAAAATTTTGCTAGTAGGTCATTAAAAGTAATAGTGGTGTCACTCCTATTTCTGCCCTTTGATTGCTGGACCCATGAATCCTGGCTGTGGGAGAAATAAAACCATATATTGGACACTGATTTATCCAAAGTAAACACAGTGTTCTGGAGAACCTTACCTCACCCCAGCAAGTTATTGATAACTTGCTGTCATGATTAATGAGATTTCCGAAGGCCATTCCATCATTCTATCAATCTATCTGCTTTAGGATGGTGGGGAACTCTGTAAAACCAGTGACTGCCATAAGCACAAGCCAACTGATGCACTTTTTTCTCCCTGTGGAGTTAGTTCCTTGACCAGAAGCAATGCTGTGTGAAATACGATGATCCTTGATAAAGAATTCTGCAAGTTTGCAAATGGTAGTTCTAGCAGAAGCATACATGTAGGGAAATCAAATCAATATTCAGAGTGTCTTTTCCAGTAAAAACAAAATTCTATCTATCCCTTCCAAGATGGAAGTGTTAATTAACTTGCTACCAGATAAGTGACTTATTACCCTGGGAAATGGAAACTTACTGGGGACTCAGTGTTGGTTTCCACTTGCTGCTAGATTAGGCACTCAGCAATGACTGTGACCTAGTAAGCCTCGGTAGATGGAAGTTCATTTTTCTGAGTTAATGTATAAATTCCATTTCTCCTACGATGGCCATTTTTTTCCATGAACTGTTGGGGAATGGACATAAAAGAAACTGAACAGGTTATTCTATTAACATGATTATTAAAATCTTCCCCTACCGAGGTGATCATTTGGGACAGAATTTTTTCTACTCATTTAGAGAGGTCTATCCACATTTCTTTTCACCTAATTTCCTTGTCACCAATTTCCATTCAGGTCCCTGACCATCTATCCAAATGACCAATTGACCACTGATTTTAGAGAACCCACCATGAGGCCATAAGTGCAGTCAGAGGGAGAAGGCATTGTAGGAAGAGTGGAAACCATAGGCATTTATACCTTTTAAACATAACTTGTGCTTTCAGGGCCTTCTTGGGCCTGCCCATATATGTATATAACACTTATGTGTGTTGATGTAATATATTGCTATGCACACTTAATTTTATGACTTGTAGGCCACATAAGAACTAGTTCATGATACACAGCTCAGGTCACATGGCACACTTAATTTTATGACTTGTAGGCCACATAAGAACTAGTTCATGATGCACAGCTCAGGTCACATGGCAACTTGGTAACCCATGGTTAAATGTCCAGTTCCTATTAAAGCCCAAGAGTAGGCTAAAAATTGTTTCTTTTGGAGAGTAGTATTTTGCAGAGGCTGGCAGGGTTTTGTTACAAAATCCAAAAGTCCTGCACTATGATTCAACTAAGGGAGCCTGTCAAAGGCTCCAGGCAGCTTCCCTGTTTTCCAGTGACATTCCAAGTGCTGTGACATGGCTCATATGGCCCAATGGCACATCAGTGTATACAGCAGCCTCAGGTGGTTGGAGGGCCTTTTCTTATTCTGAGATCCACTTGAAATTAACACCTTTCCAGGTCATTTTGTAAAGGACCAGAGTAACACACCGAAATAGAGAATATATCACCTCCAAAATCCAGAGTCTCACTGGGAGCTGTGCCTCTTCTTTGATTGAGGATCAAGATGAATTATCTTATCCTTCACCTAAGAAGGGATATCTCAGCATGCGCCATACCAATGAGCCCTGGAAATTTCACTAAGATAAAGGTTTTTTAATTTTAGCACCTTAATTTCCTCTTCTCTGACATGCAAATGCCTTACTAGTGAAGTCTAGAATACTTGCTAATTCTTACTCACCAAATGCAATCAGCTTAATGTTATAAATATAATAGATCACTGTAATATCTTATGGAAGGGATCCCTGTGAACTAAATTATGATACAAGGATGGAGGTTTGATATATTCATGAGGTAGGATAGTGAAGTTGTATTGCTGGCCTTGCCAGCTGAAAGTAACTGCTTCTAGTGGGCCTTACTGACAGGTTTGGAGTAAAAAGCACTTGCCAGATTAATAGCTGCATACTGGATACCAGGGGATATGTTAGTTTGCTCAAGCAATAAAACCACATCTGGTACAGCAGAGCTGCAGTTGGAGTAAACAATAAGTTTATGAGAATCCATTGTCATTCACCAAGATCCATCTGTCTTCTGCACAAACCAAATAGGAGAATTGAATGGGGATGTGATGGGAGTTGCCACCCCCACATCCTTCAAGTTCTTGATGGTGGTACCAATCTTAGAAATCCTCCAAAAATATGATATTGCTTTTGGTTTACTATTTTCCTAAATACAGGTTGTTCTAGTAGCTTCTACTTAACCTTTTCCCCACCATCACAGTTTTCAGCCCACAGGTTAAAGATCCAGTGTGGGGATTCTGTATGTTGCTAAGTATACCTATCTGATTATGTATTCTGGTATGGGGAAAGTAACCATTGGATGGGTGGACAGACCTACTGAGGCCACTGTGTTGTACCTATACTAAAATGCTACTCACTGTTCACATAGCCTCCATAAGTCCCTGCCTTGGTAGATTACAGTGGTGCTTTGAGTCTCTTGAAATTGGTGTCAGTTCAGAACAAGTGTTCAATAGACCTCAAAAGATCTGATTATTTTTCCCCATACACACTAACCTTGTTAAAAAGCCCCTGTGCTTTTTTTTGGGAGAAAGATCACCAGTATGAATTTTGGATCATGTACTGCAGTTCTTCCTCAGGGAAATCTCTCCTCCTCTTCATTCTAGGGGTTCTGCATTTATAAACTGGCTCAATTCTGGGAGCTGAGTGAGGGGTCATGCATGACTTTTATAACTCAGGTTATATTTTTGTTCATTTGAGTTATGTTTTCTATTTATGCAGATTAATGAGAATTTAGGAGGTTTCCTATCTATTTTCTTTTTGAGAACACCAGGATAACCCTATAGGTCTAAAGAGCAACTCTGACATTGTTGTCCATAACAGTAACTATGTTTACCGGCTTTGAGCAATTAAATCCCACCACTTGATCCCAGCCATCCCAGCATCCATTGCATTTAATGTCCTTAATCAGTGACAGCAATTTTCTGCTATGAGATCTTGTTACAGAGAACACTGAACACACACCTCATCAAAAGTACCAGGGCTCTACTCACAGTAATTGGCAAAAGTGTCTCTGTACCCTTCCAATGTGTGTAAGTCCATCTTAAATGCCAAAGCCACTCTCGCATTCAAATCTCCATAAGTCTTTGAATTCCTTCCTCTACATTAAACAGAGGCAAGTCTGCCATTTCTA
The DNA here is from genome assembly GCA_004363575.1 of Solenodon paradoxus. Lineage (NCBI taxonomy): Eukaryota > Metazoa > Chordata > Mammalia > Eulipotyphla > Solenodontidae > Solenodon > Solenodon paradoxus. The sequence continues at coordinate 500,242 of RJWH01000431.1, forward strand.
ATTCACTCACTGTGGGCCACCATGTGGTTCAGGTTTCAGCTAACAAATTAAATTGCTAGAACCCTTCCCATCTTCCTGAATGGCAACGATAAATGCAGAATCTCTGCTCAATGAACTCATGCCAGTACATTCAGTCTGATTCAACTTTGTGTTCCTTCCATCCTTTATCATCTGCTCCCACACATGTTCCTCATATTTCTGTGTCTATGAATTAGAAAACTCAAGTCATTCTTTTGGAATGTGGAGCATTTCCTCATAGTCATCTTTTGTACTCAGCTTCAGGCCACTGCTGGGTCTTGAATCAAGTTATAAGTCTAGAAGGAAAAATGGGTGATCCACTTGGGTCCTATTTGTCTTGACTGGTAATTGCCTCAGGGGAGGTCATTATTGTTTCCTCAGGGAATGCAACATTCCCAGCTAATGGGACTAAGAGGCTGCTCTCACTTGTTTGGGGAAACCACTTATACTGGATTTTGGGAGGTTGCTTCTGGGAATGGGAAGACTTCTTTCACTGACAAAGAATAATCATCAGATTTTAGGAGCTAAATGCCCTCAGCTTCATCAGGGACTTTATATCCCCATTCCAACTTATAGGATCTTAATTCTTTTCCAATTAATGCTTCACTTTAAATAGTAATTTTTAAATAGTACTTTAAATAGTAATATTTAGGCAGTCCATATGTACCATTTAAAACAGGACTGTCCTGTCATTTTAATATGTCAATTTTGTCCTGTTTTTAATAAACCAGGGCCATCTTTCATATGGGACAATAGAGACAGCTGAAATGCCCCAGGCTCAATTTATTGAGGGGTCCCAAAAGTAGGTTTTTGACCCATGTTAAACATGGCCTTTGTCAGTGCTGACAGTGATGGGCCACTGCTGCTACTGCGATTCCAGCCCCCCATGAGGAACCAGGAGCTGCATGGGAAGAGGATTCCCCTATACTGTGTGTACCTATTCCTTCAAGGGGAGCAGAACACCACAACCTGGTTGAGCTGCAGTTAGGCACTACAGGAGTTATCTCTGGCACTGTGGGGGTTATTAGACATTTAAGCCCTGGGATGGTTAAAGCAGCTTGTGCTTTCAGAAGGTCATTTAGAGTGGGGCTTATAGGAGCACCAAATTTGGTTTTTGCCTAAGGTACCAAAATTCCTCGCACCAGCCCTGGCCCTTTGTAAGTAATCCCACTGTATCACACGTTACTATTCATTGGCATCACATAGTACTCACTTGTTGCTGGCCTGGCTGTTCTGCTCCTACTTAGATTGCTCTGCCTCTAACCCTCCCTATAGTCACCAGTGCATAATACCATCCTATTTCTGCCATCCCTATGTCCTGTTTTAATCTCAAGGAAATATGGTCAGTCTACTTATATTGCCTTTTCAATCAGCTAGTCACAGGATGAGATTCTCCTTTTGATTTTCCACATGCTCATTCATGTGACTACAGGAAATAATGGTCTCCTTCAGAGCACAAAAAAAAAAATCTCAGGTCATTTATGTAGCTCTTGAGCTAGGAATTCAAATCCATGAGCTCATCTTTTTCTTTTACCACTTAGTCTGTCAATAGGATAATTCAATCTCACTAGTTTTCCAGAAGTCTTCAAATGGATATACACATTCAATTCTTCTTAGTAATTAGAAATATCCTATGTATAAGTGATATCATGTGATATTAGTCTTTCTCCCTCTGACTTATCTCACTAGGTCCATCCATCTTGTTGCAAATAGCAGGATTTTATCATTCTTAATAGCTGAATAGTTTTCTATTTTGTGTGAGATATATATATATATATATATATATATATATATAAAGAAACTAAACAAATGAACCAAATCAAGCAAAATAGGCTGTTAGTCAATGGAATAAAATCAGTGGTTACCAGAAGTGAAAGAGGAAGGGGTAGGCAAATTGCAGGTAAAAGGGGTCAATTACATAGTGAAGGGTAGAATTTGACTATTGATGGTAAACTTAATGTATTATATAAAGATACTGATTTATGATGTACAGTTGAAACTATATTATGATTCAGTGTTCTTTCAAGAAAAAAATTAGTATTCTATAAAATATAGATATGTTCTATAAAATATGCAAAATATCTACATTGGGTATTTCTGTATCTCAATTGCCAGATTATTCTGTGGACTATTAGCACTTTCTTTACTCCTGGAAATAGAGCATTAAATTAAATCAGATTAAAGAGCCAATTCCAGAAACCCTATAACAAATTAAGAAGGCTAATTTTTAGTAGTCTATTTTTTTAGAACCACTATCAATACCAAAATCTGAGTCGGTCATAGTTTTGCAGATAAACAGAAACAATAGGATAGATGGGATGGCGAGAGAAGAGAAAAATATTTCTAGCTTGATATTCTGATGTATACAAGTACCTAAAGTTTCTTACATATTGGTAGTGGACTATATCAGACTCTAAAGTGAAGGGCTGGATGTAAGCACTAGCATATTAGAACTAAAAGAAACACTACAAAAAAGTATTTCTCCTTCCTCTAGTTATTAGACCGTATCAAGTTCCGAGTGTGTCCTAGGTGGATTAAGAGTGAAAAATAATATCTGAGTAAACAATATAAGGATTGAGATCATTGCAGTTGTGTTAAGGGCTGTGGAAGAAATAAACAAGGATAATAGAAAAAAGAATCACTAGTAAATAGCTTAGATGTCAGTAAGGTGATGTTGCTAAGGCTTTTTAGGAAAATCTGCTGAAATTTCGCTTTGGGAAGTTCGGGGCTCCATGTTTGAGGTTGAGGGAGCAACAATATAAACAAAAAGGAGATTAATGTGGTTGAGTTAGGGAGCAGAAAGACTTGAAATTAGTAAGAATATAAGCCAATAATGTAAAACAGACCATGGGACAGAATTTTAGTTTCATTCTGAAATTCATCCATGGCCATTAAAGGGTTTGAAGAATGGAAATGAAATGATTTCTGAGTAAATTACAGTTACTCGGCTCATACATGAAACAATAGGTTTTATTTTCTTCTTTCCTCACTTCTGTCCTCTGAATTCATTATTGTTTTCCATTGTTTGTTCTTATGAGTTCCCTTTAATCTTTCCTTCTATTTAGTGATTTTTTTTTTCTTCCTTGAAAACTTTATTCAATTCTCTTGTTCTACCAGTTCATGTTTCATCTTTGTCATTGTCCAAGCATCTCGTTCTTGAGTTTTTATATTTCTCCTCCAGCATCTTCCTTCAGGGCAATCATTTGATACAATTACTTAAGTCTATGGCAAAATGCTTGATTATAATTTTACAAGATCTACTGCAATTTTAGAGTATTTTTCAGCCATTAGTATGTTTTGTTATTTCTTACTATCTGCATACATTACCTATCACAATGCTCTATCCAGTACTACTGTGTTGCTTGTGGTTGGATGAATAAAATTTTATTGAACCTGTTATTTATAAAAGTTTTTGGTTGTTGGTGTAGATAGCCTTAGCACCTCAAGGGATCCCTCTTGTTTTTCCCAGTGTTAGACTCTTTCCTTCTTGCAAGGACATTCCAAATTTATCTATATAGTTGGCTTTCTTTAAACTCACAATTTGTAAGGTATCCAGTAGTTTCTGCTGCCAGCTCTGCCTACCTCTACTCTTTCCTTCACCAGACATCCTCACGAAGGGAAGCATCTTTGTGATTGAATACAATTCTTCTGTTGTAGAGTATGTTTTTTGTGGCATTGTCTTTGATATACCATTGCAACTAGATGCATCACCTTTACAACTACTCTGTAATGGCAGCCTACTTAGAACTCAGACCTCTTTATTGCAGAGGCAGTGTGAACTTTGCTTTTCAAAGGGTTCCTTACATTTTGGGGGTGTATCTGTGCCATATACCCTGGATCTGCTACCTCTGGGTCTCCAAGTACTTTCTACTCAGTTGCCTGTCCTTTTAGTTGACTCTGCTAGATATTAGCAACACCTGTTAACAGTAACATATCATTTGAAGTTGTAGCTTATCTAATTTCCTAATTTTTGGAAGCTAAAGTTGAGCATTTTTTGTTGTTCCACTGTTCCTCCTGCTTAATGATCTTGAAGAGAAGTGATAAGTTGTTTTTAAGTAAACTATAACCATGCAACAGACCTTCCTTTATTTCCTTCTCTCTCCTTGTATGTTCATTTTGTTTGTTTTAATGGTCGTATGACTGCTACATGAAAAATAGATTAAGGGAAACAAGAGTAGAAATAAGAAGAATTTGAAATTACTAAAGCTATAGTATGGCAACACATATGATAAATCAGTGAATTTGAGATATATTTCAAAGATGGAGTGGATAATACTTTGTGGATTGGAAATGCTATGTAAGGTATAAAAAGTAATCCAGGAGGGGTCCTTTCTTTTTAGACTTTTAGAAATTGGATTGGGAGTGATTTCAATTTACTGAATTATTTTTAGACATATAATTTTAATGTTGTATAATATTGTAACATATTTTAGAGGAAATGTTAAATCTGGAACTGAAGTGATGGTTCTGTACTAGAGATTGAAATATGAGTATCAATAAATTACAGATGGCATTTGAACCATGAAATTTTAGTAAATCATATTTAGAGAAAGTTTAATGAAAATAAAGGCCCTAATACCAAACACAGGAGATTAACCCTTAAAATTAATGGAAAGTAGAGGAGCCAACAAAGACTTAGAAGGAATAACATTGAGGTTGACAGCAGACTTCATTCACTTAAAAGGAATCTGAGTTCTGTGACCCAGACCTCCAGCTGTCTATCATGCTCTCTGAGCCTGTCTTTTCGCATACTGCTCTTCAGCTCAACAATCCACGATAATTAATACTTCAAAAATATACTCCATGTAGAGGTTTACCTGGCAAGTAATATTTTAGTAAATTAAATTGTAAAAATTTGTTAATTTCAATTTCTTATCTCTCATCCAGATCTTTTCTCAGAGCTCATATATCATCCTTATAATTGATAGCTCTACTTGATTATCTTATGGGGTCTCAAGCATTTATGTCCTAATTATAATATAACTAGGCATTTAATACAGAAAATATATAATTGTTTTATAGCTTATAATGACACATCATAGTAATAGACCCCCTTCAAGAATTAAAATTTGTAATAAATCATAGTTGTATGATATATACTATTAATATATCCGGCATTCCTTAATAATGTACATATTCAAGAAATACCATAAATTAAATCATTTATATTCTTTTGTTCTTTTATCCTAATCCCTTCAAAGTTTACTGTGTATAAGGCAATTCTTCAGTAATTTCGTTCAAATAATCCATTTTTTAATGTCAGCTGCTTTGTGGTTTGATAGAATGATTCAGATGTCTATTTCTGCCTCCCCTTTGTTTTTTGTGACATTTAAGGTGCTTATTCTTATGGTATTTGTTAAAAAATGTATGGACTGAAAGCCTTACCCACAGCTCACTGAGTTTTCTTCATGAATGTGGAGATAATCTTTTGATGGACAGGAATGTCTGCTCACATTGATGTGATGTCTCAGTTTTGAACAAGTGTCTGCTGTTGCAGTTCATATAAGTGCCCACTGAAAGCAAGCAGGTCAAGGTCAGCTTTTTTTTTCCCCTTAAAGTGTCTCATCCAAAGGAAGGGCATGAAATGCTCTGGGACCTTAGTGACACAAAGTACGTTCCACTTCATGGAACAAGAGACTTAAACTGAGTATTTTCATTGAGTCAAAATAAGAAAATGAAAAGCATCTGTAATTTTATCACATGTGAAAAATCTAATTTATTAAAATTATGGTCTTTGCCATAAGGGAGTAAAAATACATAAGGCAGTTACTAGATAATTTATTTTAAGTTCTGCTTGAAAATTTTTATCTGTCAAACATGTAACTTAAAGAAATTTAAAGAATGACCAGAGAAGCAAAAGTTGTCTGTTTGAAGTAACTGAAATTGATAGAACTTTGACAGCAATAACCAATGACATCTGTCTTCTTGACTTAGAAAATCTCTTTAAAGCATGCTTTTCTGGGAACATATAACAGTTGGGGGAAATCACAGTTATTAAGCTATGAGAAAAGGTTGGGGCTTTATTTTTCACATTATTCAATTTTATTCTCCAATCACACTACAAATAGATATAACTCACTTTAATATTATAGCATATTTATATCTATAAAAATTATGAGATGATATTCAATAATTCAATCAACATAATAAACTAGAAAATTTGGGTCCATCAGTAGAAACAGACATAGAGGTGTAATATGGAAAAATATATGTGCATATAAGCAAGTTTTACATGTCAAAGAGTTTGCTAAATTAAATCACTAATATTAGGTAGCATATTTAGCTTTGAATGTTTTAATACTAGTTATATCTTTTACAATGAAAGAGACTGAAGTTCAAAGAAATTACTTAATTTTCCAAAGGTGACAGTGACAGTTTGTCAAAGTAGACTAGTAGAGCCATGATCTCAGCTGAGATTTGATCTTGGATTTTAAATCTTTATCCCTTAAAATTTATGTTGTTCCTTCCATAATGTACTGAGTTTTCATCTTTTTTAAAAACCCAGGTTTTCATCCTTGGTATTTCTTTCCCTTTATTTTCTAAAAATGCAAATTTCCCTAAAATCCCCTTGGAGATATGATGTATTGACAAACTTGTCCTCTGATTCTTTCCACCTGAGGGACTCAACCCCTATGTGTTAGGTCAGTAGCTTACTATTACTGGAATCTGTTAATGAGAATGAATTAAGTGCCTCTGATTTTCAGCATCTTCTTAGTATAGGGATGAAACCAATATACATGAAACCATTGTAGATATTACCAGTTGAATTATATTATTTATGATTCAATAATCCATCTACAACTTACTTTTTCAGCCTTACATCTTCCTCCTTCTGTATATTATATTCAGTTCATGAACTATTTATTAAACATACAATTATTATGTTAGGCATTTGCAGAAGATCAAAAAGATGAGTGAAATACAGTCTTTACTTTTAAGGAGCTTAAATCTATTGCATTGATAAACCAAGCACAAGCATATAAAGTGGAATAAGCCAAGTGATAAGAAAAGAAATAGAATATGCAGTGGAGATTTCAGAGAAGAAAATGTCCATCTGATTAAAAGGATCCCAACCCAGGTGGTTACTTTCTAGAGGTCTTGAATAGTGTTGGAAAAATGCATGGCATTTGTACTACAACTCCCAAAGTTGCACATCGATCAATATCACTAATCAATCATGAAATACATTTTTCCTGAAAATGAACGTAACTTTAAAAATTTTCCCCATACATTATCCCTAGAATCTCTGTCAATTTACCAGAAAGGGCAACAGAGAATAAACTTACTTGCTTTTTAAAATCTCCATTATGTGTATATATGGAAGAGGGAGTTAGTGAGAAAACAGAAGATAAGGTAGAAGCATTAGCAATCACAGAAATTGGAAAGCATAGACATGGTTGAGGAATTCCAATTATATCAAGTTAGCTTTGTGCAGGATGAATATGTGTATGTATATACATATATACATACATGTGTATATCCATATAGAGAGAGAAATATAGATGTATATAGTATACATGCATATATATGGAAAATTAAAATATAGATGTGAGGCCCTACTCAGGAAGTACCCAAATGGATTCATCAGCTTTATTTGTAGCCAAACTGGAAAAACTTCTCAGAATCTAAACTTTTTTCCATCTCTTCCCATTTGACATGGTCTATCTACTAACAGGCATAATATCTTATTCCACTCCATTACCCTAATTTCTAGTTAAACTAGCCTTAAGAAAACTCCCCTTTTAACTCCCATTTTATGGGACAAACATATTTATGAAGGACTTTTATGATATATGCTTTCTGAAACTATTGGTTTATTAGCATGTGTTATGTGATCTGTATTCCCACTTAGATTCTAAATTTCTAGGGTAGAAACAATGTCTTACTTTTATGAATCTTAATAGAAATTAAATGATTGCCAGTAGATGGACGCATGGTGAGAAGTCCACAAAAATTTGACTCAAATTTATCTCAGGAAGAAAGGAACTTAAAGTTTAGCAATGCTGGCACTACTTCCCAACATGCTCTCCATGTGAAAACTTAAAATTCTCAGTCTCATAGCTAGAGGGAGAGTTGAATAGCACACCTATTGGTGACTGACCCTCTTGAATCCAAAAGTAATACAGTCATAGCAGAACAAATACAGTTGAATTAGAAAATAAGCAGCAAGTTTCAAAAATCTGATGAAGAGTCTTAAGTTCTATTTTGGAAGGTCTGGAGTTCAAACTCTTTAAAATTGAGGCACAACTCTAAATCTAGAAAAGTCCTCTATTGAACATGGGAATCAATGTTAGAATTGACAAAATCCCCAGGAGTTTAGCTGAAGATCAATAAATATACTTATGAGTCCCTGAAACATGTGAAGTAGTCTAAGGAGGTTACTCTGGCTTCTAGTATTTTAAGAAGAAAAATGCAATTAAGAGAGAAGTCCATTGCGATATAAGTTATTTTATGTACATTTATGTTTTTCTGTATTTATATTCATACATATATACATATATATGCCACAAAATTCCCATAGTCCTTCCTACATTCTGGGTTAAATCAAAATCTGGTAATTTTAATTTTAAAGAAATAAAACATTTTTCTCCCCCTACTTTTTTTTATTTTCCAAGTATCATGTTATGAATGAGTCAGTTTTACAAATCAAATATAAACTTAATATAAAAATTAAATTAATAATTAACTTACTGCTTTTTTAATCACTAGGGATATCTGTACACCAGGTATCTATACATTTGGTTAATGAAAATGTCCAAGTTTGCAAATGGACTACTTACTAAAAAAGTAAAAATAAATTTAAGTTTTTTGTTTCCCCTACAAAGCTATGTTCAGGAAATTTATAAGTATAGCTATTTATTCACTGAAAGATGGGTCAAGTGAGTTTGAGAACGGTTCAAGAAATGGTCCTAGATTCATTCACCTAGGCAGGTTCTGGCCTAGTCTGAGATCTGATTAAAGAGATCACTGGGTAGGTTTTCCCAGTGATGATACATATTGGTTAGCTAAGAGTCCTGGGAATCTTTCTTTAAATGATGTATGCCTAGATAGCATACTACATACTAGAAGTCAGGAAACTGGGAGGAACAAGACAGGGTCCCAAACTTCTGAGGAGCTGTAGTAGTACTCATTTACATATAGATAGATAGACCCATAGAGATACATAAAGATATATAGATTTAGATAGATATATCATAACAGCAAACATGGAAAACAAAGAAACTCTATCTTCTGACTTGTCTTACAAATGGTGACAGCTGCAATACCTCATGAGTCTTAATTGTCAGCAGTGGTCCAGGCCCAGGACAAGTCCAACAGCCCGGTTGTCAGCTTTGGAGCACCGCATCCCAGAAGAATGAATCGCTGTTTACTATACCCTGCTGTTCTTTGATTGATACTTTATTAATATTTTCTCTGTAAGTCAGACCTGGTGTTGGAACTTCTACAGTAATCTGAATGGAGCTAAGAAAGAATGGAAAAAGGGGAAATGAAATGGGCCTGTTCACATGAGAGAAATACTTAGAAGTTTGATTTGTTTCTATTTGGTGTTTTATGACAAAATTTAAGTACAGTAATTATCACCATTCCCAGCTGGTACTATTTCTCCTTTTCTTGGTCCCCAGAAAACACTATATTTTTCAAAATATATAGTTGTAAGGAACATCGCATCCCTATCTTATATAGGCTTAATGTATATATCATCATGAATCAATGTGAATATTACCTATTTTAAGTTTACAGCCACAAGTCTAGTTCTTCCTTCACAAAACTGTAACCTTTTACTCAATCTGCCTATCTCCCTCTCTCCTCCTTGTAAAGACTATTTTGATTTTTGGACTAATAGTCTCTTTTTGCTATGGTTTTGTTTGTTTCTCCATACACAGTTGAGTAAAATTATCAGATGTTTGTCTTTCTTCTTCTGGCTTATCTAACTTGTAATACTTCGTTATATTTTCTTCAAGAGAAGCTTCAGTCTTTCATAGAAAGAGCCCTTAGGAAGAGTTGGGAAACCTTAGTCCAGTGCCTGTTCTGTCACTCACAAGCTGGATCTTTTAAGTCACAACTCTCTCTGGGCCTTTCTGCATCTGTGAAATAGAGGCAAGCCAGATATCTCCATGGGTATTATTTCATCTCTCATCCTTTGGCTCTCTTAAGCAAGCCTGACTTTCCACAACATTTACTGATGTACTGCTTAGTTAAGAGTCTACATGTGGAAGTTTTGAACAGCAGATATCTGACTTTTTAAAGTAGATCCTTAATGAAAAGACTGTGTAACTAAATTTCCTCTCTTGGCTTTTGAAGAATCACACTTTCTTCATTTCTTTCCACTTTGTTGTCTGATCGATGATTCTTCACTCTTTCACTTGCCCATTTGTTCATTTGCTCCAATCTAAGATCCATTCCTTTAGCCTCCTAATGTATTACCTCTGACTGTGGTTCTTAAAAACACAAACACATAAGCAATATGTAATGGTAGTTACACACATATGTACATGCACATATTCTCATATACAATTTAATTTAGTCCTCACAAGAACTCCATGGGTTATATTTTACAATTATGCTTAAAATATTTTCCTAATATGTAAACTACAAAGAGCTTATGAAATTTGATACTATATCTAGCCAATTACTATAATCTCAGTAGTTTTAATGTTTTACTTTTAGATTATATTGTATTTTCTATGTTGGTATTCTTACCATTTGCAAATAAATAACAGTTTTCCTCCTTTAAAAAAAAAAAAGCATGTACTGGTGGAGTTGCAGTTAGGTCTGCTAACTCGTCTCGAGCAGAGAATAGTCCAAATACATCTCAAGGACCTGAGTCTGTGTCCTGGGGCCAGGGTCAAGGGGAACAGCCAAAGTGTTCAACTAAAATAAAAAGAAGTAAAATGCTTCTTCTTCCTTTCTCTTTTGGCCTGCTTGCCTACCTGCATTTATTCTTGCCTGTGCCTTACCTTTAAAAAATTAAAAATTAAAAAAGAACTTCATGGACGAGAAACCAAAATGTCCCCATTTTGTTGATATAAGTTAAAGAGGGCAAAAGAAGTTTCTAAGGTCACACAGAGTATGTCATTGGAAAACAACTGCTACAACTTTTCTGATAGCTAACTCTGCACTGAATCAGAAAAATCAAGCAAAATGACATCAAGTGTAGATGCTAGTTTTATTTCCATGTCACAGATTGCTCTTGGCTATAGTGAAGTACATGGGAAGAGCCCACCCTAGGAGAGAGGCTTCTTCACTTACCAGGCCTTGCATTCCCTGTTCTTAGATGTCTTGTCTGCTCCCCCATGAAGTGTCCTCTATCTTCTAACAACTCTTTATTTGTGACATTCCACCTACAGATGGACACTGTATTTACTCTTCAAGGAACGTTCTTTAGGGTCGTATACAGTCCAGTCTTTGCAAAAAAAAAAAAAAATTGCAGATTTCATCTATAAAAGTACAACGCTTGTCACAACTACTTGTTTCAGTTCACAGAATTCAAATATCAGTGACAAGAAACTCCAGGCAATCTAGCTCAAGAAATAAGAGTGAAACTCTGGGATCTAACTGCTTGGTTTTGATGTTGCATCTGTGACTTTCTAGTTGCCAGGTACTATCATCTCTGTGCTTTACTTTCTGCACTTCTAAAACATATTAAAAATAGTAGTACCTCACAGCGTTGGTGTGAGAATAAATTTCTTGAAACAGTGTTAGGCACTATGTAATTACTCAATGAACTTTTACTTGAAATAACAAGAACCCTTATGACATTGATTAATGCATAATAAGTACCCCTTTGATTCAGCCAAATGTTCCCTTCTTGAAAGAACAATTCAGGAAACATGGGTAACCTGAGAACCCAGAACCACACAACAGAAATAGCCAGAATGTGAAACTCCTTTAGTTATTTAATTTTCTAATACAAATACAGTCATCCCTTGCTATATCACTGTTAACTTCTGGCAGCTTCACTGTATTGCAAATTTTTTAAATCTAATTCTGTATCAGAATTTTTGCTGTATCATCCCAGAGTCAAGGGAAAGGACATTTGTCACCACTTCTCAATGGGAGCAGTGACATGTATATAAAGTGAGGGTATGAATTGCTAGTAGCCATCTCTGTAACAGAATTAAAAAGAACTAAGTTTCAATTTTTACTACCTACTACCTAAGGAACTTCTGTGCATATAAATTTTCTCATCTTCAAAATAACTCCTTTTAGGATTGTGAGGACTATGAAGTATCTAACACTGTGTTCCTTCATAGAAAATGCTAACTCTGTAATTCCCTTTCCCCCCATTAATGTCCTTCTGGAGGAATAAATCAAAGATAGAGAATATTATTTCTATAAAGGAGAGTAATATCCAATTGTTCCCCACTGAAATTCTCCAGTTGAAGAGCTATTAAACATAAACAAACCAAACAGCTGAAAAAATTAGTACCACTGCCATAATTTTATATTTTTTACATCTATAGAATTCAGATTGTTTTTGTGGCTTGCTAATGCACATTGCAAGTTTCTGCCAAGTAAGAGTCGCAAGCTTCTAATTGTGTGACTGTTTTCCCAAGTTACTGCAAAGTGATCATACTATCTACCTGTTTGTCTCAGTTTAAGCCAAACCATCTCAAATAATTTACATTGGGAATACCAAGCAGCAGTTTTCACAGGGCTGTGGTAACACAGAGACAGAGCCTCACTTCATTCAGAGACTACTAAGGTGTCAGCATGCCATGACAACCCTCAGTACATTCATCTTAGTCTGGGTGATCATTTAGGAAGGCTTTCTATTCCCCATGTAGCTATCCTTCTTGGGTGTCGTCTTCTGATTGAAACTCTTCCAAAGACCGTAACATGATCTTATTATAGGAGTCATTTTAGGTTTCACATTTTCCATATTATGTGGCCATCATAAAAGTTATCTGAAATTTTGCATCTTTGGAAATGAATTTTTATTACAACTCACATTGATAAAATACAATACTGAATAGGATGATATCACACACCGGCTGCAAAAATGGTATCGAGGACTTAGAATCACAAATTGTTTCAGAGGAGAGAAATTTCTGCCTTTCATCAGTTTTTTTCTTTTTGTCATTGTAGAGCTGCTTCATATTAATGGCTCTTCATTTAGGTCAGGCATGCTAAGATTAACTTGAATGATTCGAATTTGAGATCTTACTGGTATGGAGTACAGGTACAATTTAGTGGATACTCAGTTTTCACCAGAGAGTGTTTATCATGAATTATGGGATAAGTGTGCTAACAATTAGAGACATTTAGACAATATAAAAACTGAGCCTCCGGAATTGGACTTGGAAGTAACTGCTCTGTTCTCACTGATTGATCAGCCTTAGGCAGTCTTACAGTCTTTCATTAATGTCACCACTTAATTTCATGGGCTAAACCTACATTCTGTTTACACAAAAAAGGTCATTCAATTTTTCTCTATTATTTTTTATTTCCCCTGATATCTGAGTTTGAGAATCTTAAGTGTGCCTTAATGATCCAGAACTGAAACCACTTCTGTCCCAGGGATGAAACTCCTGCAGTCACCAGAATATGTTTATAAGGTTGAGTCTAATTTAGCTCCAAAATAATACTAGAAGAACCCCGATAGCCTAGCTTTAGAATTTAAGCAGATATTTCTACTGTATTTTCTTTCCAGAATGCCACTAAAATATTAACCAATAAGTACACATGCTAAAAGTTTTTGTTACATATGACCTGTTCTGTGTATAGTACCCTCTGAAACATACATTTGTAAATATATATACTGCTAAAATAAATGTCTCCAATCAGTTATCATCAGTTATCTTTAATTGTGAAGGGATCCAAATGTCCTTAATTTCCCTAGGTCAATAAATTAAGTAATTTTTTTGACTTTTGATTGCGCTTAAGAAATGTATTGCCCCAGTATTGTATAGTATTGTCCCCCTAGTACTGAAAAGTTTAAATAGTCAAATAGCCCGTGCATGCACACATTTATTTCTTCTTTCTGCTCCCTTCAGTGTTTTTGCTAAAGAATATATATGTACTTAACTTTGTACTTTCTGGCTCCAAAGTTCTAGATGTTCTCCCAGAAACACAATTCCCTCTGACACTAAAGAGATTTGAAATGACATTCAGGAGACTATTTGTCAACCTTGTTCATGAGTATCTATCTTATCCTATACATTTTATGTTAATAATACACAGCCCTGTTTTATGGTACAATATATCATTATCTTTTGAACAGTCTTCCCTTACAGTATTAGGACTATTATTTATATCAATTCAATATAGATTTTGCTTGAATTTACTGTAAAGTCAGGGTGAGGACCACAGAAGAAAGATTTCAGCTTTCCTTTGTTCCTGTTTTCTTTTCCAGCATTTGGTTGACCTATGTCCATGTCCAACACATTACTAATGAATGTTAGCAGCTACCTCAGTAATGATCCCATTTCTCAGATAACCAATAGAGTAGTACCAGTGAGGTCAGTATTTTAACTCACTAGCGGAAAAAAGTTTGCACTCTACTCAGAAGAAATAAAAAGATCATATCTGGACTGTATTTGTGAAGCTATTCAAAAAATAAGGAAAGAACAAGATAAATATAGTTTGTCCCTGAGGTCTTTTCTTCTTGTCTTTAAATAAGACTGTACAGATGGTATAATATACACCATTGTAAATGTAATGTGTCTGTGCTCAAGAAAAATTTACTTTTTCTTCCCAACTGTTTTAAGATTACCAGTAAAGACAAACGATTGAAGTGTAATCTTCTATTCCTGGAAAAAGTAGACTAGCTTCCCCAAGGTCTTATCTTAGATCCTGTTTCTAAACTTAAGTGTACAGTTTTAACAGGTTAACTTCAAACATAGTTCTTAGAGTAATAGGATGGAATTGGAATTTTGGAATCCAGAGGGTATTAGAACTGTCAATTACAACCAAAGTTAATGTTGCCAAGCCTTATGGGATTCTTAAGCCTATTCCCAAGCAAATTCTTCAAGTGATAGGCCTCTTGTCCCTAGCACCAAGCCTAGAGTAGATCCACAGTAATATGCCATCTTGACATGACATATCTATCACAGCAGGGATCATATTTCTATTCCTAATAATATACTCAGACAAGGTTTATTCTATGAGGCAGTCCATGCGTTTTCCATACCAAGAAATCAAATATTTTAAAGTCAGTTTTTGGAAATCAAGTGTATTTTTCCCTCTTTTATAGAAAGACAAACATTTTGTTTAATTTTAGTCAGAAGGTCTAATTACAAAAGCACATGAGTACCAGGTATGTGCCAAACACCATACTCTGTGCTATGAGGACTACATTGGTGAGTGTACTCTTAACTAAGAGTGGATCCCTTCTGTCTGGAAAAGCTATCCTTCATTCATCAGAATATAGCTTTGAGGAATACACGCATGCAGCCGAGAAAAGGGAGAGCAAGAAGGAAGACACTGACAACCAAGTAGATTAGCAGAATCAATGCTGGAATGAAAATCCAGGTAACCCTCGTGTTTCATATCGCTAAGTAAATTTCAGTTTTTCATTTCAACTTGTTTTACGTATAATAAGAAATTAAATTGTGAGGTGTTTAAAGTATATATTGTGATGACTTGATAGACATTGAATGGACTCCCCTCCATCTATTTAATTAATGAATCTATCACCTCACATATTTCTTTTTCCATTTTCAGTGATAAATTTTAAATTCTAATCTCATCAAATTTCAAATAGATGGTACAGTGTTATGGAATATAATCACTGTTTTACATTAAATCTTTAGATCTTACTCATCTTAAAGATGGAAATGTGTTCTCTAACTTTTCCCTACTTCCCATGGAAACCACTTTTCTGCTCCTTCCTATGAGCTTGACTTTTTTCTTTTATGCCACATATAACTGCAACATTTACTTTTTTGAATGGGTTAAAAATATTATATTATGAATAATATTCCATTCCATCCCACATCTTATCCGTTTGTCGACTGATGGACTGGGTTGTTTCCACAGCTCGACTATCGTGTTGTGCTGCAATATACATCTGAGTTTATAGTTCATTTTTAGGTATTTACTTCGCCATGTTTTGTTAGTTTTCTTTTTGAAACCTGAATGTGATACTCGATGATTACTTCCTGTAAACTAGAAGGAATATTACAATTCTTTAGTTTTAGTTTAAAATATTTTTAAGCCTGAGAATGAGAAAGTGGCCCTTTCTGTTTAGCATTACTCAATCTCTTTAACTGTTTTGTTCAATTTTGGTCCTAAAAACATTCAGAAAAAAATACTGACACATTAATCAATATTGTTCAAATGTTGAGAATTTGGCCCAAAGACTTAAAAATAGAAAAGAAATTATTTGCATTCTTTCTCTGTCTCTCTCTCTCTGTGTATATATATATATACACACACACACACACACACACACACACACATATATACACATATATATACATGTGTATGTGTATATATGTATATATATGATGACAGATTGGACACTTGTAATCTAAGCATCAGAAAACAGGCACCAGTTGGCAAGTATTCCACACATCCCTTTCCCAACATATTTCACAAGAGTAAAGAATTACAATATTTAGGAATGTTATAAAATTCTCAAAGTACATGAAATAAGCAATAAGTTGAAACCTATAGAAACACTCTTCTATGAAAATAATAAAGAAAAATAAGGGTTTAGAGACAGAACATATATGGCTTTAAATCCATCAGTATGTTAGTGACTGAACAGTTTAGAGAAACCTTTTTATTATGTTTTCTCATATAAAAAATCATAAAAAATCAACCCTACAAAATGTGAATTTCTATGAAATTTAGCACATAATATTTACTATATACTTGTTCTATCCCTCTTGCCCTAATTCCTGTGTTTGTGTCTACAGTTCTGTCTTGCTCTAAATCTTTAACACATTTTAATAACAAAAAATGTTTGTGCTACTCATATTACTTAGCTTGTGTCTATCTTTACAAAATTATTTTTAATGGCATTCAAACTAGTTATCTATCCCTAGAGCTGGACACTAAGAAAACATACTCTATTGTTTGTTTTGCTTTAAACTTGTATACGGTCTCAAGAATAGATGAAGATAATGAAATTAGAAAATTAAATAAAGAGAAGTCTCATTTGCTAGTTTCCTGAAGGCCAGGAATTATGTCTTCTCACTTCTCACAACTGAAACTGATTCAGTTTTTAAGCTTACCCTCTCCCATTTATACAGAGAACAATGGCATTTATTTTTGGCAATGTTATGAATTTTTCAATTCTTAGGAATTTAAAAGAACATTAAATACTATATTTTACAAGATTTTTATTTTTAATAGCACAAAGACTGAATTTATAATTCAGCAGTTCTGAAGTCTTCATGCTTATTTTCAGTGATTCATATTCTAGTGAATATGATAAGAAATTGGATTCTTTTCAAAAGTGCCTGGCCTTTTCTTTATTCCCTGGTCTTTACAGGAACTTCATTACTCTTAAGTAAAACAATCTTCCCACATATATGTTTCATAAATCTTTGGGGATTTCTCTGAGGAGCAATCTAGTAAGGGGCACATTTTAGACTCTACTCTCCCATTGTTTTTTGTGGCTCTTTGCCAGGAGACCCAGCTGATTTCATTTAGATTGTCTATCTGCTGGCTTCATTAGCTCCAAGCACAAAAAGGGTTAGGTCTTTTGTTTTCTTGAAAGTTCTCTGGGAGTACTGCAGAGTCCAACAACAATGACAAAGTTGCAGAAAGAAGTAAGTATAATCGAAGATTAAGAATTTAAACTTCATGAAGGTTACATTTTTTTGTAAGAGCAGGGAAAAAAAGTGTTAATCAAGCATGATTGAGTTACATGGGTGAAATAAAATTAAAGACATTTACCAGTCGTTAAAAGCTACTCTTATTTTAGTCACAGCTAAGAAAATTTGTCAAAGAATCTATATGCTACTACACAAGACCTCTGTATTTACACATTCCCTCAGTTTTTCTTTCCCGTCTATTGTTATTTTTTCTGGTTTGTTTTACAAGTTTTTGGTTTTTGTTTTTGTCATGAATTTACAGTACAGAATCCACTGCAGTCAGGGGATCCCAAAATCATCTATAAATATATCTAAAAAAATAATTTTGAGGAGAATTAAAAATAAACAAAACTCAAAGCAGATAGATACTAAATAAATCAAAATCAAGCATATCTTTTTGATTATGACCATGTAAGAGTTTGTTTTCTTTCTTTCTTTTTTCTTTTGAATCCAGGCAGGTTTGCTTCTTATTTTTTTCTTCTATTACACATACAATACTGACTGTTGTGAGACTTTAAATGATACCTCACTAAAGCATATACAGAATGCTCTCAGTTCTGGGCAAGAAGACCCTTGTAAATTGAAACAGTAGGCTCTCTCCCACAAACTGGTTTAAGATGTCAGAAGGATGATTGTGTTGTTTTCATTGGAATTGAACAAAGATGTACACTCACTATTAATTTTTTCATTTGAATAAAATTGCTCTGAATGATAATCACTATATTACTGCATCAACTGAAAATCAAACTGTTGTTTGTAAAACATTTGAATCCATTGGTGTGAGGAGAGGAAGGGGGGCTTACATTACCATTGAACTGTGATGTTCGACTTTACGTTGTGAACACCAAAAGAAGAGTCTTTCACATTAAAAAAATCTCCAACAAATTCAGTGCTACAAGTATTTTTCCGCTTTCTGTAGCCTGTTTTCTTTGGCATTCATCCACTAGAAATTAAGACCCAGTTTCCCTGGCAACAATAACAGTGCACAAGTCTTCAGGAGAGCTCCCTCGTTCAGATTGTTAGCTATACAAATAAAGTTCCACAAAGAGATTGCCTCAGAATAAAAGAATAAAAGAAAGACTATCCCTATCTATTGTGATAGGCGTTAAGGTATTATTCAGAGTACCTCCAATTGGACAATGTGTTTTTGTGATGATCTGAATTACCTTAGATTGGTTTTCCACATCTTTTTGTGCTTGGGATAGCAGTCAAGGCTTTTATAGTCTATTTAGTTCTCTCCTTGGTTCCATTAGCATCAATCCTATTTCTTTCCAGTTTGTTTTTAGGGGAAATTTACTTGTTAAGTTGCCATATTACCTTTTAAAATGCTACTCCCAACTGATTTCAAAGCTCAGAGCTTTCAAAATTAAGCTGCATTTTTTTAACTTGTTTCAATTTCCTATCTTCTCCATAGCATGTATATGAGAAGAATAGAAATACAGTATTTTAACTAATGGTCTGGCCTGTAAAATATATGGAGAATGGATATCTCAAATTTGACTAAAAAGGTGGAGAGGTTTTTGTTTATTTTTCTATAGTGCATTTACCCATATTTCTAAGATTAAAACTAATAGAGGTGATTGGTTTTAAATTTTACTAAAGACAAATTGACAAATATATTTTAAACTTTTAATTAATCAGGTTCTCTATAATGTTTGCAAAAAAAAAGGAGCTTGATGTCAATGGACAATGAATAAAGCTGGATTGGGTGGTTGGAAGGATGATACCTTTAAAGGAAGAATTAGATATCAAGCATACAGTATGATAAAATTAATAAGTTACCACTGGTTGAATGTTTATGCTATGTATGTCAGTCAATGCTAAATACTCTGACACCTTATTTAATCATCAACACTTCTCTGTAAAATATGCATTTTCTGCTCATTTTTACAATAAATATTTAGATATATGAACCTCTCCGAGGTTTTATATTTATTAAGTTGTAAAGCTGTGATTTAGTTTCAGTCTAGTCCAGAACCTATGATCTTTAAACTACCTTATTATGACTAAGTATTGCATCTGATGTGATTTTTCAGTAAATTAGAATTTTAGTGAACCTATTTGAATTGCTTACAGTTTTCCCTGAGAGAATGAGACCAGATAGTGATTGCAGTTTATGGATGCAAAGACTAAAATATGAACCAAAACAGAGATTCTAAACTCGGACTTTTCAAACAGTTCTCTAATTTTCTAAACCAATTACGAAAGACTAATTTTTATTCATAAAATTACTAATGCATTCACATTAGGGTTCTAAGGTACAAGTAGACTGATTAAAATGAACCTGGGAACTGTTACTTTATCCTGTTGGACTTCAAAATTAATCTTCGGCATTCATTCTATAGGAATTCAACTCATTTAGTTCCTATGAATTTGAATTGTTTCAGTCAAAAAATTTTAAGTTCTTATTGTGCAAAAAGGTTTATGAACATACCAAGAAGGCTAAAATATGATTTTGCACTCATAGTTGACTGAGATTTTGAGTGGCATAGACTCTAAAGAGAAAAAAAACAAACAAACAAAAAAAAAACAGAAGAATAAGAACGACTAGATGCTAAATCTACCTCTGTTACTACGTAAGTGATCTTATTTTATGGCTGTTGGATTTCATTTTTCTCTAGGAAATAAGTCTATCTGACCATTTTGTCTCAACAGCCTCTGTTTCTAGCTTTCTAAAAGTAACTTTTCTAAATCGAGAATGCATAAGTTCCCCTTAGTTTGGTGGTTGCTGTCCTGGGTGCTAAAATCCCCTCCATGCCCCACCCACCTTGTAATTACTTTTTGATTTTCAGATTTTGCAATTTATCAAAATGAGTTATTTCATTATAAGACTCAAAGAAACAAGCCTCGTTTAAAAACACTTTTTTGAACTTTATTGACAGAGGTAAATATTTTAACCAAAATTTTCTTGAATTCAAGTTGGTAAAGATTCAAGGACCAGGCACAAATTATGCCATTGATTTTTAAAGTCCTTACCATCATTATGTAAGATCAGGTCCTATATAAGATATTAATATATCCTTCCAAATTTTTTGGTCTTAGGTCACAAAATGGAAGAAGACTCCTTTGCCTTTAAGATCCCGCACTCATCTCAGAGAAAATTTTCTACTTTGTAGTATGTTTATTATATATTTGTGTTTTGTTCTATACTAAATGTATACTCCATAGGTTAGTAAAAAACCTTGACACCTTGGTACAGTTTAGTAAATCACCAAGAGTATTAGCACAAAATAATTAGCAGTTATTAAGCACAGTTAACTTTTATAATATTAAATAAAGATACTCCTATGTATGTGTGCTGCCATTAGAATTTAACCCTACTTTGTTCTTCTGTGAATATTATACATCAGTGGCAAAGACCTCCAAAAATCGCAATGAGCCATCTTCTCATCGGGCTCACTGTCAAGTTTTCTGATTCAGGATATCCATCTTCCTTCTACTTATCAACCCTAAAATTGGATAGCTAATTGAATATTTTATTGCACTATTAAAAGCATTAACTTATCTTCATTAAACTAACATTCTTATCATTTAATTTTGATGAAACATCATTTGTTTCTGAAAATCTAGAGACAACTCAATATTTTGTATTATAGGTATTACGTGGCATCCAAGTAGGTTCAAATCAATCTAAATAAAATATGCTCTTTTTTTAGAGAAGGAAAGCATTCAAGATTTTGTCAGACCTGCACACTCAACCCACACTCGTGAATGCTCTGTACTCTTTCATACCCCATATCTCTATTTTTGCAGTTCCTATTTCTTGTTATCATTATACTGTCTTAACACCTTCATATATCATGACTTCTCCAGAAATTATTTACTCCTCTCCTATATGTATCCCTAAGCATTTTGTATATCTTTATTTCAGCGTTATTTCCTCTCTCTCCTTCCCTCCCTCCATTTTCATACTCCTATGCATACTCTTATGCAGTAGAGACAAAGCACACACTTAAGTCTCAGCCTTGGGATGACTTTGAGGCTGATCCATATGTATGAACCTCAGCTTGTCATTATACCTACCTCTGACTCAGTTTCCTTCCCTAAAACTTGGTAGAATTTTTTTTTTTTTTACAGTGTTGATGTATCCAATGAGAAAATCCAAAAAAGCATTCAGAATGTTGTTTGATATTTAACAAAGTATTCAAGGACTGTTAGATTTCATCTGTTGAGGTCTTTATAGCCAGGAGCTAATAGATCCAAGGTTGCATTCTGTACTGTTTCTTCCCATTTTATTTCTAACAAACCTAACAGGAAATGTAGCAGAGGCAGCAGAGAGAGGCCTCTGGCTCAAAAATTTTCACTCCTGAGAGTTGAATATGTCTTTCTCTTCCTTCTGTCCTTGCTGGGCTCGATATTACTCTTAAGACTTTTCTAAGTGAGATGAAGGAGCCATGGACTGAACATAAAAGATCAGTGGCCAGTGTGAGGAGAAAGACATCTTACCTGGCACTCTCCTTACATGGAAGTATACTAGAGCATTAAACCATTGCATCAGGTGTGATGCACTGTTTAATAGTTCTAACACACTTGACTGGCTGAAAACACTTCAAAGGTAATTTTATCTGAGAAGAAAGCTGACTTACAGCCCTTCCCTCCAGTCCCTTCATGAGGAAACCACCTAATTACAAAATTGAAGGGACCTCAGAGTCTGTGTTCTCTTTCAAAGATGGCATAAGGTATTGAGTCACAGGGTATTGTAGCTGAGAGAGCTTTCAGCATTGAGTTCAAAGAGAAGACTCATTCAGAGAAAGCTCTAAGGCCTATACCTATATCCATTTGTACAGGGTTCTGACAGTGCCAATGACTTTTTGCTTGAATTTTGTCTGAACATCAGTGAACTTGCACTCTCATTATGCTCATATCTGTGTTCCTTTTAGAATAACCCTTACAGACTATACTTTAGTTCATTCAGTTCTATATCCTAAAACATACCAAGTGGGTCTCTAAAATGACTGCCATTTCTTTTTGTATAAGGGCTAAGTGTAGGGGAGTTTTCAGTAGCTCTACATTTTAGGCTTTGATGACTTACCTATTTTCAAAGCCATTAAGCATATGGGATGTTTGAGATATATGTGCAAACACTCCTAGAAATGGAACATGAATGAGGTGAAGCAAACTTACCAACTAAAGTTTACATCTGAACTTTACTGGTGAATTAGCTTTGGTCTTTCTTGCTTTGTTCTCTGGGTTGGAGAAAAAGTTTAGCCTTTTAAATTACTATTAAAAATACTCTTTTCTATAATTGTTGGAAACAAAATGATAGGAATTATTGAAACAAATAGAATGGCTCAGAAATATGTGAAGTAAGAGAAAGAGATCGCTTATTAGATGTAGAAGAAACTTTAGAGATACCAATTTAAACATTTGAAATGTATAATAAGAGTAATTGTGAGGCTTGAATAATTGTGTCTAGGGGGAAAATGAGATAAATTTTCTAAAGATGTGTTTTTAAAAGATGTGAGCTTGCCTCTTGTCTCAGTCTGCTTGAGTTGTTCTTACAAAGTACCACAAGCTGAAATCCTAAAAACAGAAAGCAAAGTGGTGATAGCCAAGGTGAGAAATGGGTTGATATTGGCCAAAGAGTAGAAATGTCATGTATAAGACTAATGAGTTCTAGGGATCTAATATATAGTATGATGATTCTGGTTAATAATATTATAGTATATATTTCAAAGTTGCTAAGAGAATAGAGCTTAAATGTTCTCACCACAAAATTTATGTGATAGAGGTATTTAATAATTCTGTGGTGATGATCCTTTTGCAATATATGTGTTTCAAATCCCCCTGTTGCACACCTTAAACTTACACAATTTTATATGTCATATGTATCTCAATAAAATTGGCAAAGGTGCCACAGGCTGATGGCTTAAAAAAATTAGTTTCTGGGGGTTCAAAATCAAGCTTTGGGCTTGCCTAGCCTTTCCTCAGTTTGTGCACATGGAAGAGAGGAGAGGAAGAAACATACCTTTCTTATAAGTTCATCAGATGTGTCATATTAAAGCCCCACCATTATGACCTCATTTAGTTTTAATTACCTTCCAAAGACCTGTTCAAAATGTAGTCCCATGAGCATTAGGGCTTTAACATATGAATATGAGAGCAACACAATTAAATCCATTTTTTTCCCCTGCATTTAATCACCTTTATTGAATTCTCTGGGTATAAATTATCACCAGTAGGTATATTTTGTTCATTTTTAATTTCCTTAGTTGTTGTTTTATTATTATTGTGTCCAGGCTATAATATATGCACTTAAGTTTTCCTGTTCATCATTATAATTTAAGCCAAGAACCATGCTCGACACAACAGGACACCAGAAAATAATTCAATTAATGGAGACAAGGACTTATCTTCTATAAGTGCTTTACTGGAGGGCGCCTTTTCTGAGCACTTCCTAATAATGTGATATTTTATCAGTACAAAAAACTTCACTCCTAGTGTTTCAGAACAGTTTTTGAGAGGAAAAACAGAAGTGGATTATTTTTGTCTTCAGCTGTTCATGCATATTCTTACCTTCTCTCTAGATAGCCATTTCTGCATACCCAGAGAATAAAGTGTGCCGATCTGACTTCCTAACTCTAATTGCAATCAGGTTGAAATGATGATATATTCCGGATCCCTATGTTTCAGAGCATGTGCCTATGACAGACTGATAAATACTTAAATGGATATATATGTGAGCCCAGCAGTTTAAATCTCTTATTAGTACATTAATATTGAGGGGGTAGAAAATTCATTTTTTACTATACTGTATTGTCTCATTTAATTAAAAAGAACATACTTCTAGAATGAAAATCAATTTTTTTTCATTTCTTTTGAATGAGAAGTATTGATCTTCTGGCATTATCCACAAAAGGAAGATCATCATTGCTATTAAGGATGAATCAGAGTTAAATTAGGGTAAATTCAGGAAGAAATATACAAGCCAGTCTGAAAAGAGAAAATAGAACTATAGAAGACTGACATTATTTTCACTGCAAAAATGGAGACGCTAGACTGATCTTATAAGAGTAGCATTATACGAGGAGGAAAAAGTAATATAAATGAAATGTCCAGTGGAAGCAGTCCCCTGAATGGGCTCTATCTTGAAAGACGGTCATAATATAGGTAGAATTTGAGTGTTTACAAAGGAGTTAACTAAATCTCTGTGCTAGAGATCGACTGTGAGAAATGCAGACCTATTGCTCCTCTCCTGGTCAAGCTAAGCTAGGTAGTTTCCATTATACTTGAAAGCACATTTCTCATTTGTTATCATATTCTGGGTGAGGTACCTTGTACTGGGTAAAAACAAATTTATTCTGATGCAGTTTAGGAAGCTTTTCTTCTTTACTTATTCTTTCTGCCATTATTATAACCTGGGAGGGACAAATGTGATACAGGACAGAGAATCAATTTGTTTTCTTTTTCTGCTCATAATACGTGCAAGATTCTTTCTGTGCCCTTATTTTATAGGAGTTTTTTTCCTTCCATTCTAAGAGTGGGTAATGGAATGAAGAGCTAACAACAAATAGCTCTCAGAAGCATTTTTGATAAGGACAAAGAATCAAATGGAAATTAGTTAAACAAAACGAATGGAAGTCAATATACTACTCAAATAGTTAAATCTACCTTTTTTTTTGCCAGATCAATATAGATATCAATACAGGTATATCGATAGCTAGCTAGAAATAGAGATAAATTAACTCTCTGGGGACCCAAAAAGTTAACAGTTCTAAATCCAACATGGCAGTGATAGATTTGTCATATTTAATCTCTAAGTGTGCATGTATCAATTATTTTTCACAGTGTATCAAATCACCCAAACACTAACTTTAAAGCTGTTAGACAGGAATTTGAGCTGAGGTGCAAGAGGTGGGAAGCCAAGTCCAGAAGCCATAAAATGGTACCAGTTCAGTTTAAAATGCAGATAGACATTAACCAGAAACCTCTGAATGAAGTGCTGATGTTCAAAGTTATAGATTACAGAGCCAGGGAAGTTTAAATACAGTTAGTTCACCATCAACCAAGAAGCTACGTGCATCAAAGCTGCAGACTACTGGAAAGGACAAAGGAAATAAATCATAAAGTGGTGCCATAAAGCACTCCAATTAATTTAAAAGAAACCATTAATGGGCCAGAGAAAATGCATCCCATGTCAGAACTCCCTTGAGTGGGAAGCCGCCTGGTGAGAACCTTTAAAATACAGTTCCAAAATTCCTCAGGGCTTCTTCCTTTTCAGAATGGCCCATTCCCTCATCTATCTGCAAATGTACTTTTTCCTCTTCCTTTCTCCTGAATAAACAACTTATTTCAATTCTGTGCTCTATCTCACCTTTCTTCTCACACACGGTACTATGAAGCAAACACCCTTTCCAGAGACATAACATTTCCCCTCTACTGAGGAAACTGAGGCATGAACCCTGTGGTTACAAAGCAATTATTGGGATCTGGTTCCAAGATGGCACACTGTTAAGATCTCAAGTTCACCAGCTTCCCACAGCACAACTAAGCATCTATTTGTCAATATAATCTTTGAAAAGAAATAGGACCAACTCCACAAAAAGAGGTGACACATACATAAAGAATAGAAGACAATCTGTCTCAGCACCACACCATCCTCTTCAGAGGTTCCAGCACTGTGGGGAGATACCAGTGAAATAAAAGCTTTACTGGAGCTGATGGCTTTCTCCCTCAGAGAATGCAACCATACCTGGGAATTAGTTTTTAGTTACTGAGCCTGGAGCCTCAGTGTGGGCAGGAAAAGGAGCTTACCTCCCTGTGACCCAAGCCACTGCTTTCTCAAGGCACCAGTGTGGTAGACTGCCTTTGTGGGAAAACCCCAGGGAGGAAGCACCCACTCTCTCTGCCATTAGCACACTGGTGTGGAACTGGTGACTCTCATAGCTGCCTTTCTCCTTTCTGTGGGCTACCAGAGACAGACAGCCAGATCAGATTGGCAACACCCATGTAGTTGGCTTTTTTCAGACAAAGAACATTCCATTCTAACCATCCCAAAGGGAAAATAATTGGAAGGACTTGAAAACAGCAATTCCAACCAGCCTGAGGCTATAGCTATAGTTTCCTTTTGGCTTGGTATTTCCTGAAATTTCAAACCTAGGCCTTAGGGCTTGTTTACTATCTCCTGCTGAGACTGCCACTCCTCTGGATGACTGAGACTTTAACATGGGAGTATGTTCCATTAAGACCGGTTCCAAGGTCAGTTTCTTCTCTGGGTTGTTGCAAATGTGGCCTGCTTGCAGACTGGCCCACACTCTTGGGGTTCTCCCCTTGGACTATGTTGTTTATGACTGGGTGAAGTCTCTGTATTCCCTAACCCCAACTCCAGCCCTGTAGGCTGGGCTCTCAGGCCTCAACACAGCTGGCCCTAAAGCTTCAGGTGTCTGATGAATGTTGAGATCACACAACTAAAAGGAGTACAGCATTCCAGACTAACACCCGCGTAAATTCTATGCAACTTGAAACTCTAACACAAGCCTTTCCATCAGGGATGCCCAACCCATAAAAAGTAAATACAGAAAGCCAAAAAGATTGAAGAGACAGAAATAATGGACCAAAGCAAAATTAGACATGAAAATATGAATGCAGCAGACTTAGGTAAACTACCTGATGAAGATTTTATAGCCACAGTTTTAATGATCCTCACTAAAATTGGGAAAACAGTGGAAGAACAAAAGGGAACTACAACAAAGATAGGGAAAATATGAGGCAATTCTAAACAGAATTCATGAATCTAAAGAACATAATAGAAGGGCTCAATAGTAGACTGGAAAAGCTTCTACTAGAATCGGTGAGCTAAATAAAACAGTGGAGTGGAATGCACTCAAAAAGACCAGTAAAGAGATAAAAGAATTAAAAGAAACAAAGACAGCATACGATACCTATGAGATAACATGATGAGGAACATTAACATCATAGGAGTCCCAGAAGAAGAGAGTGGGAAGGTGGCAGAAACCACATTTAAAGAAATAAAAGCAGAAACCCCCATATGTCTATTGATGGATTTCTCAGCTGAAACATCACAGAGAAGAGGAGAATGGCATGATATAATCAAAGAATAATTCAAAAGAAAAGGACTTCCAACCAAGGCTATTCTACACTGTTAGCTTATCACTGAGAATTGAAGGGATGATAAATTGTTTTACAGAGAAGCAAAAGCTGAAGGACTTCATCACCACAAAACCAGCTTTGCAAGCAATGCTAAAGGAAGTTCTATAAAATTAAAAGAAATCCCACTTAAAACAGTAAGACATCAAATATATAAAATGTGGAGAGGAGGTGAAAAGTTGGACTGTTAAAATGAGCTCAATGCTAACTTGCTTTCAATTAAAAACAGGTTATAAGCCTAGAAATTGTTATGTAAAGTCCAGGGAAACCTCAAAATACAACTCCAGGGAAAAAAACAAGAAAATAAAAAGAAAAACCAAGGAAAACATATGTGTTTTCTAATCACCTAAGAAGAAGGGAAGAACAAAGGTACTTGTATGCAAAAACACCCAGAACAGACTTTTAAAAAATGCAGTAATCAGTTACATATAAATAACCCTAAATGTTGATGAATTAAACTCACCAATCAAAAGGCACAGAGAGGCTGAATGGACTGAAAAACATAACCCATTTTCTATTGCATTTAGTAGATTTATCTACATTGAAAAGATAAACATAGGCTCAAAGTCAATGGTTGGAAGATAATCCTGTAGTCAAATAATAACCCAAAAAAAGCAGGGACAGCATACTTCTATCAGATAAAATAAATTTCCAATTAATGAAGACAACAAAAGATAGAGATGGACATTATGTAAGGATTAAGGGGTCAATTCAGCAAGAAGACATAACTTTTTAATATATATAAGCACCAAATGAAGGAGCATCAAAATACATAAAGCAATTATTCATGAGTTTTTAGTCAACAATATTGCTTAGACTCATCTGAATGATTCTGCTGGGTTTGCTCATGTGTCTAAGGTTAACTGTTGATCAGTTTGCCATCTCTGCTTCTTAATATTGCTGGGTGTTGTCTCTAGGAACAAAGAACAACTAGAACTGGTCTCTCTCATCATCCAGGAAACTAATGTGGGCTTGTCTACATGGTGGCTCTGGGTTTAAAGAACGTTAATAGATACAGGCAGATCTTCTTAGGGCTTAGGTTGAGAACTGGTAGAGCCTAACATTTTACTGACTAAAATAAGCCACAGGCAAACCAATTCAAGAGATGGAGGTACGGACACCCTTTGTGGTAAGCAGTGTCACAAAGAATCATGACTATTTTTGTAATCTGCTATAGTACTTATAAGTGAAAATGAAGATGATGTTTATTTTACTTTTTTGTTTTAATTATGCTTTCCAACTGTTTATTAAAGTTCAAGGAGTATTAATCTGTCGATCACATACCCTCCCTTTCAAGCACCTAAGTTAACAAGTTGTATACCAATAAGTCTTCCTTAACTCATGGCTAATATAAATTTGGAAAAATACTAGTGATCTAGATTTAAAAGCATATTTAAAATTGAGCCCTGCAAAAAATCTAGCAAGACAAACCAAGGAGTATCTTGAATTTACTGTGGATAATTTAGAGTTAACAGACTACCTTGGCTTGCTAAGCAGAACTCCTAAGCAGTGCTGAAACACTCCTTCTATATAGTTCTCCAGTTTCTAAATCTTAGTTTTGTGGCACATATTGGACATCCAGGCTTCCATGGAGGGTATTTTATTTCCCTTTGCTCCACTTTTAAAGTAGTCATAGCATCTACAAGCTATTGTAAAAACATGGAAAACAGATTGGTGGACATTTTTTTCATACACATAGTGATAAGGGATCAAAGTTGTATGCCTCTTTATAGTTTGAGATACCAAATTTATCACTGATACTGTGGGTTTTAAGTGTCTGTCAAATCCGAATTGAGCTTATTTTTAAGCTTCTCAGTTAAAAAAAAAAAAAAAAAAACAACCTCTTTACGTTCCCAGCTGCAGTCTCTTACACTAATCCTTGTTTTAAAACTAATTAAACACATACAGCATATTTAAAATAAAATCACTGATCTGTATGCCCTCTTTTCCCATCTGTAATATCTTGCAAAGGTTCTCTGCTGAAGGCAAGTTTGAGTTTTAGAAAATAAAGATCTCTTAAATGAATTCATCTTTTACCTCATTCCTGGCAGCTAGGGATCCCCTTCTCTAGTTTGTTTTTACAATCAAAATTAATACTTGAATTTAAAACAGTATTGTTATTTCCATCTCAGTCTTCCATGCCACCAGTTTCCCACATGACTGTTTTGATCTATCATTCAAGCATATATACATATACTGTTTAAAACTGAAAGCTGTCTTCTCCTCTATTCCCACCACACATATTTTTTAGGAAAAAAAAAAAAAAAAAAAATCAGTCTTTCCCAGGACTTCTTCTAAGCTGATTTTAATTGACTGCTCCAGCCCAGGGATAGACCAAAACACTTGTGATGCCAGCCTGGCCTTTGTGGCAGCCCACTAAAGTATTCAAAACACTCCGTGGAAGGGATCAAGGTGAGTTGGATGCAAAGCTGATGGAAAATTGGAAAGCAAAGACTTATATTTGTCAGGCTGGTATACAGTGGCATGTTCACGAGGGTTTATATTCCTGATGCATACTCCTAAATGTCAGAATAAATATCCCAGAAAAAACAAGTGAGTTATCAAGGTTGACTGTTCTTGACTTCCTGACTTTTCAGACTTTCTCTTCCTAAACTAAGTTTATCATTAGTTCAGTTCTGATGGCAGGGTAATATAATCTGCTCTTGGCTTTTAGCAGCATGTGCTGATAAGGTACCATCACCGACATTCTGCATATACAGGAGTAACCAAGATAAACTGCTCTGGAAACAGTTTAACTCTCCCGGAGACAAATATTCCCTTGTCAGTGGGCATTCTTGCAACCAACTACCCAGGAGACTTAATTGGAAAACTTAAAACACATAGAAGCAGTGGGGAAAATCCCCAGGAATTTAGGAATGATGAAAAAGTTTAATCTTTGTCAATGAAAAGTTGTTCTAATTTACTCTTCATACTGTGAGGTATTAGGCTATGCAGCGTTTACAATATCAAGCAATTAGAAGCCTTTTCCCCTCAGCAATAGCCTTGAAGTGACCTAGTTAAAATCATGCTAGAGTTGATTTTAAATTGCTATCTTACTTTAATTTTGTAGACTAACATTTGGTTTCTCAGTTGTAGAAATGAATAGCTTTTAGCAAATTCAAGACTAATTATTCAAAAGCTGAAAACTATGACTCTCTAAGATTTGGATCTAGGATGAATACACCATTAATGGCATAGTCAAGGTCTAACTCTAGAGAGAAGTAGCACAGAGGTACAAGGGGGAATAGTACTGGACTGGAGGATGAACTACTATGTAGTAAAATCCAACATCACTCTACTGCTTCCTGCCCTTGTCTCTTGACCTTAGTTATGTAGTGCATCCTGTAATAACCTCACATCCTTTCTTTGAAAATAAAATCATATGAACATATTATCCTTCCCTCCACCAAAGGTTTTTGTTTTTGTTTTTAATTCTATAATTGTTGAAGGTTTTCAATGGGGAGAGTGGCTTTCTCAGTTGTTTCTCACCTCCACCCTTAACGTCCAACTTCATTCATTCATATATTGACTGATGCAGTGACTCTTAAATACACTGTCAAAATGTAATCTTCAGGTGTAGGCAAGAGACAGGAAATCAAAAGCAAAACATCCTAAGCAAAGATCAATCCCAGTAGAGTGCTCAGTCTTAGAAGTTAGAGATTGATGGGATTAAGGGAATGGAAGTTAAATTAACCCAATGAAAACAAGACAGGTCAAAGTGAAGTATGAGACTTGGTGGACCGTGGGATGAAGGAAATAACGGTAGCCTTGATTTCTATTGGGGTCCTTTTGTCTCCATTCTAACCTGACTCCTCATTGAGCCTGGACATTAGCGTTGACAGACTTATCTTTTTAACATCGATTATTGTATTAATTTTCTTCTTGAGACTCAAGCATGTCTACATTTTATATTCTCATTCTACATGTGCTGACTTCTTTGCAATCCACACAACACTGATCAAATCCTGATGTTAGCATTTATACATTGTACTCTGGTTTATCTCTACTATTTCCTCAGCCTACCACCACTAAACCAGTAATTCAGTGTTAGAAGGCAGAGACCACTGCATTCCTTTGTATGTGTAGTGCCTAAGACCATAGAGAGGTCTTTTTGTTGCTCTAGACTTTTTCATAAGGTACTCTTTATTGATTTTATTCATAACTTCACTGGTCAAAAGTTTTTAAATGAACAGGTTTTAGGTACAACACAAGGTGTGAAGAAAAGTCTTTTTCTTTAATGACTTTTGTAAGTTACATTGGAGTTATTACTCTGTATTCCAGGAGAAGTGAGATACTTTCAGAAATCTGAATGAAAATTTTCCAAAAGTCCAGTGTGAATGTTAAATGTTTGATTGTGCAATTCTGATTAAATTGCTATTAAATTTTTAAATGATTGAGTAGTAGGGAATGTGGTATATTCTGAAGACATGACCATGTTCTTTGTAGAAGTAATGCTGAGGGTCACATATGCATGAACAGCAGTTGACCAAGTGAGGAAAGAGTGAAAGAACATTTTATACTGAGTGAGGAGCATGAGGAAGGGGCCTAAATTGGACCTTAGGGTCAGAGGGCAGAGTGACTTTGAGGGAGAGCACTGAAGATAAAGATGGAAAAGATTTGCTAGAACTTAGTTTATTCCTAGCCCTTAACGTTAATTTATCAACATGAGTCAGTATCCCAAGAGCATAATTAAAGTTTTAAGAGTGTTAAATAAAGGTTAATATTATCATATTTGCATTTTAAGACACTGACTTTAATAGGGAGAGTGGAGCAAAAATAAATGAGGTGACAGAGAACATTATGATCATCCAGGTAAGATGTAGCAGTGGTGACTTGGACAGGATAGCAGCAGTTAAGATGGAGAGAATGGACAGTATCAGTATGTACCAGTGGACAAAATCAAAAGTCTTACTTATTGATTATGTGTAGGAAATAAGGGAAAGAACAAAGCTTGGTTTCTTCTACTTTTTGCCCACAGAGTATTTAAGCCTCCCTCATGGAATGAAAACTATGCTATAAACAAAACAAGACAAACAATAAACCAAGAAAGGTCGAATAAGTATTTTTCAGAAAGTCTTTGTTTACTGAGACTTTGTTGTAATGATTCAAATAACCATTCAAAATTGGTACTGAGTATTTTGCTTTGTTGATATTTTTCATCTCAGGACCTATGATAGGGTCTTTTCATTCTACAGGAGACAAAAAAACAAAAATAAAAAACAATCTCCTTGATTTTTAAAAAATCAACTTGCAGAGTGCCTTGACTAGTCTGTTAATTTAACCAATAATACTATTATTGTTGATATTGCCTTGACTGCAACATAGTGTGTTTCTAAAGTTTCAGCATAATGTTGTGAATTTAAAGTCTTGTAATTTTGGTGCTTCCCAGCACCATTGTAGCGTGAAATATGTTCCAAAGTCAGCCTAAAAAGAATGTTAAGATGAAACTTATGTAAAATATTCACATCCCTCCTGTCCATAATATAAACCTGTTCACTATTCCCACTAATCAGAAAATAATCTTATTATCAATATATTCCAATATCCCAAATAAGCAATGGCCCCTTGTCAAGATGGGTACATGCTTTGGTTGCTCTACCTGCTGCATCCACAGAGCATTCTTACCTTCTTGTGAATCCTGGACATCTTATACTCCAGGGCACTGCAAGTGGTGCTCTAAATGCCTCCATACTCGAGCCAGCATTCCTGATATTTGAGTCCACAGATGCCTTTGCCAGTGACCAGTGTCCTCATATAAAAATACCAACATTATAGAGGATAGGTAGCATGCAGAGAAAGGAGAAGGGCCTGTGCTCTAGGGATAAAACTGTACTATCAGGAAAGGCTAGGCACTAAAAGTATATAATCTGACACAAAAACAGTATACAGAGGTACAAAAGCCACTTGGATAGCTAAAGCAGTGGGGCAGGTTTAAGAAATAAGAAATGACAAAGTCATGCAAAAACTTAAAAATTTGTAAAGTACATTTTTAGAACAAATGAAGAGAGAGGCATTACCCCACCCCCAATTTTAAACTTATCTGTCTGTCTTACTAACCATGAGAAAACAACTCCTGTGGTGTGAGGCAGACAATAGAGCATGATTGTGATGGTAGTGGAGCATTTCATTGCTGGTGGAGCCTGCTGTAGGGCTGACGTATTCTTATGCTAATAATAATGTAGTTTCCTTTAATGCCTTTCATAGGTTACACTGAAAGGATTACTCCGTATTCCAGGAAAAATAAGATATTTAATTTCTTTTAAAAATCTGAATGGGAAATTTCCAAAGTTCAGGCATAGTGTAAATGCTATACTTTTAATTGGGGAATTCTAATTAGATTGTATTAAATTTGTAAAATATTACTGGTTTATATCTGATTATCTTCTAATTACTTCCTGAAATGGTATTATACAATTAGCATCCACCTATGTTCTCTCTCCTGTTTCTACTAAGAGGTTTCCAAACAGTGTTAATTTAAATGAGGACTGCTATTGCTCTTTTATTAAAACTTCACAGCTAACTTTGAGGATCAGATAAAATGGGTGAAGAGCATGGTACAGGGGTGTCTATTTTTCAGTGTATTGTTACTGAATACAATAGATCCATTCCCTTGGTAAGTGTTAGGCAAAAGACACAAACTAAATTTCTTTTAAACAGGAAAGGCCTATTACTTGCGGCAAGTAAGCAGACAGCCACATAAAAGCACTGCCTCCCTTGGTGCTCTGCTCAGGGTTTTTATTGGGAGTCAATTGGGGAGGTGGGTGCTGATTGGTCAGGCGGTTGCTGGGGAAATTCCGAGTCGTCTGTGCAGGGGCCAGCCTTCCTTTTGCCTGCTGGTGCTTGCACATGTTCAAAAAGAAATGGTGGTACAAGGTCACACTGAAGTCAGTCCTACTCCTACTCAAGGCAAGACTTTCTTTATCTACAAGACATTTATCTATTCTGTTGCCTAGAACTGCTAAGTTTTGAAAGGCCCTTCAATGGTCAGGGCCCTCAGGGACTCCATGAAGTTTTGAGGGTGGCCACTGAGGTGGTTTTCATCATGGTATTATGATGTATTGCTGACCCAGTTACAGAATCATCTCATATTTTGTTAATGAAAGACATGAAGCTTGACCACCAGTCTAATGTACAGTTTATTAAAAGTATTAGAATGCTCAAAATGAAACAAAACAAAATAATAATAATTATCCACCTTTAGCATACACAGGAGCCAACTCATAGGTTACTAAATACATAGTATTATTGTATTATCAGAGCAGATTTTCCTAGTTTAAAACATAAATACAATGTACATTCATTCCCCCCATCCCCGCCATTACTTCATGCAAAATGAAATTTGCCAAATTTAGAGGATGTTTCAAGAGACTCATGATAAAAACTATGGTAGACTGAATTCACTTTGGGAGATTCTGGATTGTGGAGGTAGTGAAGACACCATACAGAGAGAGACAAATTGTTAGGCTGGCCCAGGGACAAAAGCAGCAGTGGCCATGCCCGGGAAAGGCCAAGCCCGGGAAAAGGGTGGATGGCGTCAGAATAAGGGATGCAGCCCCCACACCTGGATTCACAGGGCCAATCTCAATCGCCATATGGGAAGCCCACGAAATTCCTCTGCTTAAAGAGCCAGTCCCCCTTTGTTCTGGGCGCGACTTCCAAGCCCGCGACTTCCCGGCCCTCTGCCGACTTGGGAGTTTCGCCCGGGTGTGCAAAACCCAACAAAGCCCTGGCTATTTGACATTTTTTGTCTGATTGAGCTTTTCTCCTCGCGGAGCCCAGAAAAACCTTACACAAATGACTTCCCTTTACTTCCTGTAGTTTGCTAAAATATGAGCAACAACAGGAGTGTATTCATTTGATAATAGTTAAAATTCTTCCCAACGTCATAGACAGCCAGCCTTATAATTAAGTGACTCTTTTCCACTGGCAGACAATTCATGTTGCTCAACGTTATTTTCTTCTCTAATAGGCTACATCCAATATACCAAATTTTGTAAAAACTGATTCTCAGAAGATATTTCATATTGGTGATAAATAACATTTGGTCATTTGACCTTTTCTAAAAGGTCCTTGTTCAAATCACACTTGTTGCATATTACACGCACCCTGTCCTCTGCTGGGTACAAGATCCAGGATGTAATGAGGATTCAAGATTTTTAGTGTGACAAGTAACAGAATAGATTTCCTTAAGAATGAAACTTTATTAGATGTTCCTAAAAGTGTATCCCTGGCCTCATCTTGAAAGTTATGCAACAGTTGCATATGGGCAAAAAAATAATTAGTTTTGTGAAAGAAACACCTTTCAAGATCTTCCCTGGGTTTGCTTAGCAGTCCTTGCTTTCTTGTGCCTCAGTGTGCCACACCAAGGCCTGAGAGTGTAAAAAGGATATTCTAATAGCTAGGGATTATTGAGGCTAGCATCACACTGCACTATCAGACTAGAAGCTGGGTTTTTTTTTAAATGTCATTTTCCAGGAACTAAAGGATTTCTGCAGTATTAAAAAGTGTCACAATGTGACTGACAATATTTAATTGGAAAAATATTAAAAGTTTTGGCAAAGATGACAGTTGAAGGAAACTGGTATTTAATGAGTACTTACTATGTGCTAATTGCTACAATAAATACAGTCTGTGAATGACTTCTTTTAAGTCTCACAATGACCTAAAAGGTTGATATGCTGAATGAAAGTTGCAATGTGGTGTCATAGCCTGCCTCACCCAAATGCCATCTCTGTCATTATCAGAACAAAGAAATCTTTGCTTCTTGTCTGAGATTGCCACTAATGCTCCTGGTAATGACCAGGGATTTTTTCCACAGAGGTGTCTGCAGCACTGTGACAAGGAAATGAGTCCTTTCATTCTGGGAGAAAATGTACTGTATAAATTGCCTCTTATATTCCTGTCTTTTAGACAGCAGTCTTAGAACTGGTCTTGGGATTCTTGAAAGGGAGCACCAGCCCCGTTGCACACGGCAGTGAGGGTAACTAGCAGGGGCACAAAGAGCATGTGTTTGGATACCCAACTACCTGGGTTTAAATCTTACCTCTGGCTAACTCTGTGACCCTGGACAACTGACTTAGCCTCTTTTGGCATCACTTATCCTGCTATAAAATAGAAGCGGTGATAGCACCTAACTCATAAGGCTGTGGTAAGAATTAGTAGCATAGACAAGCACGTAGTCCAATGCTTAGTGAGGAAGGCTTGAGAAACTATTTTCATGACCCTATGTTATAAAATGTTCACTGTCATTAAAGGATGCGACATTCTATTGTTCACACAAAAAAGGAAGAAGCTGCTTGACCTTGGGTAGTGAAAAATGTCTTTTCAGTTTTTCTGTGTTGGATCTTAATTCCATGCTGAAAGATGACCACACAGTCATCACTGTGCTGCATGCTATTATGTTTGCCAATATCCAAAGGACTTAGACTTAAGATATGCCAGGACCCCAAGGTGGGGGAGGCAGTCAGAACTAGATCAAACATTAATGACTATGGTGTTTGTAAAGATTAGAACTTGGTTTTAAAATTTGGCTTTTATCAGGGTCTTTTGATGATGGCCAGAATATAAAGGGCAGTCCCAGTCCCAGCCATGGTCCAAATACATATTTTAGAAGCTGGTCTAGTGTGTGCCAAGAACGTACCTGAACTTTAGGTGTCATCACTGTTGCTTTTTAGCCCTGAATTGCACAAATTCATTTTTGTGTATAAATGTATATACATATAAAGTATATATATGAGAATTTGCCGCAGAAACTTTACGACAGTCATGTATCACTTCCAGACAGAGATGCCTTCCAAGAAATGCATGTTAGGAGATTTCATTGTGTGAATGTCATAAAGCACAAATTGCACAAACCCAAAGGCATAACCTAGTACACACATCTAGCCAATGTGGTATAGCCTTTTAGGACCAGTGTCCTACATGAGGATTGCCAGTGACCTGAACACTGCTAAGAAATGCATAACTGTAATGTTTATTCAGAGTTTCATGGATGGGCAACACCTAACCTAGCAGATAGATAGGAGGAACTTGAAATATCTGTACAAGGTGAACTATCTTTAAGGACTAGAGTGAGAAAGAACAAGGAAGTTATATCAGGCACTTGTTGAATGATTAAAGCAAGACTTTCTTTATATAGTATATAGTTAGACTTATTAATTGTTGTAGATGAATGCTTGGAAATTATAACTTTAAGCAAAATATAGAACAAAATCAATTTTACTATAGGCTAATTGATGTAAATAAGCTCCTACAACATATTTATGATCATAAAAAAATCACCAAACTTCTAAATAAAGACCCCAGACACTTCTACTATTAAAACAATAATTTGTATTATTCATTTTCCAACCTACTTATTCCAGTTAAGGATCACCAGTGGCCAGAACTTATCCCAGCAGCTCAGGACAGGACAGCCTTCTATCATAGGACTGACTCACTCACTCACACACTCACTCACTCACTCACTCACTCAGACTGAGACTGTGTAGACATGCCAATTAGACTAATGTGCACAACTTCAGGATGTGGGAGGAAACCAGAGTAGCTGGAGAAAATCCACGCAGTCACAGGAAGAACGTGCAAACTACTTACAGACATTGGCCCTAGTCAGATATCAAGGACATTTCCCCCTTCATCATTATAACCAAACAGACTTGGAACAAAATGGTGTTATTCCAGAATCTGTAGAGGATAGGAAAATATTGGAGCCGTGTAGGTGGCTTCTGTTGAGCAGACAGGTGGTGATAAGTTGGCCTATACTTTCCTTTTCTGGGAGAATCAACATAAGAATGTAGTTAAATTCCCATTTGCTGACACGGGGCCTAGTCAGGACATTTCAACAAAATCTCTATCTGAAAGGTGTTGAAATTTGGGAATGCTGCAACCAGAGGGTTCCTGTTACTTAAAGGAAATTAGGGCATGTTGAAGTCTAGCAGCTGTGGCTGGGCCACTCATGTCACAGGGTCTAGAAACATGAATCAATGAATTGTGATTTCAGATGTGATTGTCTTAGGAACTGGGTAAGGGCCTCAGTGTACTTGGCTCAAAGCAGCTGGCAGAGATGGGAGAGGGTGGAAGAAAGGGGCTAGAGTTGGCATGGTGGGTACTCTTGACAAATTGCTGTGTTGGGCATGCTGAGCACGACATAATAGGGATCTGTTTCCTAGACATGCCAGGGCAAGAAGACCCAGATAGGACAAAGACTGACTAGAGAATGAAAGAATCTTACTTAATTGGCAGGTAACTTTCAAATTCAGGTAACCCGAAAGGAAAAATAATTTTCTCATAAGTGAAATCCACTTAGATGTCTCCTTAGAAGTGTTTCTTTTTTCCTTAATAGAAATGTTCATAAAAGTGATGATTAGGACAAATTTAATAAAATGCATAGTGTTTCTAAAGTCCTTATTGTTGTCATAATGCTCATAATAAAAAAACTTCCAAATTAAGTGGTTTAAGGTAACAGGTAGCTATTATTTGGTGAGTCTGTAAATCAGTGGGGTTGTTCTATCATCTGGCCTGGGCTCACTTAATCTCAGTAAATATGCATCTGGTGTCAGCTGGTATATGGACTAGGGGCTACTGTTCTGGGATAACCTCGAATTGAACAGTCTTACTTTCCTACATATGATCTCTTCTCCAGAAGTCTAGGCTTGTGGCACAAGAACAAGAGAAAGCAAGCAAAATTGCACAAGGTGGTGTGAGGCTTGAAACCTGCAGTCACTTCATTACATTATATTTGCTAAAACAAGTCCTGAGGCCAGTCCCAATCAAAACATTGGAAATAGATTCTTATTTAGAATAGTTTTGCTATTTCTTTTGTCTTCATTGCCATATGCATTTTAGGATATTGAAATGGTACCTCAGTTGTGTGTATTTCACACCACACCCACCACCAGAGCTCTAGTGTCCCTTACCACCACCCTGCTTCCTCCCCCTCTTCACCCCACCATCCCAGTCTTGTGTCCTGTGAATTCTATTGAGATTTGTCTGTTATTATGCTTTGTTTCTTTATGAATGAAATGAATGAAAGCATACTGTACTTCTCTTTTTGCGACTTATTTTGCTTAGCATGATCCCCTCCAGTTCCATCCAGGCTTTTACAAAGGGCACAATTACATCTTTTAATAGATGCATAGAATTCCACTGCATAGCTATACCACAGCTTCTTTACCCAGTCATTCAATGACAAGCATTTAGGTTGTTTCGTTGTCTTGGCTATTGTGAATTGTGCTGCTATGAACATAGGGGTGCATGTATTTTTTTTTCTGATTATTGTTTTAGAATAGCCTGTATCAAAAAAAAAAAAAAAAATCAAGTATTTGAGAGGGTATAGAGAAAAAAAAAGGAACACAAGTATAACTGTTGGTGGGAATATTGATCGGTTTTCTGTGGAAAACAGTATGGAGATTCCTCAAAAATAATTAACTAATTAAAAATAAAAATGAATCTACCATTTGATTTAACACTCCCACCTCTAGGCAAATACTCAGAAAATACAAAATAGACTCTTAATAGGAGGAACTTCAAAGTTATATTGCAAGGATTATATGGGAGAGAAAGAATTGGAGCCATTTAAAAAATTAATCTAGCATACTTGCTATTTAATTGTCCCGGTTCTGAAGGAAACATCAGCAAGATTATAGCCTGGAGTTGGAATGACATGAAAACTGAATTGAGTGACTCCACTAAAGTCTCACAAACATGTAGTCAGACCAGAACTTGGGTTTGCTCTCCCAGTAGCTGAAGTTTTCCTTGCATTGTGCAGGATACCACTGGGATATATTTTTTCCTTTAAAAAGTTACCATCAAGCCCACTTTTGACATATAAAAATTCAGAATTTTTGACTTAAGATTAAAATGTGTCTGTATGCCTGAACTAGTTTTAAAGTCTCTTTATCTTTTATTAGGCAAGAGAAATGAGATTGAGACCTTGTGATGCCCAACTTTCACATATTGGAATATGCATAATTGTATTCTTTGCTTCAAATGAGGAAAAGTAATGGAGGTGTTTGGGAAGGAAAAACTGAATTTTAAAGTTATATTGGCTGCTTATCTTGTACAGATTGTATCTCAGGACTCATGGCTTCTGAGTGGAGAGCAATGGAATGCAGGTTTCTTTCTAGCTTAAGTTTTATCCTCTTTTTCTGAATGTGAACCAGCATCATCTATTCTGAAAATAGTGCAACATTTCTCCATAGTTGTTTTTTTTTTTTTTCTGACTCAGAAACATCTGTGCACATAACACACACACAGATGTTTCCTTGTATTATTAAAAATATTTACTTTCAGATAAGGTGATATATGCTCTTGTGGTGGGACATAAAAGGCTTTCAGTGAAATGCAAGTTTCATTCACACTCTCTCCCACTATGCCAGACTGTCTTCCACTTCCTTGTCCAGATGCAAATAGGACATATTCTTCAGAACTGTGCTGTGTGTATATGCAGATGTATATTACTTTTGTATAACTATTTATATCTCTTAATGTAAATATGAAGATCCATTGTTCGTTTCACTTTATAATTTCTCTTAGCAGTTGTTTCATATTAGTGCATAGAAATCTGCTGCATGTACTTATAAACACATACCATTTTTCAGGTATCCTGCTCCCTGGTAAAATACCTCCTAAGTGTCTCAAGTTGTTTCTCTTTACTTATTAGTCACATGCTGTTCTTGGGGATTTCTACTTCCATATTGGGGACTTCTTCTGCCCAGTTGGGTCCTGCTTTCTTGATCATTCTCATAAGCTAACTAGGTATTCATCTTTTTTCCATGTCCTATATTCTAAAGTACTTGGAATGATTTCTATGGCACAGAGGTCTTCTGCCTCCACTCACCAATGAAGGTCCAAGACTAATCAGCTCTAGCTCTAATACTACAGGGATCACTTGACTTGGATAATATTGTTCCTCAAGTTCTAACCCAGGAGTATTTTTTGACTTTTGCCTTTACATACTGCAGAAATGCTTTTCAACAATGCTAAACAATCTTACTCTATTGGTTTTACTCAGATTATAGCCAGACTGTGAAAGCTCTAGTGCCTCAGAGGTCCTCAGAAAAGAACCTAGAGGTAAGAACCTTTAAAGGTTCATATATCAAAGCCACACCTCATCCATTCTTATATATCTCAAAGGTATCGAAGATACCTGGAAATGATCAGTGAGAAGGTTCCCTTCCCTTCCTTTTGTTCCCATCTCTTCCTATTGTTTCCATAGTCTGGGAGTTGTAGATAAAACAGGACTTTCTAGGGTATGCCTTTTATATCTCAGTGCAACAAATTTATGTTTAATAAGCATTTTATATTGTAGAATATCAAATAATATTAACTATAAAATAATGTTCATGAACATAAACTTCAAAGTCAGCTAGATTCTATGTGACCTCTCCACATTTCCAAGTTCTTATCTATAAAATGAGATTAATAATACTTCATAGATCAAGGATTATTTTGAGGATTAAATTAGATATTGTATATAAAATGTTCACAATGTCTAATAAAGCAGTCAATGTTAACTAAACTTTGAACCAAAGGTCAGTGTCATAGCTCTTGGAAAAGATCCTCTCTTCTATTGTTAAAATGCAATATTCCTTCAATAAAATTCATTTTTTTAAAGAAGATCCTCTTCTACTTTCAACCTCCAGACCCCTCAATTTTTCCAAATATACACCAATCCCTAGCTTTCTCCATTACCCAGGGAAGTGTTTATACAGATTCTCAGTCCATTGATCTCAGCAATTCCCAGTAGTGCTGGTGGAATCATCTACTCCATACAAGGCATTGTCATTGTTATTACACAGCTATTAAGAGTTCTATCTTTTTATTTATTTATTTTTTTGATGTTATAAATGATATACATGATCAGGACTTGGTGACAGAGGGTTTGAATTCTAGCACTTTCACTTTCTCCTGGATAGCATTAATTGGACAAAAGGAGCCTTCATTTCCTATTGTGTTTAAGCACGAATAAGAATAACTACCTCACCTCACTGATTTTTAACAAAATGCCTTGGCTCATTTGAGGAATTAAATAAGATAATTTTAATAAAGCAACCAACATATACTGTGTGCCAGTTAACTGATCATATCATTTCCTTCTTCACATCAGCATCTGCAATTGATATCTTTTCTAGATATTTCTTTGGGATGAGGATGCATCTTGTTTATTTTATTAGAAACATTTTACTGATCCTCCATCCTCCTGTCGTTAGTTTTCATGTGAGTGCTCATAACCTGAAGGTGTATAATAGATTCTGAGAGAATGATAACTGTCAAATTCTTTTTAAAAGCCAAAAAACAAAAAAAGTTTAATTAGAATGATTCTGGTACCAACAAAATTTGTCTCTTTTAGAAAAGCGTAATACTCCAAGCCAGACTGTAGCAAATTATTTAAGATAATATATATGTGGTGAGGATTGTGTGTATAGACACTGTCTTTCTTACCCTTGCTTTTCAGAATGCACCAATTCTCTTTTAAGTAATATTTCATCAGATGGTACTCTAAGGTCCAAGAAAGTCTAAGATATGTACAACACAGTAAAATGACAGCATAATCATTATTAGTTAATTAAAAATGAAAGGATTCTAATTTTGATGTGACACACAATGTACAATTACTCTTCTTATATGAATTCCCAAACACATGTCATCTTAACTCATTTATTTCTTCCTCACTTTTGACTTACATTAAGTCAATTCCAGAGTTTGCTGTTACGATAACACTTCTG
The DNA here is from genome assembly GCA_004363575.1 of Solenodon paradoxus. Lineage (NCBI taxonomy): Eukaryota > Metazoa > Chordata > Mammalia > Eulipotyphla > Solenodontidae > Solenodon > Solenodon paradoxus. The sequence goes on from RJWH01000431.1 coordinate 543,860, forward strand.
AAAAACCTATCAATTTGACTAATGAATACATAACTGATAATCTTCCCAAGGTTATATATTCATTAGATTTGGTTATATATGCTCTTAATGTGATATCCAAAGTTGAGAGAAAGGGAAAAAAAAATCTCAAATTGATTGAATACTTTCTTCCTGTCAGACATTGTACCTGACATTTTTGTATGTGGTATTTTATTCACTCTTCATAGTGTCCAACTCTGGAACTATAGAGAATTCCAAAAGTATAATTCCTGATTTTTCCTTTGTCATACAAAATTTTGTAATGGAGTAGCATTTATGTCAGTTCAATAATAAACAATTCCTAATAGTCAACTTATTTTGAGGAGGAGGTGGCACATCTTCATATAATCTGATCACTCTTTAAGAGTCTTCATGATCAAAACAAAAGCATTTATGGAAGTAGTTCTAATAATTATCCAATGACTCATCCATTTGAGAAGACATCACTTATGATTAATCAAGAGTGATCAGACTTGTTCTACAGAGTCAACAGGGGACTGAGTCCAAGTCAAGGATTACAAGGATATGTGTGCCCTGTTGGTGAATCTTGGTTAGACATATGCTATTCAGCAAGGCATGTATCTGTTAGTGTATAATATTGCTCTTTAACATACACTAAAATCTGGGAAGTGCATTCAATTTTGTAGAGAAGCAGGCAGTCAAGGTACATGTTAAAATGCTATGGATCAGTGCTTATGATAGAGGTAAGCACTTGGTGCTATGGGGCACCCAAGTATACTGGAAATGGGGATAGTACATGTCATTCGTGTACTATGTCAGAACAAAAAATGGAACTCACTAACTCAGGCCATAGAAAGCTGCACAATTTGCTAAAAAGGTGTCTAGAATTTAGGTTTTGATTTTCTTCACTGAAGCATGAGATGGTAAGGCCAGTCCTGACAGAGGACACTATATAAGAGTCAACAACAACAACAACAACAAAATCCAGAATAAGAGGGAGGGAATAGTTCTTTCCTTTAACTGGTGCATTTCCCATTGAGAAGGGGAGAGTCAAATTTAGTTTAAAAAATTAAATAATACAACTCAGAGAAACTGAATAATAGAGGCTTCGAAAGTTCAGTTTAAGGCTTTCAAAGCCCTATTAATTTCCCATTTATCTATTACCATTTTTAAAAATGTTTCATTGCAAAGCCCTACCCAATGTTAATGCCCATGTTGTGTAGCTAGGGGACATGCACACAGCTTTGTATGAATGACAGAGTTTTATTTGGATGTGATTCCTTTCATGCTAAGATAGCCCGAGAGGTTTGGTCCCAAATCAGACAATCAACAGCAAGATTTCTTTAAAAATATATTTCATAATCATATTGTAGGTTTTGTGCTGAGTTGGGAAGCAGACAGGTTATATTTATGCTGATGTGACATAATATTTTATTACTAAAGTGAGACGAGGTCCTTTGAAATCAGCAATTAAAGATGATAATCCTAAAGTTTTATCTGCCTTAATAAGGTTTCAGAAGGTTATTTTCTCTTTTACTGATGTTTGATTTGCTTAAAAAACTAAGGTGATAGAGGAGTACTTCCATCTACTTCTTATAGGAAAGCATAGTTCAACTAAGTGAATTATTAAATCAGAAGTTGAGTGTGATAGCGTACATCAAGCATAAAGATCAGATTTAATTAAAAAGGTTTCTATGATCAAGAGGTCCAATGTGTAATCAGAAAGCAGTATCTTAATTGATACTTGACTCTAGTCAAATTCTATTTGCATGAAAATGACAAAGATATTCCCTTAGTGTTTTCACTGTATATTGAGTCTGTATCATTGTATACATTTGCATCAGCTACTTTTGTATGACACAAAAGAGGAAAAGAACATTTACTTTAGAAAAAAAAATTACTACCATTCAAAGAGAATCTATTCTGTGCTACACATTCAGTCAGGCCATTTTCATGCATTACTTCATTTAATCTTTACAATACCTCTAAAATACAGAGATTCAATTTCCCATTGTACAGAGAAGGAAACTGATGTTCAGCTCCATTAAGTAACTTGCCCAAGGTCACACAAAAAAAAGTAGCAAAGATGAGATTCAAAATAGCTCTCTCCCCATCTATATAGCCCATTATCTATCCAGGATGCCACACAACCGGAGTTTAGCATATGAAGTTACCATTAATTCTAACTGAATGAAATACCTTTCTTTTTAAACTCTGAATCTTACAATTGAGTCCAAATAAGTATTCCTATTACAGACCACTATAAAAGTTATTGATAACTCCAAAATCCAATCACATGTCTTTCTCTTTGATTTCTTTTTTGAGGATTTTGCAATGGCTTGTTATAGAAGGTGATTTTTTCCAAATAATTTTGCATATTAGTTAGATGTAAACTAGCAATACCAAAAAAATTATTTAATAGTAGTAAATCTCAGCAGGAGGTGATTTGCCTCTCTTCCTCTCTAGGGACATTTGGCAACATGTGGAGAAATCTTGGTTGTCACAAATGGAAAAGTGCAATTACATCTGAGCAGTGGCTAGGGTTTCTGCTAAATATTATACAAAGCTCAGAGCAGCCCCTTCATCAAAGAATAATCCAGACCAAAATGTCAGTAGTCCTGAGTATAAAAACCTGCTTTAAGTGTTTTTCTGTTAATAAATCCTCTAGAAAAGTAGTTCTGGATTCAAATAAATGAAAGTACAACTTGGCTATTGTTTCAGACTGTCCACTTGCAGTCTTCCAACCATGGATGACATTTTGCATTTCAAAGGTCCACAGTTGCATCATTCATGGCCTCCCATTAAAATTGAAAGAAGCTGCTATTAGTTATTTTTCTTAATTAACACTAAATTCTTGGTGAAACTTAAGAACATACACTTCAAACATTTCTTCACTATTTCTATAATCTATCCATTAAACAAGAAATATTTATTGAGTGTCTACTGTGTGTCATGCTCTGTTTTAGACTTTAGGGATGCAGTTGTAGCAATTTGAGATAGGATTCCATTATTGCATATAATTTTATAAGGGGAGATAGTCAATACAGAAATAAACACAATAGTTGTCATAGAGATGCTTCCTTTGAAGACAGTGTATTAGGAAGTTCTGACAACAAGTGGGAAAGTAGGAGGAGTCCTCATTGAAGAAGTAACATTTGAACACAGATACAAATGATAAGAAAAAAAATCACTTAAGAATTTAGGGGGCAGAGGATTCTAGGCAACGAGACCAGAAAAAGCTATAGTGTCTAAAGTAGGAGTAAGTGTGAAATGATCGGACAATAGAAAGAAAGCCAGTGTAATTTGATTCTCGTGAACAGTGAGAAGTACAAGAAAAAAGCTGAAAATTTATGACCAGGTCAGATTAGGTGGACACATGTGGCATATTAGGAATTTCGGATTTTTTTTTTTTTTTGCAACGAAAAGCCATCTGAGGATTTTAAACTGGGACATGAGAAAATACGTTGAGTGTTTTGAAAGATAATTTTGGCAACTGTTTGGAGAATGTCATATAGGAGGTACATTAGAGAAACTGAGGAGGCACATACAAGATTTTGGAAGTAACGGGAGATGTTGTTTAGACTACAGCTTAGCAGTGGGGATGTACAGACTTGGTTGTTACCAGTAGTTATTTTGGAGGAGAAGCTGACAGATTTGATAATGAGAAGTGTATAAAGGGAAGATATGTCAAAAGTCATCCCTGGATTTTTGACTTGAGCAATTGGATGGAGCATAATGCTATTTACTGAGATGTAGCATACTGACAGTTGAACATATTAGAAGAAAATATCACAAGTTCTGTTTGGAGCTGTGTTATCTTTGATGTGACATTCAAGTGAGGATGTCAAGGATTCAGAATTTGTGGAACTGGAGATAAGTGAGGAGATCAGAGATGAAGATGTAAATTTGGGTGTCATCGCCATGAAAATCACATTTAAAACCTGAACTGAATAAGATCACTTGAGGAGCATATATTTATAGAGAGAGGAAGAAGCTGGAGACAATCCAACCTCCAGAAATTGACAAATTGACATCTAGTCTTGGTACAAAGAATTGCATGTATTATCAAATAGATCAGAGGTATTATGTGGAGCAGAGAAGATATGAAAAATTATGTTTACTAACTGTATGCTAAACAAAACAAAATTATATATGTAAATAAAATAAGTTTTAAAGTCATAAAGTAGTAAAATAAATATACAGTAGCATTAGTTATTTTAGAGTAACTGACAATAAGAATATAGAAAACCTGAAATACAAATATGTATCCCACAGTGCCTTCGGAGCGGATAACTTGTACAGATCAAACCCTTCCTGGAGGCTTTTTAATACAGGCAGTAGGATCGTTTTTATAGTCACCTTATTTCGAATGTGCTCTCCTAAAACCCAGTGTTTTTACTGCTGAATTGTTAAGTTTTATTCAGTAAGTCATGTTCATATCCAAGTATTAGAGTTTCCAATTATCTGTTTTAAATTTCCTCTTTCTAGGTTATTGAGGTTTTTTTTTAAAAAAATCTGATTATGCTATAAAATATTTATTCTTTTGAGTTCTTTTTTCGTCACCTGCAAATTTACTCAATACATCTTCACCCAAGTCTTAATAATAATAATAATAATAATAATAATAATGTTGGCAGGGGAGGACCTGAGGGCTTCCCATTGCACCAGTTCTTTCCCTCCTATTAGGTATTATGACCCACCTGGGGTGCCATCAATTATGCATTCAACATATAATGGTTTAAAAGCATTAAGCCCATGTTTTTGTATTCATACTCACTTTTTTTTAAACAAACTGTCCAGCTAAGATATATTTCCATTCTGTCTATAAAATGTCACCAGTAAAAGAATCTAGAAATTTTACCCCCAAATCAAGGAAGATCAGTATGATACATTATTATTACTAGGGAGTATATAGCAGCTACCAGTATTACCATTCCTTTTCTAATTGCTTAGAAATCTCTTTTTAAGATATTGTATTTTAAAATCATATTTAGAAGTGTCTTTAAGTCACCGGGGTCTTCTGAAAATCAAGTTATTTTCTCCATCAGTCCTTTAATGTCTATTCTATTCTCCATATTCCTCAAATATTGCTGAGAGCAACTCTGCAATCTAACCTTCAGTTTCATCTAGAAAGGAGACTTTCAATATTCCTTAGAGTTACAGCACTTTGATTGGGCTTTAATATCCTCTTATAAATACTAACTTTCTCTCACCGCCCGACCATCCTTCGATTGTTAAAGATGATGGACTCAAAATAGAAGGAGTTATATTTTTCTCTGTCAATACACTCCTGGGTATATTTTTAGGTTTATTTGTATGTTTTATTTGTTACTCTTTTATCATTAAAAATAAAACATACTTTTAACCACTGCTTAACCATACATAACACATTGGCAGATAACATTATAAATACTTTATTCTCTACAGTTGAGGCCTGATCATCAAAGCAGGCCTTTTCCTTTAGAGGAGCAGAAGGATAGGTTCATTTTGACTTGAGCTGAAAATTTAGCATGAATTTATTATAAAATTGTGGCTCCTTTCTTTCTTCCTTTCTTTTTTATCCTTCATTTTTTCTTTTGTCCTTTCTTTTTGGCAACTATATTGAAGAATAAAATGAAGTGGTTTAAAAATCTGTGGATAATATTGGAGTGTATTTTGGTTATTAGTATGTGCAACTGTATTACTCAACTTAGTTGGCATTTTAATGAAAATATTCTCCCCCCATAAATTAGGTAACACTTGTGTTGTGATTCCTTCATAGCCTAAGAGGTTTCGCTTTCTCTCTTCTTGAGAAAATAAAGGAATTGCTTTGAGACATTTAGTAGATAAAAATATGAATCCTTAGACCACAGAATATCAATTTTGAGTGAATAAAAGAAAAATATAGCTAATAAAATATGACTTACATATAATATACATTTATAGATACATAAACTGAACAGCTCCTATCCTTTAGTATAAAGTAGTACACAGTACGTGAACACATTTTAGTAAGGCTCATTTGAGTAGGTGAAAGAATATTTCACTTGTGGTATTTTGGATATGAATTAACCATATTCAATGCAGTTCTTTATTTTGTCTTACTCATTTGTTGTCAAACACTTTGAGGTGTTAAGTTGTAGGCTGCATACTCACTCACGAACAGGTAGGAAGTATATACCACTTAGTGGGCATAATCTTGGTTCTCCATTGACTTGTCAGTGTTCCGTGGTTGCAGACTTTTACTGTCCATACAGCTACCTCACCAAAGTGTTTTTGTCTTACAGTCACTTACTGTAATTCTATGAGATCAAAACCTCTGAGCTGTGGAGTCAGATTTTACTCAGTCTAATAAGAAATATTAGTGAAAAGTATCCCTGCCTACTACTGTCAACAGACTTCTGTTTCCAACTTCACTGCACAACTTCCAATATCATGTGTCTTTTGTTGAAGACCAAAGCTAACAATGAAAGAACAGAATGATTGACTTCCTTGTCTGCCCACACCAGCCCACCTAACATGGCTCAAGGCGCTAAGGCCTAGACTGTTTAAGGCTGGATCCAGGTTGGAGACCTGCAGTAGTGGGGGGAGGGGCATAAAAAATAAAAAGAATTAACTTCTTGGTTTATTCCTTTAAAAGCAACCATATGGAAAGGATGACACATCCACAAAGCATTAACAATTGAGTATTATAAGTAACTTTTCAACAAAAGTTATGGAATCCAAAAGACAGTGGAATGAATCTTTAATATGCTACAAAAGATAGCTGTTGGTTTAAATATTTAAACCCACTAGAACTATATTTTCTAAAACCATGGAAAGATTCTGTCATAGAAACTTAAAGTTTGCAAACAAAAAGACCTTCACTCATACAGAATATATTTTAGGAAGAAAGTATACCAGAGGAAAATCTGAGATGAAAAAGGAAATTAAGTAAAGAAAATTTAAGTAAATTTAAGTCAGTATCCTTTGAAAGACAATCAAGATGCTGTCTAATTTGTAGGAGTGAAAATAAAAAGAATTGAGGTAAATTATTGAAAATCAGGTCGGGGGGAATCAAAATTAAAATTCTGTAAGATATTTTACTCTTTTGGAGGAGGTTAAAAAATGATTAAACTTGATTAAGTATGTTTGTTCATACATATGGTATCAACTAGCATAATGGAATCAGGGTGTATAAATATGAAACTTGTAGAGGAAAAAATGGGATGAAAAAAAATTTCTATCATTCAAATGTATTTCCAATTAAAATCAGAGTATAATTATAAAATGTATACAGAAAACCAATGGATCAGGAAAAGTCAATTCATGAATAAGAATATGTGGGGTTAGTTGTGGTAGCAGATATCAAAAAATGATTAGAAAATAATAGTAGTGAAAACATAACATATTGGTACAGTAATAGACAAATAGACCATAAATTAATAACAACATTACACATCACTAGGGAAAAGATGAACCATTCAGTAGATATTATTGGAAATTGTTAACCTCTATTTTAAAAACCTGGATATTTCCCTCAAATGTGACACAAAAAGCAGAAATGGTAAAGAAAAAATTAACAAATTTTTCTACCTTAAAATTATAAATTATTCCTCCAAAGAGATTACAAATGAGAAAAGTATCTCCAAAATGGTTGAAGAGATTTACAACATATAAACCAAAAAGGAATTAGTGTCCATGATATATAAAGAATTTCTTCAACTCAAAAAGAGAGACTAGTTAAAGGAAAAAGCAAACGGAAAATAATAAACAGGCATTTCACAGAAGCGAAAACAACATAAATACATGAAAATTATTTGATCCCATTTTTAATCAAAGAAATGCAAATTAATTCTACAATATGAGAGTTATACTTGCCATGTTGGAAAACAATTTAAGTAGTATTATAAGTCTTGGTTAGGCTGTGGAGAAAGGAAAACTTTAACATTTCTGGAGTGGGTTTAAATATTCCAGATGGGTAGCTGATGTGCATATTTAATGACCTAGCAATTCCTTTTCTATATTTATAAACTAGAAAAAAATTCCACATATGTACAACAGTAAATGTGCCGCATTTATTATCATAATAAAAACTAGAAATTACACAAATGTCCATCAATATGAGAATGATAGATAAATTTTGGTTCATGTTAACTAAACATGAGTGAAATGAATGAAAGAGCTACTTATATCAGCATGAACCTCATAAACATAATGTTGAGCAGAAAAATAAGTTGAGAGAATAATACATATGCTGTGATAGCCCTTATATAAAATTTAAAAATATGCAAAGCTAAACAATATTTCAGGCTGCATACATATGTATTATAACTATGAAGAAACCTCAGGGAATGATAAGAAGGTCTGAATACTAATATCCTCCGGGGAGAGAAGGAAACAGGCTCATAAGACTCAGTGATGTAGGAAATACTCTGTTTCTTAGTGTGGGTGTTCTTCTTTTCCCACTTTTCATAGATTGTAAACATAATATAATTTCTTAAGTATAAGATATACTATAATTTAAAAAGCAAAAATAATACATACTTTAACATAAAAATGTTAAAATTGCTCATTCCTGACACTTATTACTTATCCTAATTAAAACTATCAAAATACACTTCATATATCACAAATCTTTCATAAAGATATTCAAGTTGAAAATGTTATTTTTTCACTAAAATCTTTCTAAATTATTCCAGAAAAAAATAATATCCAACTATCATTAGTTAGTACATGACTTGAGTAAACACTAACCTCTCCTTCAGTTTCTTCATCTGTCTATTTAAGATGCTTGGGTCAACCAAATTCTAGAAGTTTTTCCTGAAATCAATTTCTACCAGTTTGGTATATAACTTGGATACTCTCTCCATTAGGCAGGAACACACATTACAAACTGGTGTTTTGGAAGGCAGAAGTCACATCCTTCATTGCCATACGTGTAGTGCCTAGGTAAAGTACTTGGAATATGGTAAATTGTCAAATAAAGGTCTGTGGATCAAGGACTCAGGCATCATAGACAAATTAATGACTGTTGGGTATGTTAAAACCTCATCATATTCTGGAAGTCATTAGGAAATAAATTGGATGGTTTTATACCACTCTTTCAGGGCTTATGCCTAATACAGTCTGAAAAAAACATTCATCAATTTTAGGGTACACATTTTTCACAATTTGTCTTCTCTGAAATCAAAGTGGGTGTTGCACTATATGACCTTGTCATCTAGGGAGAAGTTGTGATGTAGTTGTCATTGCCTGATTATAAACCAACTTAGTTATTATTCCAAGTGACATGAGACACAATAGAATTCCCTTGATACTCAGTCAAGAAATCATTTGAGGAAAGAATGAATCTTACTTGTCTTCTTCAAAAAGCTTCCACTGGCATATTCTGATATGATCAAGAAAACCAATTTCAAAATTAGTAAAACAGATAAAAAATTCTAGAAGAAAATCTTGGAGATAATAGTAGAACAACTTTTAAAGAAAATTTCCATTAAAATGTGTTCTTCCTGACACTGAGAATGAGATTGATTGGAAAAATAGAGAGAGAAAGAAATTGGAGTTGAAAAATAATTCAAAATAGTTGGGACTATAAATATTAATAGACTTTAGGAAAATCTTAGCCAATATATGTCGTTTATATTTTCAAATATATTAACAAGAATATATACATTTTTAAAACTTCTCTTACTGGTGTAGTCACTGGCAAATCATCAAAATTTAAAGGCTTAATCCGGAGTTTAATTGTAGTTATAGAAACTGGGGGCCAGGAGAGGGCAGCAGAGAACTAACCTGAAAAAGGGGAAGGGGGTTGTGGGTGGGTAGGGGTGTGTGTGTGTGTGTGTGTGTGTGTGTGTGTGTTTGTGTGTGTGTATTAACTCTTACAAAGGGGACTTCATAGTTTCTGAAGCTTTCATAAATCTATGAACTTATGGTGTCCCTGCCACAAAACTAGGTAGGATAGATCAAATGTTTATATCCTTCCTTAACAGATAAGAAAACAGACTTACAGAAACCAAGTGACTAGTTTGAGGTGGCCCAGTTAAGTGGAAGCCCTTGACTTAAACTAAGGAGAAGAGTTATACTTATGTGTGTTTTTCTCCATTAAATGTTGACAAAATAAAAAAACAAATCTTTGAGGAGTCCAGTTGGTGTTCAGGAGAACTGGAGATGGAGTTTGCTGAGCTACAAGTCAGATAAGCTCAGGACTAGACCAGAGTGTGTAGTGCAGATGTCATGAATTAGAATGAAACAATTTCTAAGTCGACTCTTGTGTATATTGAAAAACAGAACAACTCCTGGTGCCCTCAGCAATAATGTTTGAGCAATACTAAGGGCTATTTTTTACTAGCAAAATTGCAAATGCAATGAACAAAAGATTCTTGCTGTGTTCCTACTTCACAGCCTAGCAATTAAAAAAAAAAAGAAAAGAAAAAATCCAGAGAGAGTTTCTGCTTCGTTTACCAAGTGGTTATTGTTTAAAAGCTCAAGTTAGGAAGTGGAATATTTTTAAGTTCTACTGGGAAGGCAGGATGATTCTTCATTCCAAAGAAATTGCACTAAACTTCTGGCCTGACATGTATAGACTAGGTGAGGTATTACTTTGTGTTGTCGAGATTCATTTCCTGAGCAGTCACTTCAAAAGTAAACTATGAGGTTGGGATTTTGAAGGCTTTTGTTTCTGCTGAAACTCAGATGAGAAATGTTCTGAGGCAAACGAGTACAAATGCTACTAAATGGTCTCCTGCTTATCCATCTCTTGGGAATACCCCTGAAGAGGAAGGTTGAAAAGTGTGTTTGTAGGTGTGTTTTCTTAGAGTAGTGGGTGGCGGGGGTGGGGGGGGGGTGGGGTCTCAGAATGCAGAACACAGAATGGAACCTCCAGACTGTCTACTGTGCATGTAAGACATCAAGTGCAAACAACGAGAAATTAAATGTACTAGCCTAGTCCCAGAAATCATACAAATAGGAAAATAGAAGGATTTAGCATTCTTTATGACTCACTTGGAATAAATCATGCTTCAAATGAAGGGAATGGAAGATAGGGTCTTTGTAGGTAAGGAGGAGGAATGATAAAGGAATAGTAAAGGAATAATATAAGATAGGATTGCTTTTCCAACACTATCTGTGCTTCACACAGACCATTATATGCACATCTGGCGAATTTATATAACATATAATAGAATATAAATATATTTAGAGCTAAATAGTTCAAACTCATATAGTCATTTTTATTAATTACCTGTATCTTTTTGTTTCATTCTGGGATAACAAGTACAATTTCTAAATATATTTTATATCTATCTATATCTATATTCATACCTACATTTACGTTTATTCCTAAAATGAAGAGAATGCAAAGCAGAAAGAGTTCAAGAATCAAATTGATCTGAATATATAATGCATATTCAGTTTTCAATCACTCATTGATTTTGGACAAAGTACACAATATCTTTGAGACCTAATTTCCCTGTCTATAAAGTAGACATAGAAATACCCACCATATAGTATCTTCAAGAGAACTGAATGAGTATATTTTCTATTTGGTCTTTTAAGCATTAGCTATGATAAGTACCATAGCTACACCTTGAGTTTTATCTTTCCTTCTTCAGGATGCCATTAAAAGTACTCCTGTGCTTGGATTTATCTTTTGCTAATTTAATAAAATCTAACAATGATTATATGCCAGTTCCTGTTCTAGGCACTTAAAAGAGACAACTGTCTAGTGAACCTTGTCTTCCCTTTTGCTTGCTTCCATCTTTATGTCAACTGTCCTTCAAATTTTACTTCAAGGACTTCCCCTTCTATGAAAATTTACCTGAGTTTTGTTTTGTTTCTTTACCTAATACAGCCTGTGTGTCCTTTGAAATTCTGTAAACATTTTCTTGCCTTTTCTGCTTGGATGGCTTTTTATCTTCTGTTTCCCTGTACGCCAAGGTTTTTTTGCACCTGTTCTTCTCAATTGCAAGTTTCAGGAGAGTAAAGGGTAGAGAAAATAAGCTTTTAAGGGCATCATGATTCAGTGTGTTTTATTCTCTGTTGTACCCCCAGTAATTATGGTGGACAAATATCCCTAAATATTTTGAATGAATGAATGCTTTTGTATCCCCCATATTACCTTGTTTTGTGTATTGAGTAATGGATTGCCACTAAAAATTCCTGAATATAAAACCAAACTCAAAAGTTGACTTTCCCTCTCTTGAGACTCAGCTTCCTAATATGTAAGATAAAAATAATACTTTTGCTTTACTCTCAGATTACAAAATTATCTTTTAAGATCAAATGTATATGAGGTATATGAAAAAGAACTCCTTTGTTTACTGCTAATTGGAATAGGTTATTATAGCCAAAACTGTAATGATTACTCTTGAATGAATGCATGTGTTACATATTGAATACCCCCAGGGTCATGGTATTTGGAGATGGGACCTTTCATAAGTAATTTGGGTTAAATGAGGTTATGAGGGTGAAGCCTTTCTGATAGGATTAGGGCCATATAAGAAGAAATATTAGAGAGGCCCTCACCCCAATTCACAAAGAAGTCATGTAAGCACATAGCAAGATAGTAGTCACATAAAATGCAAGAGAAATAATCATAGAACAATATCTACCTTATTGATACCTTGATCTTAGATTTCTCAGTCTCCAGAACTGTAGTAAGTTTCTATTGTATAAACTACCCAATACATAGTATTTTGTTGTGGTAGATCAAACTAAGATAGCATGTATACCTAAATAAATGAAGAGGAAATAGTAGGATTCTATGAAGTTTGAGCAAATTTAGGGATTTAATCAAGAGATAAATAAAGATACTCTAGAGGGGACATAGGCATTAGTCACTCCAGAGATTTAATTGATACTTAAAAGCACCATGCTGTAACTTTGCTAAGTATATTTCCTGAGATCAATGTTACTCCTAAGTTGACGACATAATGGAAAGAATTAAACTGTGTGAAAAGAATGAAGTCTCAGTAGAATCTTTGGGCAAACTCACTTTAACTCTCTGCCCCTACTGTGTCTTATCTATAAATTGAAGAGTGATGCCTAATATATCAACCCCTTGCATTGCTGAAATGATCAAAGAAGTTTGAGTGTGGAAATGGTTTTCAAATTACTAACTGACAATGAAATCTGCTATACCATCAGCAATAGCATGCCACTAAAGACTCATGGTCTTTAGTGTGAAGCATACTTTGCTACTCAAAATTAACTTTCTACCGGATTTACTTACAACGTAGAATTTCCTAGCATCCTGTCATTTGTTGGGAGTATTATTTTGTAAGCCATACAAAAATCCTGTGAACCATGTTTTATAGAGAAGAAACTCCCATAGAGGCAAAGTGAATCCCCCCAAGGTCGTAGAGCTTGCTAATGGAACAACTACATTCCCAACACAGATTTGATAACTTCAAATATGGACCTCTTTTCCACTAAAGCAGAAAGATCTGAGCTCTATTGTTTTATAATTGAATAGTTTATTGTCAATGAGAGCTAATTCCCCTTATTATTCTCATTTAATCAAATAAGAGTGATATCTGAGATTTTATGAAATTTTCTGCTACCTCTAAGTTTCAGGATGTTTGCAACATTCTCAGGCCCTGGAGATCAGATTGGGAGGGTACCCGTTTTGCTGATACTTAATTTTTCATGAATGTCTTTAATTGGCATATTACTATAAAACAATCAATCAAACTAAACCCCCCAAAACCAACAACTACTTTGTATTTGTAAATATTTTTAAAAGGAGAGTTATCCTCCTTAGCTGGTCCTGATATTGTAACTCGGCATGCTGGCATCAGAAACTGAAGTACATATTCCACATCTGCAGATATTACTTACTAAGCAAATAACAAGATGGGGTCTAGAGAGTTTGTCTTTGGAGGAAGGTATAGTGAGGTATAGAATTTTAAAATGGACCTCTGAATATATCCTGTGACTAGGCACATAGTGAAAGTTAAGAATAAATCATATTGCCAAGCACCAATCTCCTCAAAAAACAGTGAAAACAGCAAACAAAGACATTGATGACCTCAGAGAAACAAACATGCATAACACATGGTTTAGTTCCTATTGACAGCATAGCTTGACTTCCAAGAATATAGAGTAAATTTGGTATTAAGAATCCAAATGGATTTCTTCATGACCCCTTCTATATTTTAAATATCTTATTAAGTTAGCCTTGGAGGAAGAATAGAATATTTTTTCTTCTGGAGTGTAATAAGGACTCTCCCTAATCTCAACGTTCAGTGGCTTTTCAATGAGGGAAAACTAAGCCCAGGACTTCAAGCCTAGTGTGGAAAGGCACCTGGGTCAGTCAGTCCTCAGGAGCATTCCTATTCTCTTAGCTAAGGTTTCCGCCTAGGAAATCCCAAAGGGGTTGAGGTCATGATACAATTTCAGGACCAGCTGAGAATCTTATCCTCTCAGCATGAGCTCACGGACTCTTCCTGCGATTGCCATGGTGCCACTCCTGAACACAGATTTAAATAAGCAGCTAAAAACCATAGTCCTTGCCCCGAATGAAACGTAAGTCTCATCTTCTTACCAGAGGGAAGAGGGTGAGGCAGATAATTCAGTAAAAGGTGTCAATTATTGTTGAATGATATCATTGACCTGGTGGGTGGTGTAAACTTAATGGATTATGTATAGACATTGATTTACAATGATGCATACCTCAGTGTATATAATGGTATTATACAACATTCCCTCAATTATGTTTTTAAAAAGGGAGATTATGATATAGGCCAGCTGATGTGTCAGTCAAATTTACTGAAAAAAATCAGGTTCTCTCTGTGGTACCCAGTTAGTAAGTCTCATTTGCTTAAAGATAAGGTGAATTTCGGTAATTTAGATAAGGGTGCTAGTTATGTCCCAATGAAGACTTCCAGAGGTTTCGAATGAATCAAGCTGCTGTATCCATATACAGGATACACCCTTCTGATGTGCCGTTTGGGACACAAGAAGAGCCACAAAAGAACATCTTTGGTTAGATTTTATTTTTGTATGTTGTCAAGATTTTTGTATGCATATCCAGATGACTATCTGCATGTATGTGTACATGTGTATGCACATATCTACAATTGAGTCAAAATCCTTTCCTGCATCTATGAACAATGGAATGTTGCTCTGTTTCATATATCAACTGCTGGCATGATTTTCTTTTCCAGCAGAATATAAACTTTATCATCATTATCATCATTATTATCACTTGCAGAGGTCCTGACATGAGATTAAATCAGGTGCTAGCATCACCATTTTATAGATGAGGAAACTATGATTTAGGGAATTTTAATCAGGTTTAAAGTTCACATTGAAAAATTCTGGTAAAGTCAATATTCAGAATTAGGCCTTATAGCGAAAGGTGCCATATTTTTCTATCATACCTTACAGCCCATACACAGGCCCATTCCTGCCCCCTGGAAGACTTAAAATCTGAAGATTCATAGAGGATTTTTGCTGATTTGATAGATAACATTTTTAATCCAATCATCTTAGAATTTTAGAAGATACGTATTTTGAAAAGGTAATAAATATATTTTAGGCAATGAAAACATTTATAATATACTGTCAGACGTGATAGAGATCCAACCATACTATGTCAAATATAATCCATTGCCCTTTTACCACACAACTCTTAAATACGTGCCTTGTGATAATTACTGCCCACCCTCCACTGACTCACATAGCCTCATTATAGGACGTTCATACATTTATTCAACCAATATCTGAGGAAGAATATTCTTTCTACCAGGAACTGAACAACTTGTGGTTAGAGATACAGAAATAATTTTAAAAAAATACAAATTTCATCAGAATATATAATAAAAATGAGATTATTAAAATTGATCTGAGATAGTTTGGGGTGTTTTTTTTTTTTTTGAGTTCAGGAAAAAGATTTGTTTCTCTCAATTTCACTCTAAAACAAATGCCACTTACAATTTAAGGTACGCATGCCCTATATGCAGGGCATTACCTAGGTTCTGTGGAAGAAGAAAGCTTGTCTTGTCCTCAAGTAACAAAGGCAGGAATGCTGGGCTTCCAAGAATTTGGATTTTTCTGAGACTCTTTCTAGGATTCATTCTCTATAATATGGCCACAGAAGCCTTATCAAATCATTATTTAATGCTTTCACCAAACCCTGTATGTTTTCCAGATGTTCTATGGTGAAGTCTTTAGGGATTAGTCATTTCCACCTGTCCATGCCATGCCTAGCAAGATCTGATGCAAAAATCGTTTCCCCAACACACCAACTGGCAAAGGCAGAAGGTTAGATTCTGTTCAGGCAAACAGATTAGCCCTCTAAGGGTTAATTAAGAAGTGAGCCCCTTACAGAGCCTGGAATTGTTTACTTGAACCATTTTCATGCAAACTGCCATGTTTCACTTGGGTACTAATTGTGCCTGATGGACCCATTATTTTGTAATCAGAGCAGTTCCTTGGCTAGCCCTCTGGGGGTTAATTAAATGGATGAGGTAGTGCCATGGATATTACTAGCAGACAGGACCACTTGAATTTCTCACCAACCTTATTGGAGAAAGTCCTGTTACTATGAACAATCAGGTTTCTCAGCACCAGTGGTGCCTTTCACCGTTGGAGTTTATTAGGTTACTGTACCAAGACAAGCCTAGCTGATCCATCAATGCAGTCCTGCCTGGCTTGGCCTTGTTTCCATTCACACAGAGGACGTGTGCCAGCGGACTCTGAAAACCCAGCCTGCATATAGGCAGCCCTGTTTACTGCGGAAGATGATTCCGGCCCCAGGTTAAATGTGTGCACCTCATGGCAATGTCGGTACCTTCAAGCCAAAGGCACTTAAAAGCAGCAGTCTACCCTGAAACACACTGTACTAAACACAGCAAGAGACCACAATGATTGGTAAGGTGATTAGACATTTCTCTGATGTTGTTATGCCACGGATGTTGCTGATGGGGGTTGACCTTGTAATCTATCGGTACTTTTCCCCCCGTTTTGTTTTCCGCCCCCTACTGACTTTCTAACTCAAGATGCTCTGTGTAAAATGATCACATCTTTCTTATTTTTTTATTTTGCTTTTTTTTTTCTTTTCCAATAAGCCCACTGGGATTTAATAACCAAGAGAGAGTATTGTGTATTGAAGCATGAATGAAAGGGTAATAAATTCTAGAGCTCAAATATCTAAGCCCTTTTGCATTTGGGACCACTGAGGAATGCAGCAAACCAGGAAAGAGGGATTTTTTTCTTAAACATAAGGCTTTGTATTCAGACCCACAATACCAATTATAGTGAAGTATTTCTGTTGAGTGTGTAAATGTCTGAACTATAATCATAGATAACTTAGGAAAATGGTCTGGACAAGTATAAATCTTTTTTTATGAAGTTAGCGCTCACATAGTTGTATCAGAAGGACTGGTTGTTTAAGGATAGAAAAATGTAACAGGGGTCATGCACATGATCAAGTGAAAAGACCTGAATTCAGTTCTTTTGTCTTCCATGTAGGAACTGTATGATTTGGGGCAATTCCTTTACTTCTCAATTTCCTTAACTGTAAAAGGAAGTAATAATACTGATCTTTCTGCTATAGGATGGTTGTAAACAGTATAGGACCTGGCAGATGTTATGTGATTTATAATTAAATGAATAAAAGATTGGATAGAAAAAAAAACACGATGTTTTAGAAAAGTATTATGGAAGTACTAAGCATTTCTAAGCATGTATAAGGCTTTAAAACAAAATGGGTGCTATTTTATTACCTTCTTCCATTTATTCAGTTACAAACAAGAAGTATGACTTGTTCCTAGCTATGTTTCATAACTTCTGAATTGCTTCAGAAACTAGCCTGATAGTGAGGTCTTGTTGTCTTGGGTTTTATGATTCCCTAAAACCAAACAAAGAAAATGTCAGAGCAACATTATTATATCCATCTGAAGTCAGGTTAAATTTTGCTATGTGAGATAAAGAATAAATGCAGTATTAACTACATTAGATATGTGAACTGTCCAGAATAGGAAAATCTATAGATACTGACTGTAGATTGATGTTTGCCGAGGTCTATGTGTCAGGGCAGGTGGGAGGGGGTATAGGACTTTGGAGCCGGGAAGGGTTTGATAAAAATGTGGCCATGGTTGTACCTTAGGATGTGCTGCCAACCGCTGAATAGTGTGAACAGTGAATAGTATATTTTAAAACAGTGCATTATGTCATATGTGAACTATATCTCAAAAACCTATTCAAAAAAAGTTCATTTAGACATTATATTAGCAGATAGTGTTAGGATTGTATAGAGATGGATGCATGTTGCTGAAATGAGAAATATTGATTCCTTAATGAAATGTTCTAAAAGGAAACGAGGACGCGAGCAGAGGTAGTCACCAGTACCGTGGCAGCCTAGAGTAGTGCTAACGATAGCTACGTTCCATGGGACGCTGGCAAAGTATAACAACTTCAGATCCAAGTCTGGAGTTACTTGTCTATCTCACTTCTTTTTCCTAGTTTTGGATTTTTTTCCCCATTTGCTTCTGTAATGCTTAAATATCTGAACTTTGTCAAGTCTGTCCTCTGGGAAGGTCAAAGCATTGGTTCCAAAATCATCCCACTTATTTCCACTGCTAAAGGGAAAATACATGTATACAGATACATGCATATATATGTGTGTATATGCTAATATTTAATGTAATTAATATATTAGTATGTCAAATAACTATTTTATAAGTATATTTTATATTTATAAATTTTAATAGATTGGATTAAGTTAGAATAAGTTATATTTTAATGTTTGGAGACTTTGTATGTCTTTATCCCACCATCAGCTAATCTCAGCTAATTTAAGAAGAGATTTAAATCCATATTTTAAAATTTCTTGATTACTTTTTATTTTTCCCCCTAATTACATCACTACCATGTTTGCTTTATATTGGTTAAAAGTTTATTCTAGGAAGGAGAGTAAAGTCAATTCTGCAATTTTCTTGTAGTTCATTGGTGCCTATATAATTTGTACTTATGTTTCATCTTCAAACTCTGGTTTGCTTGCAGGAAAGTTTTTAAAGTCATTTGTCTATGTTATGACATTTATGTAGTTTAAGTCCTTAATAGAAACTATGTATTTACGTAAGCAACTGCAATATGTTGAAAAAATGAGAATAAGTTAGGTCACCACTTTTATACTTATATATAATAGAATTTTCTTTCTTGCCTAAAAATACTTTTGGATATCGTTTGTAATATAGGTCACATGTGGGAGATAATGAGTATGCTATTTGCCATAAACAATTACATTATTCTTAATAAAAGTGACCAAATAATGTTTTATCACTTTAGTGTAGCTCAAAGGTTAATAGAGGAAGCCAGTAAATAGATAATTATGGTGTGTGTGATATGTGCTTTAACATATAACAGTACACAGCAGCAGAGAGGATTAGGGAGGGGGCGATGGCTAATTTTTGAAGAAAAAGGAGTTTACTAGACACAGAAGTAGGAGAGTGGTAACTTAGGCAGAGAGGAGATCCTTGTTAATTTTCACCACAGACCTATGAGGTAACAGGCTTAAAAGCAGTTAGTGGAAGTGCTGGTTTCCATTGATTCAGATCCTCCACCAGGCAGTCTTACAAAATACAGAAATACATTTCTGTATAGTTCTTTGAATATATATTATAACTGGCAAGCACTGTATACAAGACTCATTTTAACAACATAGACTGGAATTCCCTAAGTATAGCTGGGATAACACTAGACCCTGAAAATCCTTAGCGGTGAGTGGTTCTATGTTAAATAAGCTTAAGAAAGGCTGACTATTGTTTCCTCTTAAAGATTTACAATACACGTTAACATAAAGTTCTGAAAAGTCCTGAAATAAAAATGTTAAAAAAAAAAAACCAGAAAAACAACTTACTTTGCTTAACTTAATGGCTCTGAAATGTTAGGCATGAAAAATAGTCCAAATACATTTAGTCAAAAATCTTGGAAAAAATTAGTAGCAGCAGATACCTTATCGGGACAGAAAAGAACAAGCTGGTTTAAGTTAGTTTAATTTTTTTGGTAATGGATTACCAGCTATTCTATTCACAAGTATATCAGCTGCTACTTCAAAATTAGAATAAAAAGTATCTTAGTTTTTTATTTTATTTCAGGGTGATCTCTAGTCATTTTAAATAGGATTATCTATGAAAGTGTTTCTGAGATTAACCTAAATCAAAGTATTTTCTTAAATTCAAATATAATATTTCTGTAAATTTTTATAATATTTTAATCATATTTAAGATCATATCCTTTTCTGTCATTCTTATAAAAATCTGAAGGAATAGAATGAGTTTGCATGTATGAAAGATACTATGACATTTCACTGGAAAAGAAATGTCAGCACCTCAGCTTCTCTGCTAGATTAGGATTCTTTGGAGTTGCAAGTGACTAAAATGTAACTCAGATAAACTTAAGTCACAGGCCGCAGTTCTTTTACTCCAACACAAGTAGAATGATTGTGACAGTTCTGAGATCATTCGTAGATATTCAGAATCCAAAATGCATTTTTCTGTATAGATCCTGTCTTCGGCTGATTGTCTTGGACCAGTCACTTTGCCCTAAGTGGAAAATCATCCATTCAGCTGGGTTGAATGTATCCTTGAAATATGAAGGGAGGTGGAAATCAAATGAGCCCATGATCTCTTATTTATTAAAGAATATAGGGAGGGGAGTTTTCCCACAGAAAGTGTGCTAACAAAGAACAAAAACATAGTCATGTACCTACTCTGGAACTAATACAGGTTCTTACTTTTAAAAATTTTATATAAATAAACTTCAAATAGGACTAAAGAAAACTATTTAAATGCCGCAAATAAATGAAATTTTGAGTATGAATCTTTTTTAAAAAATTAAAATTTTAAGTAACAGTAGGTGACTAACAAGTCTTTTTTTTTCTTTCATAAAAACCTAACATGCAAAAGCAAGTCTTCTTTCTTATGCAAGTGCATAAGATGAAAAGAATATGGAAATATATTGAAATCTTAACATCGAGTGAAGTGTCCACCTCAGTGTCGAAGTCACAAAAATACTTTAAAAATTTACTAAAGTTTGGCCTTATTCTCTCTCCTTTCATAAGTTCTAAGCTTTATGCAAACAGACTGGCAGCGAATGCTCTTGTATTCAACAGAAATACAATACTGAGTATGACAGAAGTGGGCAGTGCCTGCAATGGTCTGGTCATTCAGAGTCCATGGCTGGGACTTGTTCATCTGAGTAGCCCTTCTCCTGTGACCTGTGCCTGCTCTGTCAGTACACTGCTAAGCCATTTAAAAGCAGGAGAAAACCCTTTAACAATAGAGAAAAGCAAAAAGAATGTGAGGTCTTTTTCTCATCCGTAAGGAATTAAGTCCACAGGAATGTAAAAAATTAAGTCGGCTTCTACACAAGGTTAAATCACCAGGAAAAGAAAAGAGTTTTCAGCATTTTGCTTTAAATTGTATTCTGTAAGTAAAGCTTAGTGTGGTTTCTGGAAATTCTTGATTAAAATCTAGCTTTCCTCTGGGAGGTTATATGTTTAATTGTAGGTTTGTGTAGGGGTTTTATTTTGTTTTGTTTTAATCAGAAGGAAATTAAAATTTAGTAAAGCCAATGTGTGGGGTGTTCACATTTTAGAAAAAAGGAAAGGACACTCATTTGTGTTATATTATGTTGTCTTACAAACAGTAGCAGTAGGCATGCAAAAATGTGTGAATGTATTTCTTATTGAAAAAGCTATATTTTAATAATAGTATAAAAACCTGAGGCATATATTTAGTATTAAAAACAAATATTGAAAATTTAAAATTCTTAGAAACTTTAACCCATAAAATGATCATTCTACTTATGATTTGATATCCATGGATACTATATGATTTGGGGGAATTTATTTATAAATGTATTTATATACTTATAAATGTATTTTGTCTATAATTAGTAGATGTTCATCAAAAGGAAGAAAACCTCAAATTCTTGTTCCTTGATTTATTTTTCTTTTAGAGGAAAAAGGGATTGATTTTAAATGTTCAGTTTGTTTCTAAATGCTTGATAAATACCCATTGTGGGACTTCATGGTTCATCCAATAAAATATA
This sequence comes from Solenodon paradoxus, assembly GCA_004363575.1. Lineage (NCBI taxonomy): Eukaryota > Metazoa > Chordata > Mammalia > Eulipotyphla > Solenodontidae > Solenodon > Solenodon paradoxus. Next base: position 565,859 of record RJWH01000431.1, read on the forward strand.
ACCTATATTGATTCTCTAAAATTGGTAATACATACTCTGAGAGTTAAGTTACAAAAAGATTGTATGTGTGTAAGTGGATGTGACCATAACATGTGGAGAGCAAGGCAGCTCTTTAAAGCATCTGTCTCATTTATCAACTACTATTGATCCTTCCATACCCTCTTTGGCTATTTTTTTACACTTTTAGTTAGAGGCTAAACTAACTAAAATACAAGTCATGAAGGGCCAAGGTCCAGAGTGACACTCTCAACATTGGATACTTGAGTTCTCTAGCAGTCTCTTCCCTGTCTCCCTCAGGAGTCCTACCCCACATCATACTCAGGAACAACTCCATTGTATCAACAAATTCATCCACAGGATTTAGTATTTGTCAGCTGTGCTGCACTCATCATAGAGTGATGAGTCAGTGGGAGGAGGTGGGCTAAGGTTGTCTAGTATAAAAGGTGTTTGTATTGAGTGCGAATGAGTTTTCACTGAACTGGTAAATGGATCCTACATTCCCCATGGTTTCGAAAGATATCCAAAGATATCTTTGAGGCTTGTTCCAATCTCATGTACATGGTATCCTGCAAAGAGCTTTTTGAATGTGATCATCTTTGTCTTAGATCACATAATTATATGGCCCCAGACAAGAAACTGAGTTACATTTTCTTTATCGCTACAATGAAGATGACCACATCCTACGTTGTGATACATACTATACTAGGTATCAAGAGAAACAAATGTGCATATAGTAGACCCTAAACAGCTGGTCATTGATATTAACAACAGATTATATAGAATTTGGTCTTCCTTTCTCTTCACAATTATTGTTAATTAATAGTAGGCTGTATTTCGAGTTTTTTGGCTGGCTGGTGAAGAAAATGTTGATGGTGAATGAGCTCTGTTGTCCAATTACAAACAGCTCTTATTTGAGCTGAGGAGATATAATTCATTTGAGAACAGAATAGCTTGGATTTTTTCCCCTGCCTGTAGCATTTACACCTCTGCTTTTTAAAAGTACCAAAGTCCAATTCCAATATAAATTTATTGAATCAGAATCCCAGGGTGAGGCCCAGACATGAGTTTAAAACTCTCCAGGTGGCCCTAATTTGTAGCCAAAACTGAGACTAGCTTGCAGCCCCTGAGACTGGCCACATGGCTTCATTATAAACACGATTTGACCTGCAGCAAACTGATATCCCAGGACAGAGCTCAGAACTTAACATCATCAAGTAAAACTTTAGACTCTGTCCAATTTGAATTAGGTCTTCCACAACAATATATTCTATACCAATGCCGATTTACAATAATACACGTCTTCAACCTCTAATGTTCTTTCGATAAAATTTTAAAAATAAAATGTGGCTATGTTCAGTTTCCCTACTATTATTTTTAAATACAATAAATACACTTATTAAATTGTATACAATTAGCAGTTCTTTAGAAAAATAGATGTTTGCAAAATCACTGCTTTTGCTTAACATTCCAGTCTTGTCTCTGTGATTGTCTTTTGCACCCTGTCATCCAGCTTCCCTGGGTTTGCGTGCTTCTCTGCTTCTTTGCCTCTATTGTTGCTCCTGCCTTGAACTCTCTCCACTTCCCTGTCATCTAATTCCTCTCAGGTCTCCAGAACTCATTATAAGTATCATTTGCTCTGCTAAGTCTTTCTTGACTCTATAGAATTACGGAGCGTTTCTGTGATTCCCGTTACATAGTCTAGTGTCACATATATAGTGAATGCTTAACAAATATCTGTTGAATTGAAATTTGAACATAAATTTTAATTTATACATACAATAAATGAACCATGATATTAATGATCTAGTTGTTTCATGCCCAAATAACTTTCACATGAATTTCCAAGAAATTGTAATTTTTCCATTGAGAATATCGTTTCATAACAAATTTTATGCAGTTGAGAACTCATTGATGTCCCTTTTCACCCACTTACCTTTGACCTCCTTGCTTGTTGATTATTCCATCATGTGTAATTGTGAGATCCTATCTCATCAGAGAGCTTGGGAATGAATAGCACTTTCTGGTTTTATGAGCTATGATTCTCAATTCCATCTTGAAGATCCATGCCAAAGTTCACATAAGAGATTCATGCTATAAAATTAGGTGGCTTCTGCCACTGGTAAAAATACTTTCTGAGCTTCATGATGCCCTCTCTGGCAGATAGAATCAGTCCTGCTGTATCTCTGGGAAACAATGTGCTCAGTGGTGAGAACCACAAGTCCCAGATCTATGCTCTTTAGCTTCTCAGAAGCCCCCAAATTCCCCACAGTGGATACTGCCTTCTAGGCATGAGATGTGAGCAATGTGCTTTGTGCTGAAGCGGAAATAATAGTGTTCAAATGATAGCCTAATAAACCAGTCATTACTTATAATTGCTGGTATTAGTACTTTAAATTTCCATTCTCCACGATTATTGTTGTTTTCATTATTAAGCGCCTCTCAAACTTGCAGCACTTTCCTACTTTGTCAAAGATCAAGTTGCTATAGGAATACATTTGGGCTATCTTTTCAGAATTCGTAATTTTGTTGCTGAATTCACTACAGAGAACTCCGTGCTTCTTTAATGAATTAAAATTTAAATCTGGAACACTGGCTGGGCCCAATTCACCCAATGCTGATTCAGAGATCCTTAACATATCAAAGTGAGAAGCGCACGGAGAGCACCAGTGCGAGAGACAACCCACACTGTCTAATGAGAAACAGGACACATGGAATTGGAGGCAGTATCTACAGTGCCCAGGACAATGGTGATTTTGAATATTCTATACTAATTTTTATTATTAGGCACAAGAAATTCCAGTGATTCACTGTGCAGTCTCTTTCCCAGACTTTTATTTTTTGCATGTTCTTAGACACAGCGTGTACTGCCTGTTGGTGTTTAATAGCGGTTCCATGAACGCTGTCTTTGTTCTTTGTCCGATCTCTGCTTAACCACGTTACCTTGTAAATTCTCCAAATTCCAGTGATGCTGAGTTGCTAGAAAGAAGGACGTTATAGAAGAAAAGAGTATCCTTTGGAATTTAAAAAACTGTGGTTGGGGTTCTGATTTGAGGCAAGATTTGAAATTTTACCAAGCTTCCCTTTCCAATTTATTATGAAGTTTGAATGAGATCATAATAAAGTTTGAGTGAGATTGTTAAACTGTAATTAGCTTTACGAGGCAGAGCTTTACATCTGTTTTGCTCCAGGCTGTTATCTTCCGTGCCTGGAATAGTGTGCTGTCTATAGTATTTATCAATAAGTACATTTTTGGATAAATGACCATCATATATACAGAATGTCAGCCATAGTACTTGGTATATAGAGAGTATTCCATAAGTACTAGGATCATTTCCAGAATTAATGAGAGACAGGAAAAATATACCCTAGAAGAGTTAAGAACATAGAATGCTGTAGAAAGATACATTGAAAATGAAGCAACTTTTCTGCAAGAAACACAGTTGTCATATGACTTAGGAGTTGTTCCAGTATGTCTTAGTGTGTCCTCATTTCTGGTCTCTGCCTTCCCATTGGAGAAAAGAGAGCGTACACTAGCTGATTGTGCAAATTCTGTGTCCCAGAGGTGTTAGTTTCCATGATACCCTGGAATGTGGCTCACTAACTGTCACAGTTAGAGTCTTCTGAAATAATGGTTTCACATTGTATTATATGTAAGAACATAAAAACATGGAGAAATTTTAAGAGAAACAGGTTGACTAAAAGCAGAATTTTATTTCATCCTCTTATATTTCTTCTATACATGTTATTGATATGATAGCACACCAATATTCAAAACTGTTAATTTTTTTAGATAAAGAAAGAGTAATAAAATATAAAACACCTTCATTTAAAATCACCAGACATGAACATTTTACTTTATTCACATGTGCTCTTTATATATTCATAATATCCATCTATATGAAATGTATATTTTAAATAGCAAAAATATTTGTAATATGTTACAGGCATTGTGGCATATTACCTGACCTACTGACCTTTTCAGCATCTATACCAGAAAACATAGAAATCTTTTCTACAAAATACAAAAGCATTAGTACAATGAGACATTTAATAGTGATAGGATAGTATTATTTGCAGTCCATACACATATTTTCCCAATTGTCATAGCAATGTCATTTTAACTGCTTTGCTTGAATTGGGGTATTAAAGCTCAGTGATCATACATTGCATTTAGTTGCGGTGTCTCTTTAGTGTCCTTTAACTTTAAACTGTCTCTTATTATTTTTTAATCTTTCATGATATTAATACTTTCAAAGACTGAGATTATCTTTAAGAATCTTAATTGGGATTCATCAGATTATTTCCTCAAAATTAGATATTAATTGGCTTCTGTTAAGAATTCAGGTAAGTGTCTTTTATATAACCGAACTGTGCTTGCTTATTCTATTTATTTTTATATTTTCCCTAATAGCATCAAAGATCTTTACAGAGACAAGGCTATGTCATACTCATCTTTGTAAACTGAGAACTCAGCATAGGGCCTGGCACATGCTGGCATCGAATAACTCAGTCTGTCACCTAATCTATTCTTTCTTTTCATTTATTGTTTTAGTTGCTTCACTACTATCCACTCAATCACCCCTACCAGAAAGTTAGTCATGCCTGACACCTCACTTTTCTCTTTTTTCTCCTACCTCTAAATAATCACAAAGGTCTACCTGTGTGATACATGCAGAATATTTCTCCAGCCATTCCCTAATTTCCATTCCTATTTCAGGACTTCGACATCTACAACTATTAGAGAAACCTAATAACTGCTCTACTTAACGCGGCTGTGGTGCCATCAAATCCAACTTCAAGTCAGTTTTCAAAGTGACCCATTTAAAAAGCAAACATGACTCTATTGCTTTTCTGATTAAAAACCTTCAGAGGATTCAGTGACTTGTGGAATGAGGTCCAAGGTCTTTAGACTGACAGAACTCTCCAAACTCCTACACGAATGCCTAGCTCATCCTGCCCTGTTCTTTTCATTTCAGTAAACATTAAAATAGCATTAATAACCTTTATTTGTTGAAGCTGGCCACATGTCAGGCATTATAGTGCTTTCTGTATGTATGCCATGTCACTTATGCCCTACATCATTGTGTGAGGTTGATGAAATTATTTGCATTTTGTAGATGAGAAAATGGCCCAGCTAATAAATGACAGAACCAGGATTTAAACATGAATTTGAAACCCTAGCCTTTTCCACCCAAAGTTGTCTCTACTCATTATATTATTTCTGACCTTCATGCCAATTCTCTGCATATAATGCCTTTCCCCAAGCACTCTTGCTGCTTCGCTCACTACAAATGCAGTAGAGTTCAGATCTTAGTATTTTTTTCTATTTCTTGTATTAGATTAGATACATTCATGGTACTTCTAAGATAACAGAACTCTAGTGCTGTACTTGTGTTATAATTTAATAATCATTGTATATATCTATACATATATTTTCCCCACTAGACTGCCAGGGCTGAAAACATATTGTGTTCTTGCATATCCAGAACAGAGAGCCAGAGTCACAACTCGGTAAATATTTGCTGGCTGAGTGCATGGATGATGATGGTCCACAGAGCTCTTGATGCTGCCTTGTCGCATATTGCTGACTAGGGTAGACTTTGTAGACACATCAAATTTTCAGACACTGATTTTCAGTCAGAAGAGATAACTAAGTTGTGTGTCAGCCCTAGTATTCAAAATTATCTTTAATTTATACTGCAAACCTATAAATGAAAATGCTGAATAATGATTTAAAAATTAATATGATCTTTCTCAGGTATTATTACCTGCATTTTGCAGTTTACAAATATGCCCACTCACATTGTTATATTCAGGATAGATATACTCTGTAGGCATGTAAAATATAAAATGCATGAAGAATATGTTTGTTGTTACTTTCATTGATTATAGTGTTTCAGATATTTAAATGCTTCATAATTATTTTAATGAATAATATTTCACTAGTTTGTTTCACTAAATTTCTCTAATTTTGGACATCTATGCTTTTTCAATCTTTTGCAATCATAGCGGTTCTGTGCATACATTTTCTTGTTCAATTATGTCATTAGGATAAATTCTGGAGATTAGAATGACTAGATCAGAGTATATGCATCTTTGTTATTCTTAATATATTGCTTTCCAAAAGGAGTCTCTCAGTATAAAGTATCACTAGAAATAATTTTCTTAAACTTTCACTGACAATTTTTAAAATATAGTAGCTACTTTAATAGATGAATAAAGGTGTCCCCAGGTTCCATCAAAGAAGGCCTTATTCACATTTTTTATTACTGGTATTTCTCTCTGTAATTCTGTGTTCATGTCATTGGCTTGTTTGGTTCTTAGATCCTTGAGGTTTTCCGTCTGAATTTTAATGAATTCTTTATATATTATAAATGATTGTCAGATATTTTCAGTACCAATATTTTTCTTAATTAGTTATATAAAATTATATTATCTTGCTGATTTTTATTTACAGTTGTTTTCAATTTCTATATGTACAGTTGTGACTGTATATCCCTTTGTGTCACTTCTATGGATTCTTGTGTAAGGCCCGACGCTAATACTCTGATTTTCTAAACTGTCATAGTTTATATCAATAATATTTGTTAAATAAGCCTTTTGTACCTTTATTTGGGGAAACTGATACGTCTTTATTTCTAATCTGCTTTTTTGTTGGGGGAGCCTCTTTTTGTAATGGTATAATACCTTTTTTAAAGAAAAAGGAAGGCAGGCAGCAGGCAGGCAGAAAAAGAGAGGAGGAAGAAGCATATTTATTTATTCAGTTTTTATTCAGTTGCTCATTTTAGTTGTTTCCCCAGCCCTCCCCCACCACGGTTCCAGGCTGTGAATCCAGGTCCTTGGGCTGTACGTGGACTGTACCCAGGCACAGGCTTAACACCTGGCATTACCCACACAGTTTTAAATTCTAATACTTGTAAGTTTAATGTGGCTATATGTTCTTTTCTTCTTTTCCAATTCTCTTATAGTCTTCCCATTCCTCACATTTTTCATGCAAATTTTATTGATTTCTTAAAAGAATCATATTGTCATTTTGATTGAAAGTGTGCTAAATCTATTTCATTGAGTATATATATTTAAATTTTAAATCTGGTTGAGGCAAAATTATACCTGTTTATATATTTTAATTCTTTAGGTTCTCAGTAAAAGTTTACAGGTTTCTGTAAAAATATTTTTGTTCTTGTTTGGTATAAACCTTAGTGTTTAGATTTCTTTTAATAGAACAATAATCATTGACATTACTAAACATATAATATTGTTTTATATTTATCATGTCATGAAAGACCTCTGCAAGGTAGCCACTCTTATCACCACAATGACTGCAGGGAAACTGAGGTTTAGGTTGGTCACACAATTTGTCCAGGACTAAATGGCTATTGAAAGTGGAGTTATGATTTGCACACCAGTATGACTTCAAACTGTTCTCTTAACCACCATCCTATACTTAATAAACTAGAGTTGTCTGTTATTGGCATAATGAAATTTAGCCAGAATAAAAGGAAAATTATTGTGCTTTGGTCAGTATTTCAAATGAATAAGAAGAGAAAGGTCAATCTTTATTCAGAATGAAAAAGTTTAATTTCACAGTAGATTTCTTACACAGTATCAACTAATAAGGTGCCATGATTGCTTTAAACAAAGCAATTGGACAAACCAAGTACTGGAATCCAATTCAACGTTAGTGAATATGTCAGTTTACAGAAATGTAATGTGCCCATTGATCAATATCTAGAATGCTGTGTTCTCAACCCCTTATTTCTGAGTGGTCTTTGTAACTGGGAGTTTCATCAGTGGACTAAAACATGGTAGAGAAATAGGACTTCTGTAGAATAAATGGTTGAAGGTGGGAACTTTCAACTTGGTTAAAAGAAGACATCTGAAGGGTCATGTGAGCAGGAGGGAACAAACATTCAGAGAACAGAAGTTTCAAGGAGACATATTTTGGCTCCAATTAATTCTTGAATTAGCCAGATGAACAGTGCAATTGGCTCCGTTAGTGAGTGTCTCATCTTTTGAAGTATTTGATTGGAGACCAAAGATTACTGAAAAAGGATTTTTAAATTACAAAGGCCTGGATTAGTGATTTTCGAAGTGAAGGTCCAGGACCAGAAATATCAGCAAGAAACCATGGTTGTTAGAAAGACACATTAATAGACTCCACTCCAGATCACAAAATCAGAAAGAAATGCAGCAGAAATCTGTCTTAACAAGCCTAGCAGGAGATCCAAATGCTTACTAAAGTTTGAGAACTATTAATGTGGATAAAATACCTTTACCACTCTAAAGCTTAATTCTTCCTAATATTTGTCATGCAGTACACTGTTATGCAGTATATCATATTTACTGATATAAAAAAGAACCTCATTATGAAGAGATTTCATCCCAATAGATGATTTCATAGTATCAACCTTAAGATAGTATTTCTGCTGAATTTAAGGTATTCAATAAATGGTTGGAGGTCTCCCATACAAATATACAAAGCTGTGTCCACTAGTGAAGGCATGGATCACCTTCATGTATGTCTATTTTGTCCAAAGGACAGATAAACAATAAAGAACTCAAGTTATCATCTTAGTTATATTCTTTCTTTTTCATCATCAAATTGAATTGCAATTCTTTGGAGATGGGTTAGAGATAGAAAAAAAGTTAAATTTAATTTCTTACAACTAGGACACAATACAAGTTAAATTTCCCTTGCCACTTACCCATTTCTTTCTCCTATCCTTAGTTTCTTTGGGGATGCAACTAGGTCTCATCCATCTTTATATCTTCCACGGTGCTTAGTGCAGTGTCTATAAAACATTAGTACTCAGCTCAGTCATGCTTATTAAGAGTAGTCTACTTAGTGAATAAATTCTGCAGGTTTAAATCTGTTTCATATGAAATCAAGGTATCAGGATTAAATAACACAGGAAAGAATAGAATCCTAGATTACTAAAATCAAACGCAACTGATATTTACATTTCAGAGTAATGACTTTTGATGTTTTCTAAAGCTTTGTTTTAAATGTTTAAAATCATACTTTGCATAACATTTTGAATTCTACTTTTTTCTCTATTATTATGTATTAGGGAATCAAATTACATGATACACTCATGTGAAATGAGAATATGATTTTTTAAATGCTGGAAGTAACTTGATCACTCTCATCAACCTACTAGGTAACTGGAAAATTTAAACTTGACAGTTAATGATATCTTAGTCTTTTCCAGCTAAACAGTCTATGTCTGTGAAACAGTCAATGAAGTTGGACCTTTTCTTCCATGGCTGGGTTAAATAATCCCATAAGTGCTCACTGTGTTAGATGTCTGTCCCACCCCCTGCTTCTTTACAAGATGGCATCTAGGAGGCAATTGTTTGGGGGTGGGGGATTCATGGGGGTTGGAAGTGGACAAGTAAATAGCTTATGTGAGATGTGAGATCATGGTGATGGGAACACAGTCTCAGGTTTTTCCTTTCTTCTAACACCTATCTCTGCCTTCATCGAGTTTCTTAGAGCTTCTCCTTTCATTATCCTGAAACTACTGTGACACTGGGGCTCCAGAATAGAATGTACATGAGGATTTATAGGGAGTCAGGAGCTGTGTGTGTATGTGTTTGTGTTTATGTGTATTGTTTTGTTTTTGTTTTTTGGGGTTTTTTTTAAGGAAAGGTATAGGCAGGAAGAGACAGAAAGAAGAATTATTTTATTTGCATTTAGTTGTTCACACTGGTTGTTTTCCACCCGACCCAGGACTTGAACCCAGGTATATGTGGCCTGTGCCCTTTGGAGACGATTGACCTAACTGTTGCTCCACCAGGGTGCACCAAGAGGGAACTTCTCTATGCTCACCTAGCTAACCATCTTCAACCAGTTTTATACCATCTCTTCTGCATTACTTTAGATGCAGTCATGAGTTGAATGGAGAAAAGGAATAGTCCTGTGCTTTCCACTTTGTTCAACCACTGAAAAAGTCTCCCCACACCTTAAAATATCTGCTTCAGAGAAGTCACATGAGTTTCTCACTTGCCTCTCCTAATACTTCTCTGTTCTTATTTGAACTCTCTCCAGGATCAGCCTGGACAGACCTTTCTGGTAGAACTATCACACCAGACTGCTTATCATGTGTTTTTTGTACACCTAAAATCTTGACACCAAACCAAACAGAAAACATTTTTATAAAGCTAAACTCAATATGAAGAAGGGAAAACTTTGGAAGTTAGAAACTCCTATTGTTACTTCATAAACTTAGCTTTCTGATTTTCATTCCATATTTTTAGGAAAGTTTGTTTTGAGACTTAAAGCAGACCCTTTGTCTGCTGTATATCCAACTATCTCCCTGGGACAGTAACTTCATTGTTAAGTTGTAACCTAACATGATTGAGGGGGAAATAAAATATGCCTATTTAAAATGTTTGAGTACTATACAAAACAAAACATAGTCATAATCTATGACTTATTAGGAGATGTACATACATAATCCCTGAGTTTAATTTATGTAATCATTTTACAAATGGTACATTGAGGTTCAAATAATTACTTGTCCTGTGTTCCACAGAGAGGGCATTCTTTCAACTACTTTGTGAACAATATTGAAACAAATGCACAAACCAGCTGTTTGTTTAACCATTCCTCCATATTTTTACATATAAGTTGCCTCAGGTTGTTTTAAAGGCAGATCTAAAACTGCTCATAGAAGGACTTAGAGCTTAAACTTCAAAGGCTCTTCAAACCAAATTGGGGGACTTATAGATTTAACAAACACTAAAAGATATGTCAACAACCAATTAAAATTCAATTACCTTAATTGAATCTTGATTCAAACACAATAAACAAATCAATTGGGGAGATCTGAATGCTGACTAAATGAATATTTGCTGATAATAAGGAATTATTTATTTTGTAGCTATCACTGGCTTTTAAAGAGTTCTTAGAGATGTATTTTGAATTATTACAGTTGAAATTACATCATGTTGGGATTTTTTCCATCTAATACAGTGGTGGCGGGTTGTTCGGTGGGGTGTGAAGTGCAGATGAAACAAGTTTGGCCAAATTCAGTATTGTTGAAGCAGGATGATGAGTACCTGGAAGTTCGTTACCCATTCCGTTTGAAACTTTCCATAAAGAAAGTAGGTTTTTAATGGGCTAACAACTAGAATAACATTCTTTAATGTTTTCTGAGTTTTGAGAAAGGAAATATTCTTTTTCTAATATTAAGAAAAGGTACATTTTAATTTTTGTTCCAGTTTATCTCTTCACTCCACACTCAGTCATATTCCTTTTACATATTACATATCATTTGATAAATTTCTTTCAGATGAGCTTTGTTAAATGAAAAGTCTCTATTGATGTGGAGTAAAGAGATGGTCAATGCTCTTGAGTGATGCGTGTGTGTGCGTGTGTGTGCGTGTGTGTGTTGAGGACACACAGTCAATGCATTTCCAGAACTTTGTTATCCCACTTCATGCTGTAGTTTTATCATGTGTCTGAGGAAGTGTTTCCCCTGCCAGGCAGAAAGGAAATTTGAAAATAAGTTCCATCTTCAAATGCCCGGGAGGCATACCCTGACATCTTCTACTTGTCTAGTTGGCAAAGGCAGGCTGTCCTGCAGAGTGTCTCATTAACACCAGGGGCTTGGCCAGGCAGGGTGCCCTCGTTTGAGCATGCGTAGTATCTGGGCAGTTTTCATGCAATCTATGAAATGTACTAAAGTCACATTGTTTTAGACCTCCAAAAATGGACTTGTTCTCTGTAGAAATGTTTACACTATTTCCTCTCCCCAGTGCCTCTGTGCTACTGAACCAGATATCAGCAATTACAAATCCACCGACATGAGAGGAAGCAACCTTTTGTTATAACTATTCCTCTCTAATAGTACCCAGAATTGTCATTTGTATAATTACTAACATTTGTTAAAAGGAATAGGAAAGAATGGGGGTAGATATAGCATACTTGGGGGAAAGAGGAAGAAAGATAAGATTATTTATTGAAGACTATAAATGGAGACTCTATTGGGATTCTGATATGGAGACAAAACAGTGAAACATAGATTAAAGATGTGAATTTCTCCATAAGGAACATGATAAAATATAATGTAAAGGAAAAAATTTCCTTCAAATTTTATAGCTTTCTTTCATACCTTGGACAAACTTGTACCAGGATTCAAAATGGAAGATGGTGGTCTTTGGTTAGGTCACTTTCCCCGCCATAGCTTCTCTACAAATTTCAAAGAAACTGGAAGCATGTTATTAAAAATGTTCACAAGCCAGTTAGACTAAGACATACCGTCACACTCCCAGTTTATACTAGTGACTTTTTAATATATTTCTCTTCCAAAACCCTATAGTTGGTCTTACAAATTAATAATTCAATATTGAACAGATTGATTTCTGCAAGGTAGAGTAAAAAGGAACAAGTTGAAAGTGGTGGTTATGGTTGATATTAATAGGTATTAATGGTAAATTTTCACTTCTTTCAAGAGTAACCATTATCAAGTGATGCTTCAGAGTTTTAAACTGAGATGGTAGAAAAGTATGAAATATATATCATCCATTTTTGCTGTCCATGTACAGGAACTAAAATTTGTATCAGTACTAACCTAGGTGCTTCACACACTTTAAATTCTTAGAAGTATGTAGACATTATTATTTTCTTCTCATTTTATAGATGAGAAAAATGGAAATTTAGCAAAGTTGAGTAACTTCCCCAAAGTCCACACCTAGGAAGTCATAGGGCTAAGCTTCTAAACCAGCTCTGCTGAATCTAACCTCTGTTTACTTTGTGCTGAACCTCATTGACTCTGATACTGCAATGGAAATGATGTTAGTTCAAGGGTTTTAGAAGAAGAAATCTGTTTACTTGCAGATGATGCCTATGTCTACACTGTTTATTCCAGACATCAGGGAGTTGTAAATTTTTCCAAACTGCAATAATTGAAACTTGAGAAATAATTATATGAACTGATACTTTATAAGGTAAGGTGCCATGAGAAATGAAAAAATAGATAAATTATATGCTATCACTATTTGTGTGACTGATTCTCTTTACCTGTAAATCAGAACTGAGATTTAAAAAAATCTAGATGCCCAATTGGGTTGTATTTTTTTTAAATCCTCTTCTTAAATCGACCTTCCATTTTAGCCAGTTTCTATCCACTATATATATACAGACATACCACATGTATATAAAATACAGACACTCAGCAGGCCCTACACAACTAACATTGTTATTTTAACTCAAGGAAGGGCAACTCCATGAGGTTTCATAAAGAGCACATAGATAAGGTGTAGCTACAGGCAGTTCAGCTGCTCAGCAGTTTGAACATTAAGACAATCATCTGTCCATCCCACTGAACTCCACCACCTCTTGTGAACTCGGGGAGTGTATTGTTCTGGACCTAAGTTTAGAATTGTGACTGCTTTGGTTTGAGCCTTGACTGGCTTCCTCTCCCACCAAATTCTAAGAAAACAGTTATCGAGGGTTCAGGAGAAAGACAAGATATGTCCAATTCAGACATAGCCAGTCTTGGATCTCTTTTGAAAGCAACTTTTTCAGTCATCTATAGTGGCAACTTTTTATTTCACTGGATTTTGAATATGGGTTCCATGGAGGAAATGTTACTGGATGTGCTGATTACACCTAGTAAGAGAATGAGACTCTGATTTTGATAGTCCTCCTGCCACAATGTAAGCATAAGTCATTCCAATCAAACAGTTAACTTCCCAAGGGCAAAACATGTACTGTAGACACCTATTTATTATCACAGAACTCAGATCAGTATCTAATATGTAGTGAGCAGGGCATCAAAAAAGTAGCAGAGTGAATTTTTTAGTAGGAAATAAGTCATTTTTGAGCCAGTTAGTTATCTCTGGGTTCAAAGTTTCAGTTCTACTTGTTAGAGCTGTATGTTTTGGAAAAAGCTAAGTTCTGAGAGTTCACTTATCTATAAAATGGGAATAATAAAACTACTTTGGAGTGTAAGTTTAAAGTTTGGAGAGTTTAGGCAAAACAGCTATTGAAAAGCAGATCCTCAATGAGCTGTAGCCAATGTGACAGCATTTTCAGTCGGCAGCACTAAATAATGGAACAACAGAATTATAAAGAGCTGGTTTATAAACTGTGCCATAATAGAAGGGAAAATGTCATTCACCTTTCAATAAATACAAAGAAAAGCACTTTAACAGTTAAAAGGCATCTGTCTTGTGAAGTAGTGGAATTCCTACCTCCCACACCAGAAAAAATTAGACACCAAACCATCTTTGAACAACCATTAGAAAGTTATACTGAATGATAGTAGGAACCTTCTGATTCAGCAATTTTGAAATCCAGGTTCATTTTAGGTAGTGAAGGCTTTCCAGTCAAACACCAAGTCATACTATTGAAGACAAGTGATGAGTAATCTGTCTTTGTTGCAGTTGCATAAATTATTGGGGGAATGGGGATTGAAGAGACCACAGCCAACTTGAATAAATCATCATGTTTTGCTAACATCAATAGAAAAAAGTAAGAAAGAAGACAAAATTTAGTGTGTAAGGAAGGGGGATAATCATTCTTTTCATTCAATAATCATTGAATCTGTTATTGACATTCTAAATTTAATGAATTTAGAAAAATAGATTTGACAAATCTCCAAGGATCAAAATTAACATAAATCACCTAATCTTGTGTCAATTAGCACAGGAGGTTAGTCTGGGCATTATGTTTTAATAAAGTTCCCATTTTCAGAGAGTGTGGCAAATGTATGAAAGGGAGTAAAAGTAGCCCCTCTATGACCTCCTGGAACTGATGCTCTAGCAGAATGTACAAGGCTGTAGTCAGAGAAGGGCATTTTCCAAGAAGAGAGACAGGATAATGGGCCTTCTCAGAAGCTCTAGTCTGAGATAAAAGGGGGGAAAAAAGAACTATTGAAAGATTAATTTTGTGTCTGATCAGTTGATACCAAGAATTGAGACTTGCATGATTGAGTTAGCTATCCCTTACTAAGAGCCAAAAATTCACCAATGTTCTTTTCCCTTTGTCTTTTGTGGTGAACAGTAGTCGATCAGTCCAGATGTGGGCTGTTTAAAAACAGAGCCTGAAAGACTTTCATAATTCCATTGAGTACATATAAGATGCCATTTTTATTTTGTCCTACTCATCCTGACACACAGACACCATGCTTTAAGATAGCCTAGATGATATTTCCTCTAGTAAACTTTTTTTCTTTTCATCCTCCTCACCTTTAATTGCATTTCTACACTTTTCTTGGATTTTGTTCATTGTAAATCTCCGATGATCTTTGCACTTAAATTTTATAGAGAACATTTAAAACTTTTAAAATTACATATCCAAATCTATTGATCTTTTTCTTTGTGAGACTAATTTCTTGAAATTAAGGCACAGCATTTTTCCCTTGAGAAACATTCAGAGAAAATTAAACTTTATGAATGTGCAGTATGTGTGGTCACAGGCAGGCTTGTAATTGTTTTTCAAAGGTGTGAGGTGGGAGAACAAGCTTCCTCCAGTAGAAAGAGGTCCTCTTCCCCTTGCCTACTAAAAGGATTCTGGCAAGTCCTTAAACTTCATTAGTTTGAGAATCTTGCCATGCCAACCTCATTCTTTGGGATTTCATGGTACAGAATCAAAAAAGAGTAGTGACCCAAGAGAAGGAAATTCAGAAAGTTTGTTCAGAAGAGATTTAGAGAGCAATGCAAGGGAGCAGGCAAGCAAGGAGTGTGTCTCTGGGAGAGCACACAAAAACAAATAAGAACTTTATTCTTGTGGTATGTGAATATTCTTCGGTGTTTAAAAAATACAAGTAAAAACCCTTCTTTTTGAAACTATCCTTTGTTGGGGTAGTTCTCAGCGATCTCAACACTGTTCTGGTTACTACTTGTATTAGAATTTTTTAAGCAGTGCTCTTTAAATTTATGAATATGAGCATGTGCACATCTCTACAATTTTCTATAATATATATTTCAATACCTCTGATTCTTAGCTTCCCACATCCTTTTCTTTTTCTCATTAGAGGCCCCTTCTGGTCTAATAGTGGATTCCTTTTCCCCAGCCACTTAATGAACAGTTTCTTAAATGAACCATGATAAATGTCGTGGCATAGTCTCAAATTAAATTTATTACAAATGTTGGGTTGCTTAGGCTAAAATGCCTCTTCAGAAAATGAAATTGCAGGCTCATTTTTCAGAAGTAGCTAACAAGAGCTTACACTTGTAAATCCTCCCTTCATTAAGGTAGTGTAGTCTGGTGGTTAAGAGCTCAGCTCTGGAACTCACTATCATAGTTCAATCCTAGTTTAGCCACTCTTGTTTATGTAATCTTGGGAAAGGGATTTGAGATTGCGATGTCTCAGAGTCCTCATCTAAAAGGAGAATATGAATGATACTAACCACACAGATTGTGGTGATGCTATAAATTAGTTCATGTAAAGAATTCATAGGTTGGTTGACACAATGTAGTGACTCCCTCCAGTTAGGAGGTATGTTAGGGGTCATTCCACACATAGTGTATGAAGCTGGTAAAACTGGAGACACCCATATTTGATCTCCTGGGTTCTGATTTACCCATTCACTTATTCAATGAAGATTTTTCAAGCCCCTGTCAGGGCAGTTCTGCCATTATGCCAGCAGTGATGGCCCAGAGTTGAATAAGACACAGTTGTTGCTTTCAAAGAATTCAGACTACAGTAGGAGCAGCATATAATAATTTAAATGGAATGGGAGTGTGCAAGAATTTTTTTTAATGTCTATAAAGTACAAATCCAGTATAAATAAAAAACTAATTAAGGCTGTCCAGGGGCTTTGGGAAGAGTTCCTAAAGGAGATGAAAGATTAGCTGGGTTTTTGAAGGGTGGATAGGCACCCACAAGGCAAACAAGCAGAAGAAATCAATTTTAGACAAAGTAAACAGAATATAAAGTTTTTAAATAGCAAATAATTTAGTACTAGAAAACAAAATGTTAGTCAATGAATGGTAAAGGATGATGCTAGAACAATGGGCAGAAATCACAAAGAAGACCTGTGGACCCAGCTAAAAAGAGATCTAAGTTAGAGATGGCTATTGTTTGTTGCATATCTAGTGTTTATTTAACTAGGGGTCCAACTCCGAGTTGCCTCCATACCTGAAGACACCAGTCAAGACCACATACTTACTTGGTTCTGCCCATGCTGTTTCTTAAATTAGCATCATTTGAATGACATGCTTGAGTTTGGAACCTTGAAAAAACAAATTCATTCAGAATAAGCATAGCGGAAGCTTGCATAAATTATGAAAGAATGTAGCAAGATGCATGCAGAATCTCTTTACAATTAATTGCAGTAAGTGTTGCGTCCTTTTCATTTAAACACCAATTCTTCACCTGCAAAGATGGATCATTTTCTCTTTTTTAGGTCCATGCTTTCATTAGAACTTCTTGTCCAAACTAGTTATCATATCCTGTGTCTAGAATTATTCTGGCTTCTACCCCTTTGGAATCTTCTTCATATTGCTAAGGAGACTTTTCCTCCCACTTGTCTTTCATCTTACTTACGTGTCTATTTGTATTTATCCATTTATGATATTTCAGTATATTCCTGAAGGTGGACTTCTTGCCTCTGTCTAGTCATGCACTTAGGAGGCATTTTTGTTTAGTTTTACTTGTACCCATTTTTAGGATAAGGTATTCTTTCAGTTGTCATTCTTTGCAGCTTTCATAATGAAGCATATTTTCTTTGGAAACTTTTCTAATGAAAAGTTTTTTCACCATAAGATTATTACCTTCATTGATTACAAACTTTGCTCTCTAGACAGAGTAATACCCTTAGCTAGATAGATAACTTCAATCTTTCTGGTTTTCCTGACAACCATTGACTAACTAAGAGCCCCAATAAAGAATCTGGCTACTCAGACAGAACTAGTTCTACCCTGGATGTTACAGGTCTCTCTCCAGCCTCTTCTGAGGGCTCCTCTCCTTTCCCATGATTCAGAATACTCATGCATCCCCTTTTTCTTTGGCTAATTAGCTGATTTCTGGTAAGAAGATTGTATTCATAAAAACAGTACCTCATTATTATGTGGTCTTTTTTTCTGTTTTTTTTCCTTCTAAAATCTTCTCCTTTTGACTAAAACTGGTAAGTACAAAACAAAATAGCCTTGTTTAATTTGAGATGGTTTGGCTTCTATTATAATTGCTGCTTCACCAACAGAAAATCCCTTGAGGACTCATTTAAATTCTTTAACTCTTTCCTAACATTTTTCAGAGAAGTTTCATAAGTCTCACAACATTATACTAAATGTGTAAACTATACTCTTATCATTGGCACTGTTCCAACAATAATCAATTTTCCAATTTGAAGGATAGGTATTGAAAGACTGCTTCATCAGATCAATTACTTGATGAGTCTGTATTAAGTGTGAATTGCATATGTGTGTATTGTTTTCTGTTGTTTTCATTTCTTATTTAAATAATAAGGAATTCAAACAAAGATATACAAAAGCTAGTAGTAAACTTTTACACTTATATAGACCCTGTCAACAAATAAATAACACATTTTTAATCTACATAACCCTATTGTGATGTCATCTCTTTTATGTTCAAAAGATTGATTTTGCTTCAATTTTAATGTTCTCAGACATTCGTAGAATTTTAATTATGATATTGTTCCTGAAATATATGTAATTATTCAGGGGAAAGTCAACAAGATACTTAAAATAAATGCTTTAACTGTAGGCAGACTTGTCTAACATTTGTTAATTATGTAGTTGAGTAATATAGATAATAACATGTGTGAGTAATTATCAAATTATGTTGAATTTAACAAAATTCCCACTATTCCAGTTCATAGCAACTAACACTGGACTCTGTTATAGACTGTATCATATGAGAGCCACTATTACAATTGTCAGAGGTGGTTATATTCACAGTAAAAAGCCTTCATCAGTGAGACACTGCCCTTGAAATTATTTATTGAATTGTTTTGAGAAAGGCATTGATATCCACAGTGAGAACACAAGTTCTGAATTCAAAGTAATGTCATTTAAAATATGTCCTATAAGGAAATTTATGGCTTTATCCATTTTGCCATACAAATCCCTCTGAAGCATAAATCATAAAACAGAGAAAGAACAGGTATCAACTGAGTAGCAGTGTGCTGACAAGAACCAGGAAAATAAAAGCAACTTCAGACCATTGTACCAAAAGACCCTGAGGGTTGAATTTTCTAGAGTGTAGATGCTGCAGGCGAATATATAATTTTTGCTTCTTCGGAAAATATTTGAATACCAAAACAGGCACATGAAAGAGTTGAATCAATGTTATCTGCTCTGTGGTTTGCATGCACGATGGAATGGGAAAGGATTCCAGTGTCATGGGCTGACTATCTGCCCAGCACTCAAAACTAGCCACAGTCGCCTGACTCCCCAAATCTATAGCTCATCCTAATTAACAATTCCTACCTGATACACTTGAAATTGTAGTTTGGTTCTGTTTTTAAAGACTGAAATCAAACAAGTATAAAAAAGGGTCTCTTAGGCAGAAAAGATAGCAATGATTAGCTTAAATGTTTTTGAACTCAAAAGAGAAAAACGGCAAGTCACCTGAGACCTTGTTCCAGGGGAATGAACCCTTATTTTCCAAATCGGTATTTATCATAGTTTGATCTACAGTCAAGAAATACTTTCTTTTCTAGATTTACTTGCAAATTCCTGTCCTTCAAATATCACACATAAGACACTTGAGTTCTTTGTGAGTTGCTAACATTTTAGGCTTCTAAGACCAAAAAAAAAAAAAAAAAAAAAAAAAAGCAGGCAGAGCTTTCCTTAAGTGGGATACATGCAAACCTTCCAGCTTGGAGTACATACATTCTGGAAAATTGACAGAAAGTGCTCCCTAGCAAGAGAGCTAAATGGAATGGGCTTCTGGGGCTGCATTCTAAATAGGAACAGGATCCCAAAGCAGAATTTCCAAAGGAAAGAAAATGAATAATCAGCTTTCCTCTGCCCTTCACAGCTGCCCCTCTCCCTGCTCAACAACCAGCGAAGGAGCTGTGTTGTTATAAGATGCACACTGGGGAGCAGAGTAGCAGCTGGTGTGCAGGCAGCTGAATGCCCTGGCAAGCCCTGGACCCAGGAAACAAACACCTCACAGGTTTAGGATAGAACACAGGAGGGAAAGGAAGCTGATTGACTCAGGAGGAGCCTTCTAGACTGTGGGGAGGCCCAAGACCTCCAGAGCACAGAAGCTTTGCTAAGGCATCTCTTGGCAGGAAGATCTATAGAGTCTCATAATTATGCACTGCTCCTCTCAGGGAAACTGATATTTGAGGCTGTGTTTACAACGATGTATCGCTCACAGAGACCAGAGGAAAGTGATTATCTGGGGTCGGGGTGAAATTATCTGCCATACAAATGCCCTTCAAGAAAACAAAACACATGATTTGGGCCAAATTCATGCCAGTCTCTTAACTGAACTCAGCAAGTCTTCGACTCTCTTCCCATTAAAGGTAGCAGTTGATCCTGGTTATTCCTGAATACTTACTAATATTTCACAGATGACAAGAGTGCATTAAGACATTATTAATCTTAGGTAGAATGGAAACAATTAAAAAATGTGATTATTGAGATTTTGCCAAAATGAAAAGAGCCCATCCTCAAAATATAAACACCTAGGGATAAAATTCAGTCCATGAAGAAATTACCTAATCGATTTATTAGCTTTCCAGAAGCCTTTTAAAATTCTAACAAGGCAATTTACACTCCTACAGCTATGCCTCTCCCTACCCGCAAGGAAAGCTATCTACCTTGGTTCAGTATGGCAGAGCAGTGAACCATCTCTGATATCCATTTTGCAGATGGACAAGTATATTTAATAACTAATAAATTCTCAGAATGACAAGGTGTCTTTAATACTCTCTCATTTCAGAGGGCACTGACACTTTCCCCACCCCTACCTTGCCATCATCACTGAGATTATTTTAACTGTCGGTTTCCCCCACTAACGAAAAGTAGAATATTTTTACATGATATGATTGGTAGGTTATTAGGGAGATATGGGAATATTCAAATTTTTCCATACAAATTTATAGCTAATAGCATTCCCAAACCATTCCCCCCACCAAAAAAAAAAATAACCTACCAAATCATACCAAATAAGATTCTCTTTTAGTATAGGGGGAACCTGCAAAAGAATTCAATAAATTTAGCACTGAGGACAAGCTTGGGATCCAATGATTGGAGCACCCAGTGAGTGCAGCCTACTCTGACAGGCCTGGTGGCCCTGTATAAAGGGAATGGAAAACACATCTATCCTCACATGCTCAACTGAGACAACATAACTAAAGAAATGCAGAAGCAAATACACAGTGGTGAAAGCTTGATACTATGAGTTGCAGCATACTGGCTTCTGTTTGTGCCAGGTTTTCTGATTTCTAGCCCATTGCTCATATCAGCTGACAGTTGTAGGAATTTCATTTAGATAAATAACCAAGGGAAGGATGAAGCTAACAGTGTGCTCTCTCCCCAAACTTTGAAGACTCAAGTTTTTCTCAAAGAAGAAAAAGGGAAGTCTGATGGAAGACCCTTTTTAAAACTGTATCTAGCAACAGTTTCCCTGCATTCCTGGCCCACTAAGTGGATCTGTTATGACACAGCTCAGCCAAAGCAAATTTGCATGACAGTGTTCACTGTTACATCAGAGGAACCTGGAGCGGGCTTCTGGCAGAATCTGTCTGTGCCCATGTATGTTCTGTAGTGGTTTACTCGTTCTCATTTCAAGATTCTAGGTATGTCACCAACTAGTTCTGTGACCTTGGGTGGCTGCTTGACCCCTCTGGGGCTCAGTGTTTTCATCTATAAAAGGGTTTAGGAAAATCCTTTTCTGCCTGCCTCTGCAAGCTACTTTAGAGACTGACAGTGCCTGAGTTCTGAGATGGAAAATGTTTCTGCTACCTGACTCTCAGCTATAGCTAAATCCACAAAGATTTGAATGGCTGGAATCATGAGGCAGAGAGCAGTTAGTTATGTGAATCTAGTTAATTGTTGACAAGGGCAGCATCTCCCTCTGCTTCCCAGCAGGCGCCCATCTGTGGTCAGCGTTCCTGCAGGCTGTGAAGCTGAAGGGGGGCAGGCAGTGTGTGCACTTTAATAATATAAATAGAGCAACAAACCACCCCCTAAATACTTAAATGGACTACCAAGAGAAAACAACCTGCACCTGGCCCTGGGTTTTATCATGTTGTCTGTTTCTTGTTTATATATATATATATATATATATATATATATAAATTTTTTTCCCCCAAAGACTTGGGTTAGGCTCTGTGTGGAGTTGTGGATGCCTATACACCTATTGCATGGTAGAGCAGCAGCACAGTCTGTTTTCAAAAGCCAAATCTGTCTTCCCCCAGCTCTGCAGTCTTTCTCTTCTCTTCATCCCAGTGAGACTTTTTTTTTCCCCCCTCATTTTGAGGCAGCAGCCTGCCGGTAACAAAGGTACCCAGCTGTTGTCTGAGTTCTAATCTCCAAACAACTTTTAATAGGCACTGTCTGCCTTCCGCTGTTGGCTGCCAGGATAACACACCAGATTGCAGGTATTTTAAGGAGGATTTCAAGGATTATGGTGAAGTGTGGTTTTGCCCAACAGTTTAAGAATAGAATAGCTAATATAGCCCTGGAATGACTGGTTTTTCTTTGATTGACAAGCATGCATGCAGGGAAGCTTGTTTCAGCACGGGACTGAGAGGGAGCCGGCCACGTTCTCTGGACATCCCCGTTTATTCCTGGACAAGACAAGTAGTCAG
Organism: Solenodon paradoxus; assembly: GCA_004363575.1. Taxonomy (NCBI): domain Eukaryota; kingdom Metazoa; phylum Chordata; class Mammalia; order Eulipotyphla; family Solenodontidae; genus Solenodon; species Solenodon paradoxus. The sequence goes on from RJWH01000431.1 coordinate 588,602, forward strand.
AGCTAGCAGGACAGAGCAGGTCATGATTATCTCAACTAATCCCAACCCCAAAAGTACTGTGGAGCATATATCCCATTGTCCCCATTTAATAGAGGAAGAAATGCAGTTTCGGAGAGGTATGAGTAACTAAGGCCACAGAGTAAGGACACAGCAACCCCAGCACCCAATGAAATCAAGCTGAGTCCATCAAAATCCATCCATTTCTACCAAGTGGGTATAAGCAGAGACAGAATGCTGAATTTTATGTAAAACAAGACAAAGGAAGCAGAGCACCATGAGATAGTCCCATTTAAACTAGTGTTTCTAAAACATAATGCAAAACCCATCACTGATAGTTTCCGTATATAAGAGAAATCACATCCTTTAAATAGTTTTGGTGTCCAGGAAGAGTTATTGCTTCTTTCATTTTAAAGATTCATTTATAGTCAAGAAGCAGCTTGGATATGGGGAGAACTTGACCTAATAGTATAAAAACGTCATTAAATTAGACTCCATTAATTATTATCGAATCAAACATCAGATTTGAAAAAATAGTGGACGGAATTATGTTTAAATCCTTGTTACAGAAGTCCATTGCCTCCCTCCTCACCCCTTCTCTGTGCTCAGGTAGTGTGGCCCTGGACAGTTGAGCAGATTGTCAGAGATACACAAGTAAATATAGGATTCAGATTTTCTGCTGATCGGGATAGAACGTAGGCTAAAGTTTAGCTTTATACCAACTAAAAAGGTGATGTTTGCTAAGCAAATAAATAAGGTAAACACACTTGCAGTGGAATATTTAAACTACTTAAGAGAATAAAATGCTTTCAGTATCCATTCATATGCAAATGATTGATATACTAATTATAAGCCATTCTTTTCATTAAAGCCTGCCTCCTGAGGACCTCTAACTGGTATAATTTTATTGTGCTATTCCTGATTATATAGGACAGCATCTCAATCTAAAGAAAACAAACTATTTTAATTCTATTTTTCACTGGTTCAGACAGGCATCTGGCCCTCCTACTCCCAAATCCAAGTTAAATATTTCACCAAGCAATATATATGAATACATTCTCCTGCCAGGCACTGTGTAAGGAATTCAAAGATGGGTAAAATGTGATTCCTGTTTAGAAAGGCCCATGGAAGTTTAATTCTGTTCTTTTCAAAAGGTCACAAGTTTGCTGTCATGAATTTTTAAGATCACATGGGCAGCATATGGGGCCTGAGGTGGGGAGGGAGAAAGATTGAAAAATATTCAAATAATGTTTATTGTCCTCTGAATAACATGACTCCAAGTTATCTGTACTGTGTACAGCAAATTAATTTGTAAACTTCCATGTAAATGTTAGTATTATCACACATTAAGAAACTGAATTTGGGGGTGTGCCCTTATGGCTCCAGCAGCTGAGTGAGACACTAGTGTGCAGACCAGGTAAAGCTCAACAACTCAGGTTCACAACCTGGGGCTGGAGTGAAAAACTAAATAAAAATAAAGATACTCCTTCCTCCTGTCCCTCCCTTCCTTCATTTTCTCTTACAAAATTGAATTTCAATGTCCGTGATTGATATTATAATTCAGTATTAAGTAGAAAAACAATGGTTTTTAAAGGAAAGGGGAAAGCCTGGTTTGGAAGGACAGTAGTATCTCTTCTGTTCAATATCTTTGAGGACTAAAGGCATCCTATGACAGTTTTCCATTATCTTAACTGGTAGGTTTTTGAGCACTACACATAGTTAAAAGTACCCATTCTGAAGAAAATATTTTTCAGTGGATAAAGCACACACATGTATATTGTTAAACAGCATCTACTAACTTCTATCCTTTGAGTTGTTCAACCCAAGAGCCTGGGCATCAAGCTTGAGGTCCTTCTCAAACGCTTATCAGATGTCCCTGAAAGTACATCAGATCTTGACCACTTCTTACCTTCACCAGCACGGATGGGTGCAAGCCACAGCATCTTTCATTTTGATTATTTAAATAACCTTCTAAAGCTCTGTTTCTGCCTTCTCTATAAAATCTCCGTGATCCTTTAAAATGGTAAGGCATGTCAAACCCTGCAGAGGCCTATGATTAGACTCATCTCACTAGCCTGTCCCCCTCTTGCCGTCATCTTGCTCTTCCTCAAACATGCCAGGCATGCCCGCATGTTGGAACCTTTGCATCTGCTGTTGGGTCTGTCAGGAATACTCTTCCTCCAGGTGTTACCATAGTTGCTGCCGCACTTCCTCCAAGTCTTTGTTCAAGTGTCATTTCACTGTGAGGCCTTCCTTAGCCTCCCCCTTAAGAGTGCTTCCTCCCTGCCTCATACTCCCTTTTCTCTTCCCCTACTTTGTTTGCCATGTGACTTATCACTGGCAGTCTCTCTCTCTCTATATATATATTATATATACATATATATAATACATTTATATTGCAGCGATAAGCTATATATAGAGAGATATTGCTTAATTATTTTGATTTACATACATACTAGATTATAAACTCTACCAAGTACCAGGGCAGGGATATTGTCTCTTTTCTTCACTGCAGTATTTCCAGCCCCTAGGAGAGTGCCTAGCACATAGTATGCACATATTAAAAGTCTGTGTAATTGATCTGTAATTTGAGGGATATCATTTATAATCCTTGGTTGAGACCCTACTTGCAACATGTAAATATCAGAGTCTCTGAGGGGATGAAGGAGGCCTGTGTATTACAAATAAAGCAATGCTATGTCCATTGCTTTGATTTGTTTCCACATTTTAAAAGAAGGTGAGTTCATAATGCTGAAGAAAAAGTAAATAACTCCATCCTTGCTTTTAGCAGTCTCATCAATATCTGTTGGTTATGACGGTGGGGTCAGAACATGCTATAATTTGCATTAAATGATATTAAGTTGCTTAAAGAAAAGCTATGAGTGATTTATTCCTTCAGAATGAAGTGACTACCTGGTTGCTGTGATCTCAGGACCACACACAACCACTTAATATCTGCCATTAGATACTTAATAAGCAATGACTACTTAATGCTTTCTTTATTTCCCCTTCCCAAATCATTTTTAGGTATTTGCAATTGCCAGATATTTTGCTCATCAATGAGGGAGGTGTCTCTGGGTCCTTTTATTTCTTCTTGGGTGCAATAGTAGTTTTTATATTTCTCAGATTTTCTAAGACTTTTTCTAAATACCAGTGAGCCTGTTCGTTTAGGTTGTTAGACTCCTTAGTCACGATGTAAATTTCACATGTATTGATTAATTAAAATTCGACATTATGTGGTCAAAAGAAATTAAAGAAAAAAAGTATATCTGGTTTTAGGCTTTTCTATCACAAAATCTCAGAAATAGCCTTCCCCAAGGAAAATGTTTTCTCTTGTCCCAGCTTGTGCTGAATATGAACTACTCACACTCAACTTCATACCTAACACACACATTCTACTAGTCCCTCCTCAAAATTTTTGGCTTTACCTGAAACTTCAATGATAGCCAGTTAGGGCCTGGAGTACAGATGGATTTTGTAGGTCAGAATAGCTTCTCCCCAGAGATCAGGTTTACTACTGTCTTCTGATCTCTGGTGATCTTGCATCATCCTCTCTGATTTCTGGGATTCCAGATTCATTTTCTTGTGCTCATCACTTGAGATTTGTATTCTCCTTCAGCAGATTTTCTCCAGGGACTATGGAACTATTGTGCCTTTAAACTCTGTTCTCTGACCTACAACCTTGATCCAGCCAACAGGAAATGCTCTCAAAGTCACAGAATTGCACATTAATAATAGTTAATACACCTTTTTGAATAGTATCTACCTGCTAGGAACTGTTCTAAGAGCTTCCCACACATCATTGTATTTCCTCTTCATGGCACCCCATGAAATTTATCTTTAACCTCTAAAACAGTTAGCAATTCCCATTAGCCAGTGATGGGATTGATGTGAAAACTATACAAGCATGTTTATGTAGTTAGGATTATGTGTGAAAAGAAAAGGCTGATTTAGAAACCAGGAAAAGAATGCTTCTGCTTTTAAGTTCAAAAATAACCATTTAAGAATACTTTTTAAAAGAAAATCTAAATAACAATCTAGTACTTATTTACTAATAATTATAAGCTTTAAGAATTTCAATTTATGTTCTTAAAACTTTTGTTGTTTTTTTTTTTTACTACTTACCTCGGGTGACTTTTCATATCACCTGACATCCTCTCCTTCATGTTCTTTTTTGCTTAAGTTGTTTGTATTCTAAGTGTGATTGCTTTCCTAGCTCCTCTGTTGTTGACACTGAGTGCAAAATTCCCCCACCTGTTTCTCAATTTCAAAGTGACTTAACCATCTCTCCTTCCAAACAGTTCAACAAGCTTTGCATCCTCTTCTTCCTTTCTGCCTTCCTCATAGCTCTGAGGAGTCAGTACCATGCCTGTGTTTAATTTGCACCTACTGATTTCCTGTGTGTTGGCCACAGATCAAAGACAGCAGAATAGCTGAGCTACCTGTTAAAATTCAGATTCCTGCAACCCACCCTAAAGAAATGATGGTTTGGTAGGTCTGACCATGCATTTTGGTAAGTCTCCAGTAATAAAAATATGCACTAAAATTTGAAAATCACTCTTCCAAATGAAAAAGTGTCTTATTTGACATTTAAAAGAACTGTATTTTTTATGCATTTAAAAATCATCAAACAAAATAAGAATGAAATATTCTTCATAGGATATAGACACAATGCTGTGTTTCTCTACATAGAGGACCTATTATATAACATGCCCATCTTGGCCTGCCAGGCCTATTTCTAAAAACTTTTGTGAGCTTTTCTAGTAAGTAATCGGTATTTGTCCGTATGGTGTTTTTATGGTTACCTTGGGGCTTGCTGTACTACTGTTAAATTGGTCCCAGAGGCCCAGAAGAGGTAAATTTTGGATTATTGCAAACATGTGCTGAGTAGGTCTATGTGCAGATAAGTGTTACTTTCAATGATCTTATGTTTATTAATAGTTTTGTAGGTATTATGTATGTATATTTAATATAAACAAATATATATATAGAAATCCAAATTCTACTTCTACCTTTTATAGTTTAAATGTTCATAATACCCTATCAACTCATCATGATATAACTCTGTTGTCATGACATGCAGAGTAGTTTGAACATCTGAGAAGCTAAAGGTGAGACTGGATTGAAGGAAGCATAGATTTTATATAACTACATTATACTGTTCTAATTGTTGAAAAGTTATGTTGAGAACCTACCCACACAAGTCTTCCATTTCTACTCTCCTCTACTGGAGGCACAATGTGTGTGTTACTGTGTTAAGTGCTTAATATATACTTTTCACATTTAATATTGACAGAATCCCTGTGAAATAGAATTTATTCTCCCCATTTTAAAGATGAGGAGCAGAACAGGATGACTGAATAACTTAAGGTCACAAAGCTCAGAAAGTGGGGAAAGTGGGTGTCTGATTCCATCGATGATACTGGACCGTCTTTCACCTATCTGTGATTGCTTCCCTAGTGTCTGTCTTAGCTCCCTACATATAATAGGTGTTTAACAAATTCTGTCTGTGACAGAGGGAGATATGTGTAGCTCAGTAAACAGACACTGGCAGACTCAAGGTTCTCTAGGTAATTTTAGTCATCATTGGGGTTACCCATCAGTCAGTATACCATGGTAGGTAAGATCATGAACTCCTACCCCAAATTACTGGGTTTGAATCTTTCAACCACTGTGAGAACTTGGATAGTGTTATTTAACTTCCTCATGCTTCAATTTCTCTTCAAGTAAAATGGTGATGTTTATTATAAGGCTTACATATATCACTATGTATAAAGTAATTAGAGGAATTACATGTAAATTAACATCAGTAAGTGCTTTCTAGGATTGTTATTGTGCAGAAGGGAAAATACAGGGTTGAATGATTTTCATCAGTTCAGAAATGTTTTATGATGTAACAACCATGGGTCAACTATGTGACAGGTAGACATGACAAGCCTGGTGTGTATACAGTTGATAGCCTGTCAGAAAAGCTGAACTGTTAAGTAATTGCAATAAACTATGAGAAGTCTCATGTTGAACTGAGAGCAGGAGAGCTTACACAGAGTTGGGTTGAGAGTCTGGGTTGTGAAAGGCCTCGAATGCTGGTATCTCCAGAAAGATATGGGTAGGACATGGTCATCACTGAAAACTGGCAATGAAGTAAATGAGGGATTCAAAGCACAGAGGATAGGGGACAAGAAAATCATTAAGATGTGGCTGGAGTAGTCTGAATGTAATATAACATATCCATCAAAAATATAGCATAACAGAGAGGTACAGGGGATACTGAAAATGAAGAAGCAAAAGGACTGATTTATTCACTGATTGGAAATAAAATACAAGGGCTTAAGAACTTCTGGCTGACTGGTTGCAGAGAAGGATCCAGAATGAAAATCTGGACCCTTGGAGTCCCCATGGTAAGAATGAAGTCATGAAAGGGCTTCCCAATGTTGTATGGTTCTCAATGTGTAGTTTCAGCACTGTGGAATTCAGTACAAATGCTAATTCTTCTGTCCCACACCCAGAAGTCAGATCTTCTAGGGGCTCAGCAATCTGTGTTTTAAACAGCTTTCCAGGTGATTCTGATATACCAAATATTTGAGAACCATTGTCTAATTAATATGCTCCCATAACTATTTCTGAGAGTTTGTTACACCTAGGAAGACACATCTGTGAATCAGAATCCAGGTGCCTTTAAGGAGCTTACCTTAGAGATTAGTGGAAGGACACACATATAAAACATTTCAAATAATAAAAGAAATACAAAAGCAAAAATTTCATGAACACATTTAAGAGGAGAACTTAAACTTTCAAAAAAAAAAAAACAAAAACAAAAACCCAGGAACAGTTCCCTGAAGAAGTGGTATTTAGGATGATGAATTTTGCAATAAGAGCAGGAGTTTCTTAGGTGAAAGCATGCCACTTGTACAGAAGCCAAAGAAGGTCTCTTGGTAGCAAAAGCACAAAAAAAAAGAGCAACAAGAGGCCTAATAAAGATGAAGCATAAACAGACACCTGATCATGTAGGCTCCTTGGCCTTTATCCCACGTAAAATGGAAAAGCCATTGAAAGGTTTTAATGAGAGGACTAGCTCAGTGAGATTTGCATTTTTCAAAGAACTCTTTGGCTCTACTTCCAGAGGTTATACTTAATTCTACTGTAATCTACAGAGGTATACGTTCAACTATCCTCAGTAGTGCCTCCAATGCCCACAGAAGTCTCCAATTGGTCTGACCTTCTGTCTTCTGGGTGGAAAGCCAGCCCAGATGCCTCCCTTCAAATCTGCATGCTTTCTGACCCTAAAATTTTCCTGGCTAGTTCAAAAGTAGTTATTAAGTTTGAGTTTTAAACTGGCCTCCAACCATGAAACCACCAAGAGTTTCAATTTAATTTCCCTTTCATGCCCATTCACACCTTGACTCCTTTTGAGAAACACCAACTATTGATACTGATAATAAGCTCATTTTATGCTTTGGAAGGAAAAAAAATGCTCAGCTGAACTCACCATTAAATACACTCCTCTCATGATGGAGTCTACATTTAAGTCAGGCTCCTATTAACTGAGAAAAGAGTGTCCACTGAGGTATGAAATGTTTATTGTAGCTGGTTCCTGCAAGTGCTGCCAAAAGAGAGATAGTATTTTCAATGGCTAAAAGCAGCAATGCACAGGACATGAATTATGTATGTCTGTTTCTTTAAAACAAATCATCATAAATTATCCCATAGGGCAGACTGCAGGAATTGGGTGTCTCTGAAAGAAATATTTTGTCTTGGTCTTCTCAGTATCAGAAACTTTGAGAAGTGAACATGGTTACTGCATGAGATTCAGAAACACAACTTTCAGTGTTAGGGGGTGGACACATTAGTAGGGATAGAAAGGAGCAGTGACCTGCATTTCTGAGCATCATCTGTCAAGGTACCAGTAATCAACATGTGATTATTATTCTCATCAGCCCAAAGCATGAAAGTAATTGAGTGAAAAAATTTCTCACATTATGTGAAATGATTACTGCCTTTGAGCCATAATAAACAATGATCTTGCCCTAGTGCTAGGCAGCAAAACAAATGAGGGCTGCCTGCTGCTGCTGCAGTGCCAGAATCATTACCAGATCCTATAACCACCAACCCTTCCCGCTAGTAAGGTCTTGATTTAATTATCAGAACTGGGGAATTGCTCCTCAAATTCTCTTAGATGCAATCTTTGGATCCACATAGGGGAAATTAGTTGCCTTTCATGAGCCTCTTCTCCTGGACTCAAGTTCATATTCACTACTTGGCTCCTCAGAATAATGGTAGTGTCCATTAAGGGACAGTGATTGTGCAGCACAGGGACCTACTTGTTGTTTTCAAACTTTAGTTTTCAACCAGACTCCAGGCAGGTAAGAGGCAGCAGGAGACATTACAAAGATGAAGAAATGGTCGAGGAGGACTCTCACTTTCCCAGAGAATGAGGCTCTCTGCTGGAAGTCCTGTTCCATAAGGGGGAACATAAAAGGGGTAGCTATAAGCACACCCCACAGACTGAGCTGGCATGAGCCACTGTGTAGCTTCATAGAAAGGGTAATATAATTGGCATGTTCAGGCGTGGATCTTCCTTGCCCCATCCTACAAAGCAGGATAAGCTATTCACCTATAGGGCATCTTTGTACAAGTTAGATGTCTTCCCCTCTTGATTCCTAGGTTGAGACCGTTTGTGTAGAATAGTCATTACAACTGTAGGAAGCAGACTTGAAAAACATTTAAGTTTAAAATCATACAATTTTGCTCAAAGGTATCATCAGAAGCACATAATTATAAAAAGAAGAGGTCACTTCTTGTCTCAGTTACAATATTTGAAGAGCTTGTAAGTGGTCACTCCTGTTTTTACAATTAGAAAAATCAGAACAGTCTGAAAATCAATGACTTTTCTTGGCCCTAGCGGAGAATTGAGGATTCGAGGCAAACTGCCATCCTGAAATCTGGATAGACAGGTTGTCTCAGATTAGAACAAAATACCTTAGACAAGGTGGCTTCAATAACAGCTATTTTTCACAGTTTGAGAGGCTGGAAAATCTAAGATCAAGGTGCTGGTAGATTCAGTGTTAGGTGAGAGACCACTTCCTGGTTTGCAGACAACTCCTTTCTGGCCTTATCTCTACATGGTGTGAAATAGAGATCTCTAGATTCTTCTTATAAGGATATTAATCCCATTATGGAACTTCACCTTCATGACTACTTCTAATACTCGTTACCTCTCAAAGGTTTGTGTTACATACCATCACATTGAGGGGTTAAGGTTTCAACATTTGACTTTCAGGGGAACACAGACTTTCAGTCTGTAACAGGTAAATTCACAACAGATATTTACTAATCTGGAAGAATCTTTTAGAACCATAAATTGGTAGGAAGACTTAAATGATAATGCTGGAAAGTGAGTATGGACCAGCTAAAGAGTGAGAAATTCCTGTACTGAACTCCTGAGGATACCTCCATGTTTTTGTGGGTTTTACCTTCAGGAATCTCATCAAGTTCTTATAGTGAAGTCAAGAAAGATCTCTCAACTCTGGTAGGGGATGTAAAGAGTAACCATTATGAAATATGCCCAAAGAATTAAAAAATGTATGCTTTCCAGAGAAAGACTTTGTCAAAGTCTTAACTCACCAGAGGTAAAGCCATTTCTCTGACTCTGGCACCCTGTAGCTTTTTTGTTTCACCTAGGGGAGGGAGGGAGTATACAAAAGTTAAGAAATAAATGTGGAATTTTTGAAAAATAAAAGCCCTCTAAAGGATTAGGATTTATTAATAAGATGATTGATAGCTAGCTGATAGATAGATCCTCCTAAGATTACTCTCCCCATACCTATCATCACATTTACAGGGTTCCAATATAATTACAGTAGATCACAGGTGAAAGAACTACAAGATATAGAGTCTGTTTAAGGAGAAGACAGAAACAAGGTTGCTAAAGAAATCTGAAGACTTCTGGCACTGTTGACACAGTAAACATCAAACATAATCAACTTTTAACCAGATGAAAATTAAAATTATAAGTAAAAGTTTATTTACCTTTGTTCCCATAGCCCGATGAATTATGTCCAACTTTCAACAAAAAATTACAAGGCAATACATATCCAGAAAAAAAAAAAAGTCTAAAGAACACAACAAGCATTAGAAGTCAACTCAGATTGATACAGATTTTGGAATCAGGTAATTTAAAAATAACTCTGATTAATATGCCAAGGCTCTAAGAGAAAATGTAGAAAACATAAAACTACAGATAATGTCATCAGAGAAATGAAAATTTTAAGAATCAAAAGGAAGTGGTATAAATTAAAAGACAGAGATGAAGAATGCCTTTGATGACTCATTAATAGGATGAACATAGCTCAAGAAAAGTCATTGAACTTGAAGATAGGGAAGTTTTTATGGACCTTTATCCAAAAGTGAAATGAAAAGAAGGGGACAAAAAGAAAAAGCAGAACAGATTATTGAAGAATTATGATACAACTACACAGGTGTAAAATAAGCATCGTTGGAACACCTGAAAGAGAAGGAGCAGAAGAAATATTACAAGTAATAATGATCAAGGTTTCCCAAAATAAGTGGAGATATCAAACCACAGATCCTGGAATTTAGCCACCACCTAGAATACCAGATCTACAGAAAACATATCACATTCAACCAAAGAAAGAAAAAACTTGAACCAGTGGGTAGAAGTTGGGAAACAATTTGCAGAGAAACAAGGATAAGAATTGTATCAGACTCATTTCCAAAAACTATGCAGGCAAGAAGAGAGTGAAATGAAATAGTTAAAACTATTGAAAGAAAAACCCCACAAGTCTGAAATATATAGTGACATTATCCTTTAAAAATAAAGGTAAATTAAAGTTTTGTACACCAACAAGAACTGATAAAATGTATCACTAGTAGGTCTCCCTTGGCAAGAAATGCCAAAATAAATTCCTCAGAGAGGAAGAAAATGATCCAAAAAGTTGGATATGCATCAACAAAGAAAAGCCTCAGAGAAGGAATGAACATAAAATATTTTATTTTCCTATTCCTAATGGACATAAAAGGTCGTTATTTGACCCAATTATGCTAACTTTATTGGATTATAACACATAAGGGAAGGAAAGGAGAAGTGGGGATACTCTATTATAAAATAGCTGTACTATATGTTGTGATACTGTGCTTTTTAAAAGTGGACTCAGATTAAACATGTTTATAAAATATTTTTAAAAGAAATACATGAAATCCTCAAAGAGAACAGTGGAGTCATATCAAATTCTCAAATTCAGAGACAGAAAAAGAAGAGCAAATGCAGCAATTAAAACAAGTTTAAAAAACAGCATATAGAAATCCAGCTTTATCAATAATCAATGTTAATGGGCAAACAGACCAGTTACAGAACAGAGATGATTAAAGTGGATTGGAAAAAATAACAAGACAACTCTGTGTTGTTTATAAGAAATCTATTTTAAATGTAGAGTCTCAGGTTAAAAGTGAAGGACAGAAAATGATATACTGTATTTGTATTCACATGAATTGAAAAACAGCTGAAGTATTGTTTAATTTCAGAAAAATCAGACTAAAGGATAAGCAAAATTATCAGGGATAGAGACACTGCATAATGATAAATAGGTCAGTTCTCCAACAATGCATGATAATTCAAAATGTGCATGTACCTAATCACAGAGCATCAAAATACATGAGGCAAAAAAAAAAACCCCACAAAAAACGATAGTACTATAAAAAAAGACCCACCATTATAGTTGGAAAGTACAGCCCACTATCAATAATGGATAGATCAAGCAGGCAGAAAATGATTGAGGATATAGTTGACCCAAACAACAATGCCAATAAATTTGATCTGACAGTTAAAGTATTTTTCATATAATGAGAGTAGAACACGTGTTTGTTTTATTTCTTTTGTTTCCATTGCTGTTATTTAAGACATTGAATTCATACAGGTCTGTATGTATTTCACATCAAACTTTCCACCAGAGTTCCACTGTCCTTTACCACCAGCTTGCTAACTCCATCCTTCCTTTGTTCGCTCCCCTCCACCCCCATAGCCACAGTCTTGTTTCCTGTGAATTTTGAGATTTGTCTGTTTTGTTTCTTTATATTCCACATATGAGTGAAACCATCCTGGAATTTTTTTTTTTCTTTTTGGTTTATTTTGTTTAGCACAGTCACCTTCAGTTCATCCAGGTTGTTGCAGTGGATGTGGTTGCATCTTTTTGAATAGCTGCATAGAATTCCATTGAATACATGTACCGCAGCTTCTTCATCTATTCATTTGTTATGGGTACATAGATTGCTTCCATGTCTTAGCTGTTATGAATTGTGTTTCTATGGATGGAGGGATGCAAATATATTCTTCAATTTAGTGTTTAATTCTGTGGGTATATGCCTAGATGTGGGATTTCTGGATCAAATGATAAATATTTATATTTTTGAGTAATCTCTATAACATTTACCAAAGAGCTGCCCTAATTTACATTTTCACTCACAGAATAGGAGAGTTCCTTTTTCTCCACATCCTCTACAACACCTGTTGGTTAGTGTTGTTGATACAGGTCATTCTCACTGGTGTGAAGTGATATTTCATTGTGGGTTTAATTTGTATTTTTCTGATGGTGAGTGGTGCATTTTTTCATGTGCCTGTAAGCTACCTGTATTTCTTCTCTAGAAAGATGCCTGTTTAGATCTTCTGCTGATTTTTTAAGTGGATCATTTGCTTTTCATGTGTTGAGGTATATGAGCATATTATATGCTTTGGAGATTAAATTCTTGCCTGATATATGGTGTGCAAATATCTCCTCCCATTCAGTGGGTTGGTTATCAGATGGTTCCACTAGTGAATACATCAAACATTCAAGGAAGATATGCCACCAGTGCTCCATAATATCCAGAAGAGAGAGAAGACTTTCTGAGAGCCTGGCATTATCCTACCACTTGTACTCTGAGTTCTCATCTTGTTCGGCAAGTCATCTTCCCAATTAGGGAGGGAATGTTTGGTATAGAACATGCCATAGACTAAAGTCAACTCACAGAGGGCTCATTAGAATTGGAAATGACCTTAAACTTCTCTATCTTGACCTCGTGTTTCTCAGTCTTGGCCAATTCTCTGGATCACTTGGGACCCTTGTTAAAAACACATCTTCTGAGTCCTTTTTCTAGAGAGTCTGACTCAGTTGATCATTAGTGCTGCTGGAGATACTATTTTAATAGGTTTCCTAAATGATTCTGAAGACAATATAAGTGTGGAAAACATATATCTAGTCCATCTCTTTATCTGACAGATAGGAACCTGAGGTCCAAGGAAGTAGAGGGATTTGCCAATGACCACTCAGCAAATTGGCAAAAGAAGTTGGCAACAATAATAATATTTTAGAAGGTTTTTTTATTGCTTTTTGGTTTTAGAGAAAAAATTTATTGAGAAAAATTTAGAAAACATACAAGCAATAATAAATTAGGGATCTTGTAACTACATTATTAAACGCTGTTTAATTTTTATGTATACGAGCACTTTTTCATTTGGCATTTCTTTGACACTCATAGATTAAATATGTACAATTATATTATTTTTCACTTATAATATTCTTTGTCATTGCCTTCAGTTTGTTTTAATGATAAGTTCTATATTTCTCCAATAGAGTCACATGAAGGGCCAGATCAAAGTTTTATTTTTCCTTTAACTGCCACAGTTCTTTACCCAGTGCTTCCTAGCCATAGTGAGTCTTTAGTGGATGGTTGTTAATACATTGCTGAATATGAAGAAACAAATCCCCATAAATAAAGGTCCCATAAATTGAAAACTGGTGTTTCTCAATATAAATGTATGTCTCTAATTGGAAATATTTTATCAGATACATATCATATTCTCCTTGGTATTCCCAGATTAACACATATAAGAGTCAAACCCCTATTTTACACCATCAAAGTAGTCTAGAGGAAAAGACACTGAAACTTGTTGTACTTTAGATGACCTGACATAAATGTTTGGGAGTGGTGGGAACTTCGTTAGAAATCTCTGCTCAGAGTGTCACCTAAGCCCCTGCCATTGCATTTACTGCCAGCTTTAATGTAATTTTAGGTCCCATTTGGAACCTAAAACAATTACCCTGAGATGATCATTTATAGATATTAGCTAGTATACAGAGGAAAGAGGAAATTGGAATCAGGAAATGCAGGTCATTGGTTATAAGATTAAGAAGAAATGCCACTTCCCTAAGGAAGACTTCTTTGAACTTCAAAATAAACACATTCCCGATACATTTTTCTGAGTCCCTTTCACTTTTCCTACAAAATATTCAACACAGTTTCTATTGAAATGTCTGTGTGATTATTCAACCTTTTCTTTTATAAAGTTAGAATCCAAGTCTCTTTCACTTACCACTGAATCCTAAGTACACAGCATGATTCATACTGCATAATTGTATCCAATACCTATTTGTTAAATGAAGAAATCAGTGAATGAATAAGAGCTCAATATTTCTTCACATCTTACCTCTAATCCTAGTAAGTCTAAGCTGAAGGTAAGATACCAGTCTAATGTAAGTGGGGACCATCACCTGAGTGATAACTCCTCTTTAGAGCAGAAAAGGAAAAAAGACAGCTCCATTTCTATGATTATTGCTGTTTCTCAAAATGCACATTCTGATTTATTCTATTCATTAAAAACAGAATAACTCTCTTTGGGATCCTGTCCTTCATGAAAGGGATCTCTAAGACTTGTTTTATTAATATAAGGAGTACTTTGAAAATTGCCAACATCACAAATAATATTCATCAATATAAATTTTCCAGAAAACATTAAACACAGAATGTTAGAGAGGAAATAATGGCCTACTCCTCTTAAACACTGAACCTCAAAAATCTTTCATGATTTCTATTTATGGGACTTAGCAGTAGAAAGTTCTGATTTAATTTAAAAATATTAATACATTATTGTCCAACTGTACCTATACTATGCATTTTGTTTTCAATGCCACATTCATTTTTGAATACTGACACTGTATCTCAATCTGTATTTCACACCACAGCCTCCACCAGAGTCCCAGTGTCCTTTACCCCCACTTTTTCCCCTCTTTCCATCCCTCCTGCTCCCACCCCCTGGCAGTCGTCATCTTATTCCTGAGAGTTTTTGCTGGGGTTTATCTATGTATTTGTTTCATTTTGTTATATTCCACATATGAGTGAAACCATCCTGTATTTCTCTTTTTCTTTCTGACTTATTTCACTTAACAGGATTCCTTCCAATTCCATCCAGATTGTCATAAAGGGCACAAATTCTTTCTTTTTAATGTAACTACATAGAATTCCGTTGAGTATATCTACCATAGCTTCTTTACCCAGCTATGTTGTGGATATTTTGGTCGTTTCCCTGTCTTGGCTACTGTAAACTATGCTGCTATGAACACAGGAGTTGGGGGGTGCAGATATTTTTTTCTGATTAGAGATTAGGGTATTTGCCTAAGAGTGGGATTGCTGGGTCAAATGGTAGATCCATCTTTGAGGAATCTCTATACTGTTTTCTGAAGAAGTTGCATCAATTTACATTTCCACCAACAATGTGGGAGGGTTCCTTTTTCTCCATACCCCTCCAACACTTTCTATTTCCAGTTTTTTAATATAGGTTATTCTTAATGATGTGAGGTAGTATCTCACTGTAGTTTTTATTTGCATTTCTCTGATGTAGAACATTTTTTCAGGTATCTGTAGGCCATCTGTGTGTCTTCTATAAATAGGTGTCAATTCAGTTCTTTTGCCCATTTTTTGAGTGGGTCATTTGCTTTATTATTGTTGAAGTGTTTGAGTGCTTTATATATTTTGGAGATTAACCTCTTATCTGATGCATGCTATGTAATACCTTCTCCAATTTCATGGGTTGTCTTTTTATTTTAGTGGTGGTTTCTTTTGCTGTGCAGAAGCTCTTCAATTTGATATATTCACAATTGCTTAGTTTTACTTTGGCCTCTTTCGTCATAGCTATTCCTTCCCCAAAGATCTCTCTGAGGTTGAGATCATGGAGCGGTTTTCCCACATTGTCTTCTAGGCATTTTATGGTTTCACTTCTTATGTCCAGGATTTTTCTCCATCTTGAGTTAACTTTTGTGTATGGCGATAATGAGTAATTCAGTTTCTTTTTTTGCAGATGTCTTTCCATTTTTCCCAGGACCATTTGTCAAGTAGAATTTCCTTACTCCACCGTATGTTCTTGGTGCCTTTATGATAGATTGTCCATGTATATGTGGCTTTACTTCTGGGCTCTCAATAGGATTCCACATATCAGTGTGTCTGTTTCTGTTCCAGTGCCAAACTGTTTTGATGCTGATCACTCTGTAACACAGTTTGAGGTCAGGTAGTGTGATTCCCCCACTGTTCTTTATTTCCCTTAAAATAGCTTTGGCTATCCAAGATCTTTTGTGATTACATTCAAACTTCAGTATTCTTGGCTCTAGTTCCTTAAAGAATGTCCTGGGATTTGATGAAAATTTCACTAAACCTATATAGTGCTTTGGGTAGAATGGCCATTTTTACTATGTCAATTTTTCCAGTTCATGAACATGGAATATCTTTCCATCTTTTTGTGTCTTATTCTTCTTTTGTTAAGGTTCTGTAGTTTTCATTATAGTGGTCTTTCACCCCCCTTTATATTTATTCACAGGTTTTTTACCTTTCTTGGTACTAATATGAAAGGAATTTCTTAATTTCTTTTTCCTTCATTTTCTGTATGTAGGAATGCTACTGATTTTTGTGTAATTTTATATCCTGGCACTTTGATGTATTCATTTATTGTTTCAAGCTGTTTTTTCATGCAGTCTTTAGGGTTTTATTGGTAAAATACCATATCTACAAATAATGATACATTTATTTCTTCTCTTCCAGTTTAGATTCCTCAATGTGCTGTTCTTATTTATTGCTCTGGTCAAGACTTCCCAAACTATGTTGAAGAGTAGTGGTGATAGTGGGCAAACTTGTCTTGTTCCAGATCTTAGGGGAAAAGCTCTCAAGTTTTCACGATTGATTATGATGTTGGTTGTGAATCTGTCATACATTACTTTTATTATGTTGAGGTATATGCCTTCTATTCCTGTTTTGGTGAGGGTCTTAATTATAAATGGGTTTTGAATCTTATCAAATGCTTTTTCTGCATCTGTTGAGGTGATCATATGGTTTTTCATTTTTGGTTTGTTGATGTGGTGTTATTACATTAATTTGCATATTTTGAACCATCCTTACATCCTTGGAATAAAACCCACATGATCCTGGTGTAATTTTTTTTTTTAATGTGCTATTGAACTCTATTTGCTAGGATTTTGATGAGGATTATTGCATCTATATTTATCAGTGATACTAGTCTGTAGTTTTCTTTTTCTGTGCCATCTTTGTCTAATTTTGAAATCAGGGAGATACTGGCCTCACAGAATGTATTTGGGAGTTTTCCCACATCTTCAGCTTTATGAAACTGTTTGAGGATGGGGATTAGCTCTTTGAATGTTTAGTAGAACTCATTAGTGAAGTCATCTGGACATGGGCTTTTGTTTTTAGAGAGATTTTTTTATTACAGCTTCTATTTCTGTGCTTGTGATTGGTCTTTTATCTGTGTCCTCCTGGTTCCATTTTGGAAGACTGTAGGATCCTAGAAATCTTTCAGTTTCTTCATGATTGACAAATCTGTTAGCATATAAGTGTTCTGTCAGGTCAGATAGTGTGTAATCTCACCCCTTTCATTTTTGATTTTTGTTATTAGGATCTTCTCTTTGTCTTAGTGAGTCTAGCTAGGGGTGTATCAACTTTTTTTTTTTTTTTTTTTTCAAAGAACCAGCTTTTGGATGTATGGATCATTTGAATGGTCTTTCTGTTTTCAATTAATTTCCCTCCTTCTACTGATTTTTGGTTTTAATTGTTCTTCTAGTTCCTTTAGGTGTAAGTTAGGGATTTAATCTGGGATCTCTCTTGGTTTTTGATGTGTGCTTATATGGCTATAAACTTTCCTCTCAGAACTGCTTTTGCCACATTCCATATGTCCTGGAAGCTCATCTCTGAATTTTCATTTATTTCTGGTTATGTCTTAATTTCATCAATGATCCAGGGTTTTTCAGAAGCATGGTGTTCAATTTCCACATCTTTGTGGTTCTTTTGGTTGTTCTTTTGGTTCATTTCTAATTTCACCCACTTGTGGTCAGAGAAGAGACTTTCTCTTATTTCAATCTTGCTAAATTTTCTCAGACTTGTTTTGTGTCCTAGAATATGATCTGTCCTTGAGAATGTTCCACAAACACTTGAGAAAAATATATTCCTTTCCATTGGGGTAGAACACCCTATATATGTCTGTTAGGTCCATATGATGTATTGTTTCAATTAGCGTCATTATTTCTTTGTTGATTTCCTGGATGATCTATTGGTGTAAATGGAGTGTTGAAGTCCTCTACTATTATTGTGTTACTGTCAATGTCTGCCTTTGGTTTTGTCAGAATTTGCTTTATGTATTTGGGTAGCACTGAAGTGGGTGCATATGTTGATGATAGTTATTTCTTCTTGATGGATTATTCCCTTGACCATAATGTAGTGTACATCCTTGCCTCATGATAGATACACTTTTCTGTTGGAAATTTGTTGTCTCTGATGTATTCCAGTTCCTGGTTTCCTTTCATCACTATTGCTTTCATATATTTTTCCATAGTCCTTGACTTTCAACCTATATTTGTCTTTGGATCTGATTTTTTTTTCTTGTAGGCATAATTTTGGTGGGTCCTCATTTTGATCCATCCAGCAACTCTATATCTTTTGAATGGTGAGTTCATTCCATTCACATTTAAGGTGATGATTGATATGTAGGGATTTATTACTGATGTTTGAGCCTTTGTTCTCTGTTGCTTTTCTCTGCCTTTTACTTCATTTCCTGTTTATTTTTTCCTTTGGATGATTTACAATGTATTTTGTAAGTATTTTATACTCCCTGGCTATGTATCTCTTTAGAACTGAGTTTTGTGCCTGTCCCATGGGTAGTCTACCTATATTGCTCTGTTAGATTTTTGTGAGCTGATTCCATATCATATTTATATATTTATATAGGTTACCTATTTTTCTTTCCCCCTTTAGTATTTTTATATTCTCTCCTGTTGCTCACATCTTTGTTTCTTCTTTTGCTTTCCTGTTTATCAGCATTCTCAAGGCTTAGTGGGTCTTTGTTCATTTTCTATATTATTGGGCCTTTTTCAAGATTTCTAGAATGACTGGGTTGGTGATAGAGAAACCCATTAATTTTTGGCACTGAAGACCTTTATTTCTCCATATTTAAATGATAATTTTCAGGGTAGAGTATTCTTGGTTGACAGTTTTTGTCTTTTATTATTTTGAATATATGTTCCACTCTCTCCTAGTCTGTTGTATTTATGTTGAGAAATCTGATGATAGCCCAGTTAGTATACCTTTGTGTGGGTTATGTTTTTTCTTTTCTCCAGCAGCCTTGAGTAGTTTTTCTTTGTCAATGACCTTTGCTAGTTTCATTAAGACCTGTCTGGGAGGTCTTTAAATTTAGAACTGTTGGTGTTCTGCTTCTTGAACATCCATGGTTACTTTTTGTAACAGATTTGGAAAATTCTCCACTATTACTCTTTAAATATATTTTCTGCTGCTTTCTCCCTCTCTTCATCTTCTGGAGGACCTATTATCCTTATGTTTGTTTTTCTCAGTGACATTTCTCGTAGGGTTTCTTCATTTTTCCTCAGTCTCATTTCCCTTTCCTTTTCCATGATGGTTGCCTCTGTTATCTTCAATATCTGATGTTTGTTTCTCTGCCTGATTGAGTCTGTGGGTGGAGCACCCCACATTTATCTGTAATTCCTTGAGTGTGTCTTCTCATCTTTAACATTTCTGTTAGGACTTTCTTTAGGGCCTCAGTCTCCTTGGTGAAGTAAGCCCTTTGATCTATCACATCTTTTCTGAGATCTTCCAATCGCCTTTGGGTGGTTGCGTGAGCCTCTTGCATCTCATTCAGCTTTTTAAAAATCATCCTTTTGAACTCTTTATGTTATGCTGTCTCAATTCATGTTGATAGAGTTCTTCTCTGGCAAGCTCCTGGCATCTTCCTCTTTTTAGG